>CM053274.1:56066086-56607959 GCA_028583415.1 Protea cynaroides | reverse complement strand
GATACTTTTGACCTCAAATTTTTGGAGTGAGAGACCTCAGAATCCAATACCTTTTGTTCGTTACCTTAGAAAGCAATGTATCTTCTTGCACTACACCATGCCTAGGTCTCCAGACCAAAATGACGTTGCTGAAAGAAGGAACCGGACACTTATGAAAATGGTTAGGATGATTATAAGTTTACATTACCTTGAGAAGTGAAGCCCCTTAAGACTGCAATGTGTATCTTGAATAGGGTACCATCAAAAGATGCTCCAAAGACTCCTCATAAGTTTTGGAGAAGATGAAAACCCATGTTAAGACATACATATGTATGAGACTTTATCCGAAGTCAAGGTTTATAATCCATATGAAAGGAAATTAGATCTTAGAATAATTAAATCCTTTATTAGTTATCTTGAAAAATTAAAGGGTTATAGGTTCTTCTTTTCCACACATTCAACCTTAGTTGTAAAATCTAAGAATGCTAATTTTTTTGGAGGATGGCAACAACAGTGGGAGTCAAGATACATGGAACATTCAGTTTGATGAACATCTTGTTCAAGTTCCTAGTCCCACATGAGAAACTAGAGGATCTTCCAATTATTGTACATTGAGGATCGTCATATATCAAACCAATGCCTCATGACAATGAATTTGTTGTAAAATTTGTTACTCAACCTTCTCAAGCTCAAAATGAGGTTGATGATCAAACAGTATTAAGAAAATCCTCGAGAGTCGAAAAAACTGGCAATAACTTCTGATTATCAAGTTTACCTCTAGAATTTTAATAACGATGATGGAATTAATCTAAATCCAACATCATTCTCTCAAGCCATGAACTATAGTGATTCCACTCAATGACTAAACGCCATTGAAGGATGAGATGAATTCTATAAGTAAGAACCAAGTTTGGGATCTTGTCAAATTACCTAATGGACATCCTTTGTAGGATGCAAATGGATTTTTTAAAACCAAAAGAGATTCCACCAGAAATATTGAAAGATATAAAACCCGACTTGGGGTGAAAAAGGTTTAATCAATATCTTCTTTTGATTATAAAGAAACCTTTTCACCAATTTTTAGAAAAGAGGCTTTTAAGATTTTTATGGCCTTTGTGGCTCATTTGGACATAGAGCTACATCAAATTAATGTCAAAATGACATTACTTTAGTTTGACCTTATGGGAAGGTTTACATGAGGTGACCAGAAGGATTCTCAAATAATATTAAAGGGGTTTTTAGTCTGTAAACCTAAGAAATCTATATACAATAATTTGAAACAAGCTTCTTTGTAGTAGTACCTTAAGATTGATAACATGATCACTTCTTTTGTTTTATGAAATATCGTGATGATCCATGTATCTACCTAAAGTTGAAAGGAGAGCCTTCTTTATCATTTTTGTATTGTATATGAATGAAATACTCTTGGTTTCTAATGATCACAGGCTGTTACATGAGACAAAATAGTTTTCTTGCGCGTTATTACGATATATCAATATGGTTGAAACACCTTATGTTTAGGCATAGTATTTCAATGGGACCAATCTAATAAAATCTTAGGATTGTCCTAGAAAGGTTATATCATGATAATTATAAAACGCTTCCGCATAAAGGAACTGTTATATAGGTGTGACACATGTTGCTAAAGTAGTAGACTAATTTTGAAATAATGTCCAATGATGTTTTCTAAAGGAGCATTAAATGCATAGTATCCCATATGCATCTAGAGTAAGTAGTCTGGTGTTTATACATTTTATGTTATCAGATATCGCATCTTCAGTGGGAGTTTTAAGGGAATTTTAAGGAAATTCAAATTTGTCACATTGGAAATTGGAGAAAAAGGTTTTCATATATTTCCTGTGAACGAAGGTTCACATTTTGATCGATCATTCAATTATCAGACATACACTGGATGTAGAGATACTAAAGATACATTTCAGGATAATTTTATATGCTCGCTGAAAGAATAATATCCTGAAAAAGTGTGAAGCAACCAAAGATTGCATCCTCTATATTGTAGCAAAGGTAGTGACATGCTATAAGGCAGTCTCTCACGCGTCGTGATTCTATAATTTTGTCACAGATCTCCAGGTTATTTCGTCTTCAAAAAGAACAATACGGATTTACTATGACAAACCACGACAATTAATTTCTCTACTTAAGTATTTATTTGTCAAGAGAATGTTTAGAATCATCATGTTTCTATAAAATATATTGGTACTGAGAAAATGATAGCCTACCTTTATTTATATAAGGAGCTCTCATTAATTGCATTTTTATGCTATGCTTATGTAGTCATTTTTGTACAAGATGTTTTATTTGAAATGTTGCAACCTTCAGTTGATGTTTTCTGAACCTTGATTGTTTTCTGTCATTTATTATGTTTAGTGCTACTCAAGTATTTGAAATGACAGAAGCCCATTAAGTATAAAGGGCATTAAGAAATGTACCCTCGAATTGACCAAGGGGTTGATTCTGAATTGATCGTGGGATTGATTCACTAAAGTTTTGGGATTACCCACATTAGGATTCATTGTGAAAAATGACATCTCATTGTAATACATGGAAGGGAGTGACCGACAGACTGGACATGTACTGCCATGATTCGTGATTTGGACTTTTCATTATGAATGTTTAAGGAACTAATGTTCATGTATGACCATATAACAATAGCAACATATTATACTCACTTAACTTGTGGTAATATGGGCCAAGTGGGAGAGTGTTGGACTGATGTGGCCCCTATTGCCACGTCAGCATGACATGTGTGCTAGGTGGGACCCACCATCCCTTTATAACTGATCTTGATGGGAGACAGTTATAGGGAGGCATATAGATGAGGGGACTCTGGTTTTCAGAAGGATACGGGTAATCCATCACAACGTATCATAAGGGAGAGATTGAGAAACCAGAAGGCAGTCTCCATCACAGTCTCCATCAGAGAAGCGACACAAACTTGACGGTAGTATGGCATCGATCACTAGCGTTCTACGTCAGACACGGAGGTATATGTATCTCCATCTTGGCTTACATGTACCCTATTGGTATCAGAAGATCCACCCAACGTTGCTGCTTTAAATTCAATAAGATAATTATCTGTTATCACTAGCACTTGAATGATCATAACCATCAAAAGATTAGTCAATTTCTTGTTATAAAGAGCCAGACAAAACTAGTTCCAACCCAATTTCATCAATCACACCCATATAATCATTGTGGTGCTTAAACATATCATCCTTCACTGATTCCATCTCCTCGGGACCATAACCAATTTTAGCAGTTCACCTGCAACCCGATGCATCCATTCCAGTTTGTTGTGTGATTGGTTTTGGCAGGTGACGATGCCCTCTGATATAGCATCAACTATGGTCGTATGCAGTCAGTGTGGATTCCCTGGTTCTCGCTCAGATGCCTTACCATTTAACAACAGAGATAGAAGAGAAAGTTGGCACAGAATGAATTATATAATGCATTCTCTTAGTTGTGAGCGTTTGATATCATTTATAATCTTACTTTTTATTTATAATAAATTAAAATAAATAGGAATCTAAAAATAGAAGTAGCCTTCTCTTTCTTTTAGTCAGCTCTCCAAGAATCAAATTGACTCACTTTAAGCTCTCTTCGGTGTAGTTTATATTTATGTTTATGAGACAATAAATCATTTATTAGAAAAAAAATTATAAGTCAACTATAATAATAGTTTAATACCACTAGACATAAAGAAATAATTATAGATTATCACAATAATGATAAATACATTTTAACTCATTTTTAGATTTTAAATTATATCAATATATTTTAAATATAAATAAATACCATAAATCATACCAAACAACTATATATGTCATAATGTTTTAAATAATTAATTCTTCCCTTTGTCTAACTTGACACCATAGCACGCTCTCGTGAGTCATGGGTGTGGCTTCCAATATTTGTGAGGAGTAGAGGAACGTTCTTTTGCAGAAATCTTCCTTTAATATGATATAGAGATTACACTTCTTCATTTGATGTTTAAAAGTACAACCATGTATGTACAGTATTGTATACAAAACCTTTTACCTATGATATATAAATAAAATAAAACAAGGGTAGACCAAATCAGGTTGAACTAAACAAAGCAGAACCAGATTGGACCCAAGACCTTAGCATTTCTGATGGTGTTGGTGTTGCTGTTGAGAACTTGATATGTTGTTTGAATTGATTTTGTTTGAAGAAATTCCCCACTAAATTCTGTTATTTGGTTTCTTAAGAGTAATCTAAGGCTCCGTTTAGATACAACTTTTAGAGGTGAAATGAGTTATTCTTTTGTGCATTAAAATTAAGGGTGTCAAATCTAGCCCGACCCAGTAACACTGACTGATCCGGCCTTAAATAGTTTGAACCCAATTCGTATCGAGACCTTAATGGGCATCTTTTGGACACGGGTCTAAAATCCTTATTGGTTTGGGCCGGTCCGGGCTAGCTTGATGGGTGCCCTATTAAGAGGACCGATAAGGCCTGAACCAATAAGACTCGAACCGACGTCCCATTTGGCCCAAAATAAAACCTAAACCTAATAAGCTAACACTAGTATTTCCATGTAGATAACCAACCCATATTCCATATTGATTTTTTTTTATAAAATTCCCAGAAGAAAAGGATGCCAACTTTCAGCCCGATAAGCCCAGCCTGATAACAAGCTGACACCAAATTGGCCCGTTAGTTAATGTGTCCAGTGCAGCCTACCCCAGCCTGGACATTTAATGGACATAATTTTAGGGCTGCAACAGGGCCGGGTTGGACTGAGTTTTTCAAAACCCTAACCCTAATCCTGACTATTTAAACTTAATCTTAACCCAGCCCAACCATGCCAGGGTCAAAAAATGTACAACCCTATCCCTAACCCTGGCAGGGTTGGGTCTAACCCTAATCTACCTTGATTGACCCTGACGGGACCGGGTTGGGCTGGGTTAACCCTGATCAATCCTGATTTAGGAGGAGGTAAAAAAAGAGAGAGGATAAACGATATCAATCATATAATTCATTTAAAACCCATTTGATCTTAGCTCAAATCGAAATCTCTTGTCAGTCATTAAACATGCTTTTGATTGACCATTACAACACTCATGGGAATCATAAATCTCTATTGATGAAAATATAAACAAAATATGAACAAGATTGGTAGCCAAAACAGAGGAGAACTCTAAAGATCAACAAATAAAATAGAAACAACAAAAATCAGACAACATACTCAATCTATCAAAAAAACAACAGAAAGATTGAAAACACATGTCTCAAAACAAAGTAAAATCTCCTTGCAGTTTTCTAATAGATCAGCAAATAAAGTCGAAACAATAGCAATCAAACTATAAAAAACATTTAACTCAAAATAAGGAAAAACTCCTCAGGAGATTTCGATTCTCACCTAATCTTTTTCGATAGTCGACTCTCAGTCTCTCAGACAATGTCTCAACCCCTCTTAGAGTTGGCAATGCTTCCCAGAGTATATATATATATATATATATATATATATATATATATATATTATATATATATATTATATATATATATATATATATATATTAGGGTCAAGCCGGGCTTGGCTCAACCCAGGGGGGTCAACCCTAACCAAACCCAACCCTGCCAGGGTTGATAAAAAATTAAGCCCTAACCCAGCCATGTCAGGGTTCGGGCCGGGTTCAACCCTGACAGGGTTCAGGGCGGGCCTAGGCGGGTTAGGATCGTTAGAGTAAAACTTGCACCCCTACATAATTTAGTCTGGACTTATAAAGCCAAACACTGTCTTAACCTAGACCGGACCGCCCATTGATACCCTTGCATTAAATGATTAAAATGAGATTTTAATGGACCTAAGTTAAATAAAAAAAATTGTTATTTTCCTTTCCTGTAATGAGTAATGACCGGATGTAATTAATTAGAGCCACAATCGGTCGGATTTTTTAAAACCAAAACCCAGTTCCGCACCAATAAATATGCAGTATTCGGTATCTTCAACAGTTCGAATTAGAGTATTTTTGAACCATTAGAATTGGAAGATTGATCTTTTTGAACCAAATCAAACAACAGATTCTCCAGCACGATCTCCTTCTCTGTCTCCGCGAAGAAGGAATGTGTTAAAAATGCAAAGAAAAAGGTATAAAGGAATCCTCGTGTCTTCTATATCTAATTTGATTTCTTCTCTATATAAAGAAACCAAATCCTTAAAACCTGTCAAACCTTCTTTATTTCTCTCTAAAAACTTATGATCATGGGAAGGATCGGTAAGGGTCGTCAGAAGATTGAAATTAAGAGAATTCAGAATCTAGATCACAGACAAGTTACCTTCTCAAAACGAAGAAAGGGGATATTCAAGAAAGCCAGTGAACTTTGCATTCTTTGTGGTGTTGAGATCGCCTTAATTGTCTTCTCACCGGCAGGTAAGGTCTTCTCTTTCGGTCATTCATCTGTTAATTCTGTGATAAATAGGTTTATAGGCTGGAGCCCTGTTGCACAAAGCAACAATGATGGTTCGATTCGTGAACTTAGCCAGAGATTAACTGAGGTCAATGAAGAACTTGAAACTGAGAAGAAGAGGGGATTGATGATACCAGATGAGTTGAAGAAAGGGAAAATGCAACAGTTTTGGTGGGAAGAACCAATTGATAAGCTTGATATGAATGAGTTAAGGCAAGTAAAGGTAGCCATGGAAAAGCTTAGGAAGAATGTGATGAAACGTGCTGAGATGATGGAAGCTGCTTCTTCTTCATCTTCATTCTTGGCTATTAATTCGGATCCCCTAGGAATGATTCCTGCAAGGCAAGATGAGGGAGGAACTACTTCAATTATTCCTCAGGGAGGATTTTCTTGGGATTTTGGGTTTGCGAAGTTTTAATGAAAGAAGCCGTCCGTCACCTTATTATTATGTACGTTGGTTCTTATTGTTTGTTCTTCCTTAGAATTAATAATCTTTTTTTATTGTAATGAACAGTTGAGGTTAGTTAACTTTAATAAATTTTGGTAGTTGATCTTGTGAGTTTGATCTCTTGGTTTATCCCTTAATTTTATTATTTTATAGAGGTTCTGTTGAAGTCTTGAAGATATAATATTCATCTGCAATTAATTTAATTACTTTCTCCTTTTCTTTTTAATTTATATATTGATTTTAAAATACATCCTTAATTCTCTCCAAGATTTTGGTTTTTTTAACCTTTTAGGGACATTATTTTATTTAGAAAAAAAAAAAAAAAAAAAGAAAGATACGAGGCATGCTTTAGGATTTATGATACTGCGAGATTTACTGCTGCAATAACCGTTGGGTTGAGTTGGATATTTATAAACCCCAATTCAATTCTAACTCTCTTAAAATCACCCTCAGCCTCATGCTCGGTCCAACCCTGTTAGTGTCAACCTGCACCCAATCGGGCTGCGACTCCAATTTGAGCTTTTGAAGCGTTTGAAGGTAGCTTACTGTCCCATGTTTGCATAGCCATTACCCCATGTTTGCATTCGTCTTTTGATAATTGATAGTTAGTGTGTGGATTTGGAGAGTAGGTGAAATCGGGATAAACATTCTTGTACTTTTGAAGGCCTGTAAGGTGGAGGAAAACAAATTCGGACCACCTCTCTGTACATGTACTCTCCATGGAATACCATCACCAACAATGTGGTGTGGGACCCACTGAATATAAATGGGCGTGTACATATACTCTCCATGGGATCCCATCACTGTAGATGTGGTGTGGGACCCACTTTAGAATGTAGGACACACAAAATATGAATGATGATGGAATCCCATAAAAGATACAAGTATATGGGGTTATTCAAAGACAACAGAATTAGGGTTTTCACCTTGGTGTTGACTGTTTTGCGTTTTTTTTGTTGTTCAGTTGAAGAGTGTCTCCATCAGCTGGCACCATTAATGAATTAATGAGCTTAATTATATTTTTTTTGGTAGAAATTAATGAACTTAATTTAAGCATTAGAAGTAATTGTTTTCTAACTTTATGCAAATAAAAATTTTCATTTCTTGTACCAATGAGTGCAGAATTTCCTGTTTATCCTTGTCTATTCGCAAACTCCACATATGAAATTTCTTTCCTTGTTTTCAGCTGAATATACAAAATTTGGTTTTGAAACCCTATGTCCGTCTCCGGAATAATGAAATAGGGAGGAAATTATCTACATTATCGTTCTTTCACTTGCCTTGAGAGAATTGAATGTTATATCCATGTCTGCTAAGTTTTGTGGCAAATTTAACAGAGAATCTTTGGACTACTGAAAAAGGGAACTTGTCACAACACAAAAAAGAAATGAATAAACGAAGGAGATACCATTGTTGGACATCAATGTCGGTCCAACAATAATGATCGACGATGGCCTTCTTCAGCCTTCGCTTGAGAGGAAAAAGACAATCTGGATCTTCATCTCCTCTATCTTCAATGCCATCTTTGAAGGAGAATAAGAAGAAGAGGGAGTCATAGAGCCAACGCGAGAATTTCTTGTTTTTACTTTTTTTAGGGTTTGAATTTAAAGAGATACATTTACCCAAAAAAAAAAAAAAAGAATTTAAAGACATATATTAAATGAATACATCAATAGAGGGTCGGGCTAGGCCGGACCGGGCTCAGTTGAGGTTCATCCCAGACCTGGCCGGACCCTGTGAGGGTTTATCAAAACATGAGCCCAAACATGGTCCTATCAGGGTTCAAGGCTGGTTTGGCCCTACCCAGGCTCAGAGCAGGGTTCAGGCTAAGGGTGTCAACGGGCCGGTTTCGGTCTGGGCTGAATCGGTGTCGGGGTTTATAAGCCCAGCCCAAAACATGTCCATTAAGAGTTCGGGCTGGGTTGGGCTGCGCTGGACACAATAACTAACGGGCTGGTCCGGTGTCGGTTTGTTATCGGGTTGGGCTTATTGAGGTGATTTCGGGCTGATTCGGTCCGGACCGGGCTTATCAAGCTTATCGGGCCAATTTTATATGTAAGATATATTGCTTATTTTATTATTTCTATCTTTAAAATTAGCATCATTCATTCTATATGTATGTAATTCAATAAATTGTAACAATTAACATACTTTTTTCAACTATAGATTCATATAATCTTTCGGATCAAGAAGTGAACTATAACAGTGTAATATAATCCATCAAAATTTAAAACCATAAAAATTAAGAAATTGGGCCCGGATGAACCTTACCGGTGTTCGGGCTAGTTCGGACTTCTTAACGGGCCGGTCCGGTCTGGTTTCGGTCTAGACTGAAACGGTGTCGGGCTTTACAAGCCTAAACCGAAACATGTCCATTAAGGTTCGATCCGGGCTGGGTTCGGGTTATTTTGGGCCGGCTCGGTCCGTGCTACCAGGCCGGGCCCATTTTTGACACCCTTAGTTCAGGCGTATTAGGGTTGTCATGGTAAAGCTTGCACCCCTAGCAAGATTTGGTAAGGGACTTATGTACGTTAGGGGTGTCAACGAGCCTCTCTGGGCCAGTTTTGATCCGGGTCGAATAGGTGTCAAGCTTTATAGGCCTTGATTGAAACATGTCCATTAAGAGATTCGGACTAGGTGGAATGAATTGTGCATATTAATGGGTCGGTCCAATTTTAGGTTGTTATCGAGCTTAGCTTATCGAGTTGTTATCTCGTTGGTCTAGGGCAGTTCGGCTTGAAAACCCGGTAGGAAACCCGTTAAGACCATCTCGAATGCTGAAATAGTGAAGCTAGGGTTTAATATTCGGTAAATCGATTTGGTTCGTGCCATTAGCGGGTTCAGGCTCATTAGTCCACTTTTTTGAACCTGTTTCGGGCTAGCTCAGACCAGATCGGGACGGGTAGGACATGTCATACCTCATCCCGTTACATATCCAATAACAGTTTGATTCGAGTCGGTTTTCAGTTAATTTAGACCGACTTACTCTAGGTGTCGCGTCAGAAGGGGAAAACATTAGAGTGGTTCTCTGTTTTTCATTGTTATAAAAATGATGACTTAGAGGGCCCGTTTGAAATAAGAGCTTTATCAGTGGATTGCAATTTGCAACTCTTACTTCTGTGAAAAGAAACACCTAAGTTAAATTTTAGTATTCTTTTGAGTTCAGTGTCATTTATTAAATCCAACTTTTTTGATAGAAACATATTCTTTATTTATTTTTATTTTTTTGGTAAAAGAAAGAAACATATTACTTTTATCAAATTATGTACAGTACTTCATAAATTTCCCCCCTTGCCGTGTTAATTTAGGAACTGTTTTGACAACATTCTTTACTTGTTAATTAAAAAAAAAAAGTAGGACAAAAGTGTGGTCTTTTATACGTATTATACGGTAAAAAATAGCACAGTTTTTTTTTTTTTTTTGGTAAAGAAATAGTACAGTGTTTAATATACACGTATTAATTAACTATGATCTTGAGGTTCAATTGCTTGGGTTCATTGCTATAGATTGAATTTATTACGTACTCCTTATTACTCTTTTTTCCCCTACTTCAGGTTGGACTTTCCAAATACTTAGCAGACCTACCTTGTTGCTGTTCGAAGTCCTGACTTAGGTATCAGAATAGTCTCAAGGCTCAGAGTCCGACCTCTTCTATTGGTCAATTTGTCTTCTATAAATAGACCTCACCTCGAAGGATCTATTCAATCCTCTAAGCATTGATTGATTTCTTGGAAAATATTGCAATATTTGTTTTTAGTAGGTAAACGAATGATGAAGTTCCTTTTCCAACCCCCTTTAGAGATCACTATATTTTACCTCTTGGAAATAAACATTGAAATATTTGTTTACATATAAAATATTATACATAAAATTTTACGTCAAAACAAACCGAGAATAAATGATTCCTTTTACATGAACTAGAAAACTCAATGTTTCCAGACAACCAAACATGTGATTTCAAAGTCTTTTTACTAAAAAAAGAAAAAAGAAAAAATGGCTTTAAAGTCATTTTACATGGAATGAAGAAGGCCCATTGGACTAATTGATCAGGTCCATCGATCAGGTCCATCTTAGTTCAGTTTGTGACTTGTGTTTTGATCCCTGGAAATCTGGAAGGATCAGGTAGGAATGTAATCATAGGCGTATCGTGACATGGAAAATTATAACGGATAAAATATTAAATTTAAATTTTAGGAGAAAATATGATCTGAAACATCTCACCCTTAAAATAGTATCAAGTCGTTGATTTTTATATTTGAAATTCTCAAAATACCTTTGTTTATTATCAAACCAGGGAGAAAAGCCCACAATTTTAATCTCGATTTCAATCTGGCGTTTGAAGCTTTGGTCTCCTCCCCAAGACTTAAATTTTACTTCAGAATCACCAATTTCGTTATCTTCCAAAGATTTTTTTTTTCTCTCTGCCCACAATTTATCTTCTTCAGATTTAGATTCTTCGTTGTTCGCTTTTAATTTCGTAAGGGAGGTGTCTATCAATGAAGTACGTAGTTGGAAGTTTCTTTGTGGAGAACCTTCTCAACCCACAACGAATCATAGCAGATGGACGGGAAGGATGAACCCCACAAGGTAAATCAGACCCTCCACAGTTGAAAGATTTGATGTTCCTTGATTACTTTCTTTTGATTTGATCTCCACAACTTCAAGCAAAATCTCCATGTTCCATCTTTTATATTTTTATTTTTGGGTTGGTGTGGTGGTGATGATTTAGTTCTCCTCGAGGTTTAGGTTTTTTACCTTCATGTTCAGTCTTATGATTTTCCTTTCCAATACTATTTGTTCTTTTTCCTTTACATAATTTCTTGATGATTGATTTCTAATGACACTTGAAGCTTTTGAAGAGTGGTTTCATGAACAATGCTGTATTTTTTTATTTGGTAGCTTTTGACATCAGTATTTCATCGAAAGAGCTCTGATATGTGGGATTATGTAATTAGCTAATGGTAAGAGTTAATATTACTGATGCTCTCTATACCAGTTAAAGTCATTCTTTGTTTTTTGATACTTTGCAATGTGATTAGTTAAGGAAGTCATTTCAGATGTCCATTTTTGGACACTTAACAACTATTAGAGTAGCTTTGAAAGTCTTCATATGCAAAACATTGTTTTAATGATTGGGAGCTGGGGGATAATTGTTTCAAGTGGTGGTTAAACTTGTGGTAGAGGTACTAAGGAGAATGATGTTTTTGGGATAGATGTGAGGGATCAATGTAGGATTTTTATTAATCCTAATAAAATTCATTTCAATGAATCCCATATGGAAAATAAAATACATTTGAGTAATAACATAATCAAATAAAATAGATGGGACATACCTCTTCGTAGAAGATTGATTTTCGCCCTTATCTTGTAATTGATTCCCAACAGAGATCTTCTACAGTCTCCTCTCCCTTAGGTATGGGTTTTGAGAGAGACTATAGGGACCCTGCTTCATATTTATAATAATTGGATTTCAAATCTATTCCAATCCTATAATGGAATAGATTTGGTTTATAATTGGTAAGAGATAATCAATCAAACCTTGATTGGATTCCCACCAGTCATAATAGGAAAGTAAGATAATATTACTCATAAAAATAAAATCAGAAAGATTTTACAGTTTGTAGTGATTATTTGCTGTTAAAAATCCTTTCATAGACCCATGCAGCACAGAAGACATTACTGTGGAACTCTCCGATGCTCTCTAAAAGAGCATCCTTCGTTCTGTTGACATTGGGGGATAAGCTACGAAGTAGACTACCTAGTAAACAGGGTTATGGTTATGTCTAGCAGATGCATGTGCTAATCACCACACAATGTTTCTGCTTTGTCAATAGGCGTACATGGGAGGATCTTAGACAACTTTTTGAAGTCCAATGGATCATGCTATTATATGGAGAAATCCAACTCCAAACGACCTGATGTCCATGTGGGACAGGTGGGTTGGAGGATATTGATGTTGTGCGTGACTTTCCAGATGTATTTCTTGAAGAACTACCAGGACTACCACCCGATCGAGCGACAGAGTTCGTTATAGATCTGATACCTGGAGCTGCACCAGTATCTAAAGCACTCTATCGAATGACTCCTATTGAACTGAAGGAATTGAAGGTACAGTTACAAGAATTATTGGAAAAAGTTATATCAGACCTATCATATCACCATGGGGAGCGCCAGTATTGTTTGTAAAGAAGAAGGACGGTAGTGTTCGACTATGTATAGACTATCGAGAATTGAATAAGCTGACAATCAAGAATCGATACCCATTGCCTCGGATTGATGACTTGATCGATCAGTTGCAAGGTGCCAAGGTATTCTCCAAGATCGTTCTTCGGTCAGGATACCATCAGTTGAAGATTACGGATGGTGATATTCCAAAGATAGCATTTAGAACAAGATACAGATATTATGAATTTTTAGTCATGTCTTTTGGATTGACTAACGCACCCGTAACTTTATGGAACTCATGAATCAGGTATTCCATGATATGTTGGATACGTCGGTCATTATGTTTATTGATGATATATTGGTCTACTCCAAGGACAAGGAAACTCATGTCATAAATCTAAGAGCCGCTCTGCAGCGACTAAGGAAAGAGAAGCTTTACGCCAAATTTATAAAGTGTGAGTTTTGGCTAAATGAGGTCGATTTCTTAGGCCATGTTGTATCCGCTGAAGGGATTAAAGTGGATCCTAGCAATATTGAAGCCATTGTGAAGTGGGAAGCACCTAAGAGTGTTGCAGAAATTAGAAGTTTCCTAGGTCTAACTAGGTATTATCGACGATTCATTGAAGACTATTCTAGAATTGTCGTACCTCTCACCAGTTTGACTAAGAAAGGAGAAAAGTTTGTTTGGACCAACAAATGTGAGAATAGTTTCAAACATTGAAGGCTAGATTGATATCTGCTCCCATCTTGACTATACCTATTTCACGACAACCATTTACCTTGTACACTGATGCGCAGGATTGGGTTTAGGATGTGTACTTATGCAAGGAGAATAAGTAGTTGCGTGTGCCTCAAGACAACTAAAGACACATGAAAAGAATTATTCCACTCATGACTTGGAGTTAGCAGCAATAGTACATGCTATCAAGATATGGAGACATTATTTGTATGGAGAGAAATTTCAGATTAAATCAGATCATAAGAGTCTCACTTATCTATTTAATCAGAAGGAGTTGAACATGAGACAAAGAAGATGGCTAAAATTATTGAAGGATTATGATTGTGATATTCAGTATCATCCAGGAAAAGCTAATGTAGTTACTGATGTGCTAAGCAGAAAAGCAATGATAAAATCCCAAGGAGAGATTAACACGACTGCGGCAATGTGTGTTACAGGAAAAGTATTCAATCATGGTAATGAGTAGTTCGTGATAGATGCACCAGGTGGATCAAACAATCAAGGGTTTATTCATCGATTTTCAAATACGTTCGCAACATTGAAGATTGTACCTGATATATTAGATGAAGTGAAAGTCGCTATTAGATCAGACCCTTATCTGAGAATAGTACAAGAAGACATCGAAAAAGGTAGGACTATTCCTGAGTTCACCTTGGACGTTGAAAAGGTACTGAAGTACAAAGGAAGAGTATGTGTTCCTGAAACGGAAAACTTAGACATTAGACACAGACAAATGAAGGAAGCTCACTCCACCGCTTATTCGGTACATCCTGGAAGTACGAAGATGTATCATGATCTGAAGAAATTATATTGGTAGAGAGGAATGAAGAAAATGTAGCTAAATTTGTGTCTCAAAGCCTAAATTGTTAGAGGGTAAAGGCTGAAAGGCAAAGACCTGTAAGATTATTACAGCCACTGCCAGAACCAGCATGGAAATGGGACTGCATCACTATGTACTTCGTCACCGGGTTACCATTGACTCCTCGAGTAGTTGACGCGGTCTGGGTGATTGTAGATCATCTTACTAAGACAGCTCGCTTCATAGCTATACGACCTCAGTATACCCTAGAGAGGTTAGCCAAGCTATATGTGGATAATATTGTCAGATTACATGGTGTACCTAAAAGCATTGTGTCCGATAGAGACCCACGCTTTACCTCAAAGTTTGGGAAGGATTACAGAAGGACATGGGTACAATGTTGAAGTTTAGTACTACATTCCATCCTCAGACAGACGGACAGTCAGAGCATACCATTCAGATTTTAGAAGACATGCTTCGAGCCTATGTTATTGATTTCAAGGGATCATGGGATGAGAAACTACCTTTGATCAAGTTCGCCTATAACAATAGTTATCAGGATACTATACAGATGTCACCCTATGAAGCACTGTATGGTAGGAAGTGTCGAACTCCTTTATTTTGGAATGAAGTTGGTGAATGGAGTATCGTTGGACCAGAATTTGTTGAAGAGACTTGTCGAGTAGTCGACATAATCAAGGAAAGAGTTAGAACAGCTCAAAACCATCATAAACAATATGCAGATACTCGATGTCGAGACCTAGAATTCGTTGTAGGTGATAAGGTATTCTTGAAAGTATCACCTATGTGAGGCTTAAAACGATTCGGGCAGAAAGGGAAGATAAGTCCGAGATATGTCGGGCCATATGAGATTCTCACTAAACGTGGGAAAGTAGCGTATCAGTTAGCACTACCCCCATCTATGTCAAGTGTGCATGATGTATTTCATATCTCGTTACTGAAGAAGTATGTCAGAGATCCAACACACGTTTTAATAGCGGATCCACCGGGTCTAACTGATGATTTGACATTCGAAGTAGCATCAACTGAAATCACGAGCCGAAAGGTTCAACGTCTACATAGTCGTGACATTTATTATGTTAAGGTTACTTGGAGGAGCCGAGATATAGAAGAGATCACATGGGAAAAAGAGAATGCTATGTGAAAGCAATATCCTCACCTTTTCAACTCGAAAGGTATGTGCAAATTTTGATGACAAAATTTTTAATAAAGAGGGGGGAGTTGTAAGACCCGTATTGAACTAACTGGTCTTACCACCTTGTATCAGGTCTTACTATCATGGTCAAGCCAAGTGGACCAAGTGCGTAAAGAAACCACAAGACCTGGTATAAAATCAACCCAAAAACAGTTAATTATGAGTGTGTGGTCGCATACCTAAATAGGTGTGACCGACCACCCTTCAAAATAGTGCAACCACATGAATTTTGGTCGTGTGGTGGCATATTTCAAAAGGTGTGGTCGAAGGATTCTGCGACCCCACCTCCGAGCACACGAACCTAGTCAGAAACCAAAATTAGGAAACCTTCCTAATCCGAAGGGGGTTCTTTCCTAAACTCATTAGGGCATATTATGGAGGGTTTTTCTATATAAATAGGATGTCCCTTAGCCTCTTTCACTCTTTTAGAACTCAAACTGAGAGTGAGAGAAAGAGAAGAGAAGGAAGAGAAGGAAAATTGAAGAGGAAGACCAAGGAGGAGGAAAATTCAGAGAAAACTTTGAATCTTCAACAAGCTTAAGGTATGAACATATTTCCCATGTTAAATTGAGATCCTAGAATAGTTCATAAAGAAGATAGGATTTAGGAGAAACCTAACTCATCATTCCATGGAAAAATTCCAAGAGAATCCATGTAGGAAATTATGTAGACAATGGATTCTGTATAAAATACTAATTCTGAGCCATAGAAAAATTTTAGGAAGAACCATGATGATAGGCCAAGGAATCCAAACATGGAGGATTGGAGTTGAGAGTGAAAGGTGGACCATCACACGTGTGGTCGCAGGTGTGGTCGCATGATGTGTGACCACACGAGACAGACGTGTCCGACCACATGCCCTCGAGAAGTTTCTAGGGAGGGTATGGTCGCACGTGTGGTCGCAGGATATGCGACCACACCCTGTGACCCCATGCCCTGTGGTTGTAGAAACTGAGACCACAGGTACTAGCACACCTGCGACCTCTCAGTTTCTGTTAGTCTAAACTCATGGGAATTAATTCTAATTTAAAATCTACAAATTTGTTAGGTTTCCAAGTGGTCTAAGAGTGAATTACAAAGCTTGAACGAGAATCTATTATCGATCAAAGGTGAGGGACCAAGACCTAAATTAATTGGCTAATAATAAACTATTTTTATTTATTGAATCCAATGTCATGAATGATTCTATGCTTGTATGCATGTAATGTGCATTTCACATGTCATCCAATATTCCTGTTATTACTGTTCGTGCATATTTAATTCAATTTATTTATAACATGATGATGATTATGATGCTAGGAATAGGCATGTGAATGTATGTGTGTGGTTATTGTGCTTGATGCGAGTGGGGCATCAGGTGTAAGACCCGCACTCCATGAATCCGATCTAAACCTTTCATTCATATCATAACAGGTCTTCCAATCATCACCAGGCCAGACGGGACGAGCGGATGACAAACAGGTATGAAATCGGACCAATTCAAGTTTGAGAAACCTCATACCGGTCGATGGTACCGGTCTATGGTACCGATCGACGATCGATCGGTATGGCCTGCGCAGACTTAGATCCAGAAAAGGATCTCTGCGGGTCTCATTTTCTAAATTTCAAACCGAAGGACTTCCCTAATATTAGGAGGCTTCCTGAACCTAACCCTAACCTATATAAGGACCCTTAAACCTCCTAAAACCTCTTCCATTAATCCTCACAAACCCTAGAGAGGAGAAAGAGGTTGAAGAAGGAGAAGAAGCTAGGAAGGAGAGGGAAGAGCCGCCATTGCCGTTGGACGAAGAACTCTCTACCGCGAACCAACAGTAAGTGCTTAAACCTTCCTCTACTTTAATCGTTCTAGGATGGTTAGTCATGTCTGGATCAATATCATGCAAAGCGAGGTATTGATCTAAACCTTGTTTTACCGACAAACCCTAATCTAGTCGGTAAACCCTAGATTCAAGTTTTTGGTTGAAGATCATCGAAACTAGGACTTGAATGGAGTTGGAAACAACTCTAACTCGGTGCTCAGACCTAGACGGTGTAGGAGAAACCCTAGGATCATTAAGGGGTGACCGATGGAAGACGAGAACCAAATGTATGGTCTTCCGGAGACATATCGGTCGCACCATATGTGACCGGTACTGCGATCGGTACCTCTCAGAGACTAGTCTGTGGGCACTTTTTCCCATAATGCCATGACCGGTATGCTCTGTGAGGAGTGTTTTTAACCTTGTTGGATTTTTGACCAGCGTAAATCTTAAGAAAACTATTCTAACTCAACCCTAACATCGTGTAGGACCTTGTGATAGCAAGTTTGGATTCTGCGACGTGGAGCAAGCTAGCAAACAAGTGTCAGGTAAGGGAATCGGACCTAAACCCTAATAATTTAATAACAATAAAACATTGTTAATAATTACGATTCTATGGACTGATGTTTGTGCATACTCACATGTCATCCTTTACTTTCAATTATTATTATTGTTCATGCATACTCGCTATGCTAGGATGTAACTGTTAGGCATGTGATTGTTTTCGTTGGTGTGTAGAATGGGAAGGGCCTGGGGTCTGGGATCATTCCTCACACTAACACCTTTTCGTATCGCTTCTGTTTTAGCATGCTTGGTAAGGGTGTCAAAAATGGGCCCGGCCCGGTAGCACGGACCGAGCCGGCCCGATATAACCCAAACCCAGCCCGCACCGAACCTTAATGGACAAGTTTCGGTCTCGGCTTGTAGAGCCCGACACCATTTTAGCCCAGACCGAAACCAGACCGGACCGACACGTTAAGAAGCTCGAACTAGCCCGAATCAATAATACCCAACCCGAACACCGGTAAGGTCCATTTGGGCCCAGTTTCTTAATTTTAATGATTTTAAATTTTGATGGATTATATTACACTATTATAGTTCACTTCTTGATCCGAAAGATTATGTGAATCAATAGTTGAAAATTGTCTGTTAATTGTTAAAATTTACTGAATTACATACATATAGAAAGAATGCTAATTTTATAGATAAAAATAATAAAATAGGCTATATATTTTACATATAAAATAGGCCCGATAAGCTTGATAAGCCCGGTCCGGACCGAACCAGCCCAAAATCACCTCAATAAGCCCAGCCCGATAACAAACCGACACCGGACCAGCCCGTTAGTTATTGTGTCCAGCGCAGCCCAACCCAACCCGAACTCTTAATGGACATGTTTTGGGCTGGGCTTATAAAACCCGATACCGGTTCAGCTCGGACCGAAACCGGCCCTAACCGGCCCGTTGACACCCTTAATGCTTGGTGCGGGTAGGGTATCAGAGGGAGGAAGTGGCACTGTGGTTTTCGGCCTGGCCACTAGACTCTAGCTCTATCTCTATGCCGTAGGGAGCTGTGCTGGGATAGGGCCTACTATGATGACATATAGGATTGGTTAGTTGCGAGCCCAGTTTCCAAGCCCTCGCCAATAGGGGCTTACGTGTTGGTATGGGTAGGGTATCAGGAGAAGTGTTGGCGGTGTTTGATCCGAGCACTTTAGCTCTATCTCAATTCCATGGTGGGTGCATATGAGACAACAGTGGTGTTTGATCCATTGGGCAGCTTCACACACTCATGTATAGACGTGCGGTGGCCGCCAATCCTTTCTATAACACATTACAAACTTAAAACCAGACCATAATATGAATGTTACTCATGCATATGTTTGTTGCATTGTCTAATTGTCTTACTGAGCTAAGTTGTGAGCTCACCCTTGTGTACACACTATTTTTAGATGTTGATGCAGGTTATACTGTGGAGGATTTTATGGATGCTCTGGCGTATGGAGGTGTTGCTGCTTTAAAAGTGCAAGTAGGAAAGGACGAGCATGACGCTTCATGCGAGTGCCCTTTCTACGTGTACCTCTAGGATGTTGATTTAATTTATTTTTATTTATTTTCAGTTGGAGATACAATTGATGTAAGGATAATTATTTACGTTTTGGTGTGGAGAATAATTGGATATTTTATTTAAAATATCAATAGAGAATTCAGTTCATTTAATTTCGCTGTATTTTATTATATTCTGATTATGGTTATGTGCAATGGTTTGTATGAGTGGACACGGTCTTATTGAGATCCTAGTGTGAACCGTTGATTCAGTGTCAGTTCACTCACACTTTTGGTTCAGCCAAAATTAGGGTGTGACAAATTGGTATCAGAGCTCTTAGGCTCTGTCCAACAGACCATACATGCACTTAACTAAGTCAATGAACTGAGATAGGAAGAATTTAAAAGTCTTAATAAAAACACACCTTAAACACTTATTTGATGTCTGTGACTAAATATGAAAGAGCATAATATACTATATTAAATGTGGAATTAATAAGAAGAATGATCATGAATTACCATAACATGTAAGAAGAAATTGTTTAAACATAAAACATCTAAAGAGTGAAAGTTAATTGTAGCACAGGATACAGTCCACAAGCCACACAGTTACCCCTGTTATATAAATCGTACTGAGAGAGAGAGATAAAAATTTAAAGTCTATCATGGGGATGGGGGCATAGGAGGAATAGGGTCGGTGATGTCATGGTCATGCTCATAAGCCACCCTAAGCCAGTGCACCTGCTCCTGCGTGACTCTGAGGCTACGAGCAAGACGCCCTAGGTCACGGCTCATCTCACGCTGGGCATCCCAGATCTCCGTAAACATACCCATCACGGTATCGGGAGGAGGCTGGGATGGTCCCGCTACAGGTGTGGGCTGTGGTGCCAGTGCTGAAATGTCCTCCAACTACTCATCATCGTCATCACCATCATCCCCTGCCTCTTCTGCATGAGCCGCATTGGCTGTTGCTGCCGCTGCTGCTACCCTCTTTAGCAGACGAAGACGAGCCTCTAACTTCTCATCACTGATCGGCAGGTTGTCCATCCTCATCTGGAGAATGGCATCCCAGTCAATGTCAGAGGTCATGGTGTCCTTAACTACAGTCTCACCCCTCATGTCCACCCGTAATCGCTGCAGAAGAGTAGTAATGAGTCGACCATATGGAAGGTTACTGGCCTGATCGGGCAGAGTAGCCTAATGCATGGTCCTGATAATGATGTAGGGGAGATAGACCCGCTCCCCAGGGCAGACACAATAGGTCAAGTACTGTGTGAGCTGAGACAACTCACTGTAGTGGCTGCTCTGAGGAACGATATTGCGCTGGATGATGCGACAGTATACCCAAGGAACAGGTCTCAAGCTAGTAGCCTTCATAGGCGCTCCAGGGTTAAGTATCTGCTCTGAAATCTCTTGGCGCAGATCATCAGTGAGAAAGTCCTTCATCTTAGGGGTGCAGTAGACAAAATCACCATCATTTGGAATCCCCAGAAGATCGACAAGCTAGTGAGTGTCGAAAGAGATAGGGACACCCTTGACGAAACTGGTAAGGCGAAGTTCCCTGCCTCGGCTGATGTCATTGACATTTCCCTCTATCTCCAAGTTGGTGTAGAAATGTTTGACTAAGTTGGGGCGGGTGGTCACAATGTATGTAATGACGGGCAACCATCCAAGTCTACCAAAAGTTGCTTCAACATCAAACCGCTGCAGCTGCTCCAGGTTCACCCGTCGCCCCGACTCAATATTTTTCTCCTTAAACCAGGGAAAGCTGGCTTGTGCCGCCTCAGAACGAAACCACTGCTCATCGAGCTGTGGAACCAGAGGATGCGGACGGTTCATGCCAAGACCAAAAGCATGTTTACCAGCACCTCTACATCGAGACATTTGTAACTACAAAACAAAGACAAAATAAGGAGAAATTGGTTAGAAATTTTTGAAATTTCGGCAGCATAACGACAGTAATGGAAGAAAAAGCCTGGAACTCACCCAAAATCTGGGGAGGAGGACTTATCTAACCCTCTAACACATCATGGAAACCAAGCATCCATCAAAAAATCAAGGAATTTAGAAATTACAAGAAAAATTCGATTTTTACCAAAAACCTAGGTCAAAAACCTAAAAATTTGATTTTTTTGAAAACTATCCGGTGGAACCTCAAATTGGTTGAGGGATTTTACCCATGGAGGTCCCTAAACCCTTTTTAAGCTGAAGGAAAAGAGTTCCTAAGGTTAGAATCTTCTAAACTAAGAAAAACCTAGTTTTTGGGCATGAAACCATGAAGAAACGATGTAAAAAGGAAGAATGGAAGGAAGGAACTTACTTAAAGGTAATGTTCAAGGTCTTGATCGGAAGAAAATAGCTTCTAAGACCATCGGTCGAACTGTAGCAACTCACAAAGCCAGAGAGGAATCGCCACCAGAGAGGAAGAAGAAAGGAAAAGTGAGAAAACCACCGGTCGAACTGTAGCAACTCACAAAGCCAGAGAGGAATCGCCACCAGAGAGGAAGAAGAAAGGAAAAGTGAGAAAAATCTCACTTTTCCCGAATTTAAAGGCAATTTTGGGCATACCGGTCGACGGTTTTGCCCATACCGATCGACCGGTACTCCCTGGTTATATCGACCAGTACCCCTCAGTTAGAGAAAAATTCTGACCAGTCGACTATACCGGTCGCTCCATTTTCTACAGGGTTGTGACGGGTACATCGACCGATACCCCTCGGGAAATCTAAGAGTTTGTCCGCCTGGACATACCGATTGCACTACCATATATAGTGCCGTAACCGGTATGTTGTGACCGGACAACTATTTGTGTAAGGCCCGTATCGAACTAACCGGTCTTACCACCTTGTAACAGGTCTACCTATCATGGTCGAGCCAAATGGACCAAATGCATGAAGGAAATAGTGAGACCAGGTATTAAACTGACCCAAAAATAGTAAAATAGGGGGTAGGGTCGCATACCCAAATAGGCAGGGTTAGACCCCCCTCATTAGGGAGTCAGACCCTTGAATTTTAGACTGAGGGTCGAACAATTTAGACCTGAGGGTCGATGGGATCTCTGACCCCCTCATCGACCCCCTCATTGTCAACAGAAACCGTAAATAGGAACTTTCCAAATTTCAAGGGGATTTTTTCCTAATCTCAATGGGACTTATTTTAGGAGGTTCTCCTCTATAAATAGGACATCCCTTAGCCTTTTTCACTTCTTTTGAAACCCTAATTGAAAGAGAAGAGAAGGAGAAGAGAATGAAAGTTGGAAAAGAAGACTAAAGAGAAGAATTCAGAGAAACCTCTGAATCTCAGCAAACCTAAGGTATGGGTATGCTTCCATTAATAATTTAAGACCTTAGAATAGTTCATGAAGAGGGTATGATCTAGGAGAAACCCAAATCATCCATCCATGGGAAGATTTCAATGAAATCCATGGAGGGAATCATGGTAGGCAAAGTAAGGAAGTAACCTGGAGTTTTTAAGCCATAGAACAAGCATAGAATGGACTGTGGAAGTAAGCCATAGGACCCAAACTTGAAAGATTAGACCGTAGAATGAAAAGGTCGACTCAGACCACATGGGGTCGCATGTGGGGTCGATTGGGAATCGACCCTACCAGACCACAGGATCGACCCCCAGCTTTTGGGAAGTCCAGGGAAGCTGTGGTTGCACCTAGGGTCGATGGAACATCTGACCCTAGCACCGACCCTACACCCTGGGGTCGCAAAAAAATGCTACCCTACCTGCAACCCGTCCTGCGACCCTCACTTAACAACAAGCCTAAAATTGTTGGAATGATTTCTAATTAAAATCTATCGACTTGTTAGGTTTTCCTATTGATATAAAAGTGATTCTTAAAGCTTGAAAGAGGATCTAGACTCAAGCAAAGGTGAGGGAACAAGACCTAAACTAATTGGCTAATAATAAACTATTTTATTTCTTGAGTCCAATGCCATGACTGATTCTATGCGTGTATGCTTGTAATGTGCATTCAACATGTCATCCAATATTTCTATTATTATTGTTCATGCATATTTAATTTCATTGTTTATAACATAATGATGATGATGATGATAGGAATAGGCATGTGAATGTTTGTGTTTATTGGTGTACTTGATGCGGATAGGGGATGGTATCAACCGATACTCCAATGTCATTTTCATTGGGTATATTGTGTCATAGCTCTATACAAGTCTTGTTCATTAACATCGTCGTATCGTCATTACCTTAGCAGAACTATTACATCGTAGGGCGTCAAGGGAGGTGGTCTCGGACCGTGTAGTCTTCGACTCTGCCGGGGGGCCTTAGCCCTATCTCTATGGACGTATTGAGGTATGCTGGGGTGAGGCCTTGGATACACTATTTGCCATTAGGATTGGTTAGTTGCGAGCCCAGTTTGCAAGTCCTCGCCAATAAGGGCTTACGTGTTGGTATGATGCAACCGGTACTGCCATGCCATTTTCATGGGGTATATTATATCATAGTTGGTGCATGTGGGGTCGACAGTGCCGTTTTCATTGAGCGGCTTCACACACTCGTGTATAGAGGTGAGGCGGGCACTGAACCTTTCTATAGCACATTGTAAACTTTATATGAATTGAATGCATGCATATGTTTGTTGCATTGTTTTGTTTGCTCACTGAGCCGTAATGTGTGTTCACCCTTTCGACATCGAATATTTTTAGTTGATGATGCAGGTACCACTATGGAAGATTATATAAATGCTTCTGTGTACGGACACGTGGCTACAATGGAGGCTGAAGACATAGTGGAGACGCATGACTCCTCATGCGAGTGCAACTCATGCATTTTCGATTAGATTTTTATTTGAACCATTAAGAAAATATAATTGATATTTTATTTACTTATGTCTCGATTGATACAACATAATTTGATATTTTATTTACGATTATCACAGTTAGATTCCTCAGTTCATTTAATATTAAGACTTCCGCTATTGTGTATTTATTCTGATTATGGTTGTGGATGTGTATGGTTTAATTTAAAAGGACAAAGCCTATTAGAGATCCTGGTTGAACCATTGGTTTATTAGCGGTTCATCACACCGTTCTGAATAGTGCAGAATTGGGGTGTGACAACTTGGTATCAGAGCTCTCAGGCACTGTCTTTTAAACCAGTATACTACCACAAAAGTTTGTGAACTGAGATAGGATAAAAATTTAAAAGCTATAATAATAACACACTATAAGCATCTGTGATGTTTGAGACAAAAATTGAAAGAGAATAATACATCTATTAAATGAGAAACAAATTTATATACACTCGAAGGAAGAAAAAACGTATATATACAAGTCTAAAGCAGAGTACAGTTCACAACCCGGACAATTACTCTGAAGTACAAAAAGAAAAATAAAAATAAAATACATCTAGAAGCTGGAGGTGATGGGGGAGGCGGTGCCTCGCGGTCTCTGTCATAATCCTCAGCATAGACTCTAGTCAACCAAGCTATCTGAGTCTGGGTCGTCTGAAGACTAGCTGTGAGATCAGCCACCCGCTGATCAGTCACGCGCTGAGCATCTAGAAGCTCTCCTACCCTCAGATCCGATATGCGCTGAGCATCTAGAAGCTCTCCCACCCTCAGATCAGTCATGCGCTGAGCCTCTCTAATCTCACACAGTATCCCCATCATGTCTTCAGAAGGTGGGTCCAGAAGTGATGTGGATTATTCAAGAATCGAAGTCGCGTGAAGGACCAGCTGCATGTGAAGGACCAGCTGTATAAGAAGGACCAGTTCCCGTAGTATGTGTAGGTGATAAAGGAGGTATGGAATCCACATCTATGTACAAACGATCATCATCCCCAGCATCACCCCCATGAACCCTTGCTCCAGTAGCTGCTGCTGCTGCCTCAGCGTCAGCCATCTCCACTCGAGTACGCGGACGCACCAGAGCGACCCTCTCATCGTCGCTGACTTGAGCATCCCGCATGCCCATCTTACAGATGGCCTCCCAATCTAGAGGTGATGAGAAGGATTTCTTCTGAATCCTATCATCCACCAAGTCAACACCCAGGCGGGTAAGTAGTGTAGTGATCATGCATCCTAAGGCAGGTTGCCAACATGACTGGGCAGTGTGGCACTGATCATCGTCCGCATAATAATATAAGAAAGGCAGACAGGCTGCCTAGTGCAGATACAATACAACACGAACTGGGTCAACTGGGAGATCCTCTGTAAGGACATAGGAAAAAATCAATCTTCTTGAAATTTTCAATTTAATTTATCCTCATTTTTAAAATTGAGTTTTCATATAGTTAAAGTTGTCTACCCTCTTTACATTCAAACTGGGATCTGGAAAGTTCTCACATTTAGATCCCATCCACTCATGCCAGTGGAGGGTAAGAAGACTGGAGTCGCCACCTAGATAAGGTCTAGGACCTATAAATGATGTCCCTCAATGGAGGGACGCTAATGACTCGCGCAAATGGAATGGCTATCTCATCTCACCAAAGGCGGGTAAGTGCCAAATTACGAGTTGGGAAGGTGTTAGGCACCCAACCCGCCCGGTTGAACCGGTCTCCCAAAATCCTATCCTTTCCTATAGTTTATGAATTCTTGGGGCCATCTAAATACACTACAAGGTAGAAGGGGAAATCCTAAGTTAGTTTCTAATTCTTTGCTAACTAGGCATGACATAAGCTGAAATTAAACAAATTAAACAAGAAAGATAATTACAAAATGAATCAAAGAATTTAAATAATAGTTTAATCATACATCAAAGAAAAGAAAAAAATGATATATAACATATGACCGAGGTCTGGGAAAATCCCAGGCCGCCTACGTATCCCTGTGCGGCGGGAATCAGGCCAAATGTAGTTTGGGCAGGTGTGTACGTACCAAGTGTGTGCAAGAGAAGAGGGACACTTCCAAAATGTTAGAACGCATCCCAAGTGATGGACGCTCCCATAATCATGGAACACATCCAATGATGAGAGATGTATCCACAACAGTGGGACCCATCTCAGTGTTGAGGTATTCCCTATCACAAGGAAGTCCCATCGGCGAGGTAATCCCATAATACATGGAACTTACCTCAATTTGATCGAGCGTGGAGCGACCAAACTCCCCCGCAGCTTACGTATCCCTCGAGACCTCTGTCTCTCCAGAATCAGGTCAAACGTAGTTCCCATGGATTGACGAGCCATGGACACGCGTAGCAACACTCAGGAAAGGCCAAATGCCTCAGCTCCCCACACACGGGGGTACACTAATATCTCACTCATATCCCACATCCGGGATGTCCAGGTGGACCGTCCGTCGGACCACCAATCCTATGCATACGTCTACCCAATCGCATATTTTTCATTAATAAACATTTTTGATACAACGATTTTCCACACTCTTGGATCCAATCTTAGGGTTGGGTGGGCTCATTCTAAATGAGCTCACAAGGGGTCGGACTCTTTGGAGTCCCCTAGCCAATCACATTGCGGGAAGGGTGTATTCCTAACATGCATCTATCATGGTGTTCAAGTAAAGATACACCTTTGGGGTAGGGTAGGAGACAGAGATTCAAAAAGGCATTTAACATCTACGCTACCTACATATACATTTATTAATTCCAAAGCATAAAACATCTAAGATGAGAGGCATGACAAAGAAAAATCAGCATGTGATTCAAGCGTATATAACAGAGATATACTATCAAACATGGGGTTAAAATAACATGCAAATAAGTGAATGACCATATCATACGAGGGTTGAACCACCTCAAGTTGGATCAAGATAAACCATCCTAGACCAAACTAAACCAGCCCATTAGAACCTAACTCTAAACTAAACTAAACCAGCCCTGTATAACCCAAACCAAACCGAACCATATGCCCAACTCTAGCCTAAACTGAAACAAACATATCTAACCTAAAGCAGGCCAAACCATAGGCTCAACTCTAACCTAGACTGAGCCTGGACCAGGACCGAACCTCACCTAAACCAAACTATACCTAAACCAGGCTAGACCTAGCCTAATCTAAACCAACTCAAACCTTGACTAACCCAAACCAGGTCCAACATAAACTTGAACCAGCCTAAGCCTAAACCAAGCCGTATAGACTTGGCCTAAACTAAACCTGATCCAGACTATACCCACCTCACAAGCCTGGACCCAACCTACATTAGACCTACCTAAGGTTACATGAAACCCGGACTACCTAGGCTTAGTCAAATAGAGAGAAAACAAACCAACTTACCCTGCACCCTGCAAAACTCAAACCAACATAATGTAAATTGATGGAGTGGAAGACCGGGATACACACACAAACAAGGGACAAAATTCAAAGAAGGAAGAAGAAAGACCAAAGTACAGCCAGTTTGTCAAGACACGAAACATGAAGGGAGATAAACAAATCCTACTATGAAGGGGGAAGTAAGAAGATGACAATAGAAAAAAAAATAAATAAATAACAAATAACCAATCAAATAGTGGAGGTTGCACTAAAACATGAGATGTTACATCCATGATGCCACATTGATATTCAAGCATGATTGACACAAAAAGAAACAAGTAAAAAAAAGGTATTAGAAACTAACTACTAAATCGGTTTCACCGTGCAAGAGAAAGAAAAACAAGAACAAGGCAAGCATAACTTTTATCATCCATATCAAGTCTCAACATGTTAGAAATAAAATGGTGATGCCCAAATCAGATCAATCAATAAAAACCCATCTCTGAGGTACCATTATTGAGAATAATAAAAATAAAAAATAAAAAATTAAGAAGTCCCCAGTAAATCAGGCATACCTAGCAAAAGAAGACCTATAAAAAAATAAAACTGGGTAGCCTCTGCAGAGATATAACCAGACTAGCAATGGTAACTCATACTAACATAATTTCCTAGGGAAAACATAAAGACTGACCAGGTATGCCATCTCGGCCGGGATAATAATAATAAAAAACTATTAAAAAAATTCCATGGCAGGGAAGAACCGAAAGACTAAAAAAAAAAAAAAAAAAAAAAAAAAAAAAACAATGAAGAATCAATCAAATCTCCAATTGAAGCTTACCAAATCAAGAACAGGTATGCGATTGCATAGATTAAGATAGAGAAAAGAATGGGACTTACCTGCAACAGTAGCTAGTAGCTGTAAATTGCTCCTCTTCTTTTAGCAGCTTCGACTTCCTTTTTTTTTTCTTTTTGGAGCAGCAGCAGAGCTGCTCCTTCCTCTTCGACGGCGGCGGCTCTGCTGCCGCTGCCTTCTCCTCCTTCTCTCTGCCTCTCTCTCTTTCTTCTCTTCTTCTTCTCTGGTTTCTCCCCTCTTTTTTTTCTCTTCCTCTTCCCTCCTTTGCTACGACTCTTCTTCTTCTCTGGTTTCTCCTTCTTTTTTTTTCTCCGGCAGCAGCAGTTGCTGCTCCTTCTTATACTCACAAAGGGGGGGGTTGCGGCCGAGAAACCGGTGGGTTTCGGGGAGGAGATACGGGAAAGAGGGGGTGAGGTGTCGACCTCCCTCTTCCCTGCAACTCTCCCTCACCGCCTCTCTCCATCTCTCCTTCTTCTCCCTCTCTTCTTCTCTCCTCTTTCTTCTGCCTTCTTTTCTGTCTCTGATCCCCTCTTTTGGGGATCAGAGGGATTTTTTTATTTTTTCTTTGTTTTTTTTATATTATTATATTATATATATATATATATTTTTTTTTTTTTGGGGCTCTGATCCCCTTTTTTGGGGATCAGAGAGATTTTTGTATTTTATTTAATTTTTTATTATTATTATTCCTTTTTTCCTTTTTTCTTTCGGTTTCTGATCCCCACTTTTGGGGATCAGAGAGTCCCTTTTTTATATTATTATAATTATTATTTATTATATTTTTTATTTTTTTTATTTTTTTTTTATTCAAAATTTTTTTTTTATACTTCCCTCTCATTGCGGGTGGTACCCCAATGAGAGCGGGGATCCCCGCAGTGGCAAAAAACTGGGTGCTGACAGATACCCCTCTTCAGTCGAAATTACACTAATTGAGACTGAAGACAAGAAGACCCCAGTTTTGCCACAACCATTATTGGAAAGTTAAGAAAACAAAACACGGATTCTCTTGAGTAGCGGCTATGACGACCTTGGAACTCTCAAAACGAACCCGAAAAACAAAAGATGAGCTTTCACGCATTTCGCGGAACCGCTCGGGGAGATTATTCCCGAACAAAGGAATCAAATCTCAAAAGCAAAAATGACACCTCGCACACGCGAGCCCTAAAGTCAGAATCGAAAATGAGCTTTCACGCATTTCACGGAACCGCTCGGGGAGATTATTCCAGAACAACGGAACCAAATCTCAAAAGCGAAACTGACACCTCGCATACGCGAGCCCCAAAGTCAGAATCAAAGGCGAGCTTTCACGCATTTCGCAGAACCACTCGGGGAGATTATTCCCGAACAAAAGAATCAAACCTCAAAAGCAAAACTGACACCTCGCACACGCGAGCCCCAAAGTCAGAATCGAAGGCGAGCTTTCACGCATTTCACGGAACCGCTCGGGGAGATTATTCCCGAACAAAGGAATCAAATCTCAAAAGCGAAACTGACACCTCGCACACGCGAGCCCCAAAGTCAGAATCGAAGGCGAGCTTTCACGCATTTTGCGGAACCGCTCGGGGAGATTATTCCCGAACAAAGGAATCAAATCTCAAAAGCAAAACTGACACCTCGCTCATGCGAGCCCCAAAGTCAGAATCGAAGGCGAGCTTTCACGCATTTTGCGGAACCGCTCGGGGAGATTATTCCCGAACAAAGGAATCAAATCTCAAAAGCGAAACTGACACCTCACACACGTGAGCCCCAAAGTCAGAATCGAAGACGAAAGGCCAGTTCCTCAATGAATAAGGACCGCGTTAACGCGAATTGACAAAATTCGTCGGACAAAAGCTAAGACATCCTATACTCAGTAGGATCCCAACTGCAAGAGGTTCACCGGTGATGTATGGGATGAATCAAAAGATAGGCAAGCTCAAGACAACTACACAAGAGTTAAATACCTAAGACAGGTATCAAGCATCAATTATGAGATGAATAAAGCATTATATGGTGATGAAATAACTAAGACGAACAATGAGGAGATTTTCATTCAAGGTCAGAAGTAAACATCACAATGGCAGCGTACTAAATGTAAACATCAATGCATACAAGTACAGAGCAATGTTAATTCAGGTAACAAAAGACCTGGGACATCCCTAAGGGACAAACACTTGGATAGGGGGGACAACAGGTAGGGTTCTAGTCAAAATCATGGTAGACCGGTTCCCCCAGGCAGAGGCAATGTTTTGAACCAAATCCGGAGTTAGCTCCCTACAAGGCACTGGCTCATCAAGAGATTCATGTACAGGAGGTGGTAGGCCATGCTGTTGATGAAGTCGATTCGGAGAGTAGAACGTTGTATGTGTAAGACCCATAAATTGGACATGAGTGCCGCCCGGGGTGCTTGTCACGACGCGATTCTCTCTCCACCAGCTACCACTCCACCGGATGTCTGCAGATCTGATCATGGTGAGACGTCTTGGCCAATCTGTTTCTTTCTGGAAGTCCGCACCATTGGCTCTTCCCCAGTATTGGTTATGTGTGAACTTAGGAACCTGTAAATCTGGAATCAAACTCAATCTCTCCAGAAGCCAACACTGTAGTAAATGCGGCGACCCTATAAATCGATCCAACTCGAACTTGTTGTTACGCCTCGCCATCACATCAAGGCCGTTCAAAGTTTCTGCCAAAACAGTTGGTATAATATCACCACCATCATTAGCATGGATAATGAGGTCCACTATGGCAGGGGACTCTGTGCGCTTCTGGCTCCTTAGCAAGTAACGAGCCATCATGCAGTAGATGAATACTCTCCCTCTCTGTACCTTTGCTTGGAAGTCCTCAGGGTTTTTGCGTGCATACCTTTTGGTCATTTCCTGGATGTCCAATCCTCCATTCTTGAAGAAAACTTTGACTTCTTCCTTACTCCACTCGAAGTATTCTCAGATCTTCTGAGTGTATTCACCCCGAAGCGGAGGTTTGAAGATCCTCTCCACTGTAGGGCACATCATTGCATCACCAAATTTGAAGACGTGCATTATGGGGTCCCAGAATTTGACGACTACCTTCAACAGACCAGGACAAAGGCGCATGTTCTAAAGGCCACATAGAGCTTCGAGATGATATGTCTTTAAAGGCGAGGTATCTCTCCCAGAGTTGAACCATTCCCACTTCCTAAGACTTTTGTTCATGTTGTCGCACAGCTGTCAAACAAAAGGGTCAGTCTCGTACATCACAAAAGTAGTAAACAAAGGGTTCAAGTCCACAATAAAGTGTTCATACAGTTGAGAGGTCTCCGACTTAGGAGTGCATAAACATTAATATTTGAATGCATTCTAATAAATCATGTATAGCTTTACTGCATATTATAGCTATGTCTGTGCACTACATCCTAATAGTCAAACAAAGTGCAAAGAAGATGAAGGCCTAGCTAGGCTAATAAAAAGCTGTCCACATGGTTGACCATGGGAGGATCTTTGGGCTGCTTATGTAGAGTGACTGATCCCCAAGAGAGGATGCCACCTTTTGGGCAAAGAAACATGGACCTTGGAATTTGGGACGTCGTCGAACGGATGAATGACAGATGAATTCCAGTCGAGTTATAGGATTGTAAATGTATAGAATGACCTACTCACGAGAGACAGTGCCATACAGATTCGCTCACAAAGGAAGGAGGCCAAAGACGTAAACTCTGGGAATCCGTCGAATTTGGAGAACGGGAGAAGAGTTTCGGCCATAGAAGGATTTCTTTCCCCGATAATGATGAGAAGGCATGACCTTTTAGGTGGTGATAAGCCCGATCAGATCGAAGAGGTCCAAGGTTTCACAAACTACGGAAGTCCAATCCCTCTTTTTTTTTTCTCTCTTTTTTTTTCAGGAAGTAGAACTAAACATAGTACTTCTTTACCTGATCCAGATTTGTCAGATACTGTAATTCTTCGCCATCAAGGTCGGTCAACCGTATAGCCTTGCCTGGGAGGATTTCTTTGATAATAAAAGGTCCGCTCCAGTTTGGACGAAACTTACCCCTAGGGTCGTGTATGGGAGCCCTCTGCTCTTTTAGCACCAAGTCTCCAACTACCAAGTGACGAGGATGTACTTTCTTATTGAAAGTGGCAGCAATCCTCTGCTGATATTTCTTTGAATTGTCTACAGCCCTCATCCTTTTTTCATCAATAAAATTCAATTCCTCATATCTCGCTCGCCTCCATTCGGCCTCGGAGATCTTAGATTCCATAAGGGTCCTCAAGGAAGGGACCTCTAACTCAACGGGAAGGACTGCCTCCATACCATAGACTAAGGAGTAGGGAGTTGCTCCCGTAGATGTCCTAACCGAAGTGCGGTAGGCCCATAAAGCATAAGGAAGCTTATCCGCCTAGTCTGTGTTAGTTTGTGCCATCTTCTACAGGATAACCTTGATGTTCTTGTTAGCTGCCTCGACTACCCCATTTTTCTGTGGGCGATAAGGAGAAGACCTATGCTGATTGATATGGAACTTCTCACACAAGTTTTGCACCTTACCCCTGAAATGTGTACTGATCGGATATCAAATCCTGAAACATGCCATGGCGGCAAATGATGTACTCCTGTAAGAACTTGGCCACTTTGTTGGCAGTGAGCTTGGCATAGGACTGTGCCTCCACCCACTTGATGAAATAATCTATGGCAACCAGGATAAATTCATGTCCATTGGATGCCTTGGGGTTTATCTTCCCAATCACATCTATACCCCAGGTCGAAAATGGCCAAGGAGAGCTCAAAGTGGTCAACTCTGCTGGGGGCACGTGGATAAGATTGGCAAATATCTGGCATTTGTGACATCTTTTCACAAAGTCGACGCAGTCTGCTTCCATTGTGTCCCAATAATACCCCAAGCGTAGGATCTTCTTAGCAAGCATCCTGGCATTCATGTGGGGTCCACATATCCCTTCATGGATTTGTTCGATAACATTCCGGGCCTGTTCCTCATCGACACAAACCAACTGGACTCCATCATAAGACCTCTTATATAGAATATCTTCACATAATATGAACTAGGCAGCACGTCTCCTTAGGGTTTTATTCTCTCCTAACGTTGCATCTGCAAGGTATTTAGATTCCCTGATGAAATCCACTATAGGGGCAAACCAAGGTCGACCGTCTGTCATCAGTGCATTGACTTCTTCATCCACGTAAGCCGGCTGTACCATTCTTTCAATTATCAAGGGTTGCATCTTCTCATTTGGATTACCCCCAATCATTGACGCTAGCGTTGCCATCGCATCAGCGTATCGATTCGTATCTCGTGGGAAGTAGCCAAAATCTATTTCTTTGAATTTACTGGCCAAGATCTGAGCCCAATGTTTATAAGCTACGAGTTTTTCATCTCTTGTCTTCCAGTCTTCCCTGACTTGATAGATGACGACTGAAGAATCTCCATACACTTTCAGTTTCTGTACACCAAAGGACAAAGCCGCTCGGAGTCCTCTCACACAGGCTTCGAACTCCACAATATTGTTTGTGCATTTGAACTCCAAACGAAAAGACAAAGGTATGAAGACACCATTGGGATCGACTAACAATACCCCAGCTCCATATCCTCGATGATTTGCTGCGCCGTCAAAGAACATCACCCAAGTGTCATCTCCCAGTTCTTCCTGAACAGTGGAGACTTCTTCATCAGGAAATACGTCCTCCAATTGCTTAAGATTTCCTTCGATTGGAGAGATGACAAATGCTCAGCGATCACACTCCCCTTGATAGACTTTTGGTTCATGTAGGTAATATCAAACTCCGAAAGCAGCAACAACCACCGTGCCATTCTTCCTGTCAAGGCTGGTTTTTCGAAAAGGTACTTGATCGGGTCCATTCGGGAGATGAGGACAATAGGATATGAGAGCATGTAATGTCTCAATCTCTTTGTTACCCAGACCAAAGCCGTGCATGTTTTCTCCAAAGGGGTATAGTTGACCTCATATCCCGTGAACTTCTTGCTCAGATAATACACAGCCCTCTCAGTACGTCCATCTTCATCATGCTGGGCAATCATGGATCCCATTGACTCTTCTAAGACAGACAAATACAACAGAAGTGGTCTCCCAGGGGTTGGAGGGACCAAAACTAGTGGATTAGTCAGATATTCCTTGATCCTATCGAAAGCCAACTGGCATTGGGGATTCTAAGTTTTTGGCAGGTCCTTCCTTAATAGCTTGAAAATAGGTTCACAGATGGCTGTCAGATGCGCTATGAATCTGTTTATGTACTGCACTCTTCCTAGGAATCCTCTGATCTCCTTTTCTATTCGTGGAGGAGGCATTTCAGATATAGCTTTAATCTTGGCTGGGTCAATCTCTATACCCCTCTCACTCACCAAGAAGCCCAACATTTTTCCAGCAGTTACTCCAAAAGCACACTTTTGTGGATTCAGTCTCAACTTGTATCGCTTTATCCGTTCAAAGAATGTCCTCAATGTCGTGAAGTGATCCTCCTTGGTAATCGACTTCACAATCATATCATCTACATATACTTCAACTTCCTTATGGATCAAGTCATGGAGGACAGTAGTAACCATTCTTTGGTAAGTGGCCCCAACATTCTTAAGCCCAAATGGCATTACTGTATAACAATAAGTACCCCAATCTGTAGTGAATGAAGTCTTCTCTTTATCCTCTGGTGCCATCTTTATTTGATTGTAACCTGAGAAGCCATCCATGAAAGATAACAGTGCATGTCCAGCAGTATTGTTGACCAATATGTCAATCTTGGGTAGCGGAAAGTCATCCTTAGGGCTTGCTTTGTTCAGATTCCTATAATCCACACATACCCTTAATTTACCATCTTTCTTTGGGACAATGACAATATTGGCCAACCACTCAGGGTAATGGACCACTTCAAGAAAACCAGCATCAAGTTGCTTCTGGATATCCTCCTTGACCTTCAAAGCCCACTCTGGCCTCAATCTCTTCAATTTTTGTTTGTGGGGCTTCGAACCAGGCATCAAGGGAATCTTATGTTGGACCACCTCAGGGTCTATTCCAGGCATATCCTCATAAGACCAGGCGAAGACTTCTTGAAATTCTTTGAATAACTCCACCATATTAGCTGTTTCTTCCTCAGTTAAAGTTACCCCGACCTTGATCTCACGGGGCTCTTCAGTTGAGCCTAAGTTGACCATTTTGAAATCCTCTTCGATTGGTTGGGCCTTCATTTCTTTTGAAGCCTTGATAGATCGCATTAACTCAGGAGAGGGTTCGTCATTCTCATCATTATCCGAGTCATAGTTAGTATAATCGACAGGAATGGAAGAAGAAGAAGACACAGTATAATCGAAAGTGAAATTTTCATTACTAATAGAAGAGGTGTCTACAGGATAGGAGGTCCCAAATGGGACAGAATCAACACTAGAAAATGTTTGCAACTTATCTAAACTTTTACTAGGCACAGACACAGCCAAATTGTTCAAAATACATGACTCATTAAAAAAGACAAAATGGTCTACACAACTCCAATTAGGGATAACCCCATCAAAAGGATGAATAAGCTGGTGTGGACCCAAATCCTGGCTTTCACTTTCCTCAGTGATGGCCAAGATTCCTTTGTCATCAAACAAGCTACCGACGTCCATGAACTTTGATCCCGTCTTCGCCGCATCACTCTGCTTTTGAATCCTCATCAGCTCCAGCTCTACCCAATCAACATCACAGTCAAAGAAGATCTCAAAGCTAGGAACTTGTCGTTGAAGGTGCACGTCATACCATGGCTCGGGGAAGCCACAGAATGGAAAGTCTGACCCTTCCTTGACGAACTGTCCATTAAGAGTTGTAGTAGGTGAGATATCTTCTTCACTATGAATCCCATCAAAGTGGAGGCAATGGATCTCTTGGTCCGACCATTGTTGTTGCCATGTCTTGCTACTGTTGCTGCCTTTTCTTGGAAAAACTGAAAACTGCTTACTATTCTTGTACTTTCTTTTTTCGAGCCTTGAAAAATGGTCATCGGCTCTCCTCTGCTTCTGGTCAATCAAGGCCAGGTCTTCCCTGGAAGGAATGTACCCCAGTCCAAATCTATTCTCATTTATCATTAGAGAAAGCACATTGACGTCACCTTGTTGATGCAAACTCATACCCATTCCTAGGAAGAAAGACATGTTAAGCAATGAATTAAATACAAAATTTAAATTCTTACCTGAGGGTTCTGACTTTGCTGTTGCTAGGATTGAACTGATCTGGAACCCACTCAGTTGCACCCCTGTACTGTCCTCTAAAGTGCTGTCTCCCACTGCTAGGGCATTAACCATATTAGAATCGACATACACTGTCACCACCACCCCTTCATATAGGAATCTGACCTTCTGATGCAATGATGAGGTGAGGACTCCTTCTGTGGATCCAGGGCCTTCCCAAAAGCAGATTGAAGGAAGCAGGTATGTCCACCACATGAAGCTCAACATCGAATATAATGGGACCCACCTTAATTTGTACATTAAGTACTCCATTGATAGTCCTCCTGGTACAGTCATAAGCCTTAACATAGTGTATGGACAGCTTGAGCTCTGCCTCATTGAACCCAAGGTGCTTGAAAGTGCTGAGAGGGAATACATTCAATGCTGAGCCTTCATCTACAAACACTCTTGGTATTAAGTGATCTCTGAGACCGATGGTGATATAAATGGCCTTGTTATGCATCCTTCCTTCATCAGTGAGGTCGGCATCACCATACATTATGGAATTAACAACATGAGATCCCCCAACTATGTTTGCCAGCTCAGTACAATTAGTGGAGACTGAAACTTGGATGCTGGCTAAGGATTTCAGAACTGCGTCCCTGTGTGCCTTGGATGCCATGAGTAACCCCCAAATTGACACATTAGCCTGTGTCTTTTCCAACTGCTTCAAGATGGGGTTCTGGGGCTCAGGGGCAGTACATTGCTCTTTCCCCTTGTCTCTTGCCAATTGTCCGGGATTATCAACAGTCAAGTTTGCAGGCTTGAAGGTCTTTCCACTCCGGGTTTCTGCTACAGGCTTGTCATCATACCCAGGGATGTAAACCTCCAGGTTACTAAAATCTTGTGTCGCCTGGGCTACCTCTAGTTCATCTTCAACGTATATGATTAAAGGGGTTCCCTTCTCAACCCTTGCTACTAAATGCTTTTTCTGTTGAGGGAAAACCACCTCTAGATCATACTCTGGTTCTTGCTTGATAGCCTCAACTGCAGATGATCCCTCATGCTTGTTCTGATCCTTCCAACTATAAACGGGTGAAACTGAAGATGCACCATATGCATCAGAATTCTCAAAAGGTGAAAAATCATAACGACCATCCTCCTCCCCTTCCTCTATGAAGTTTACAGTGCGGTTAGGGAGAGGATTTTTTGCTGTAGATGCTGGTCGATTCTGAATGACAAAAGTTCCGGCCTCCAGTGCATCTTGAATTGCTTCCTTTAAGGCGAAGCAGAATTTTGTGCCATGCCCAGCCTGGTTGTGGAACTTGCAGAATCTGTCCTGCCTAAAACTTGCTGGGAGAGGATTGGGTAGTACCATTGGTCCAGGGGCTTTAATTGGCCTGCCTTCATCAACTTATCCATGATCAATTCTCTGGGTAAACCCAGCTCTGTATATTGTTTGCTTGTTCTCTGACTCTTCTGAGGATATGGAGCTTCAATCAATAACGGGGCTGAAGAGTCCACTGCCACACTCTTAGCCTGTGAAAAGGAATTTGCACTAGATGCTTTGGAAGAATTATTTCTCTTGTTCGAGCTGCCCTCTGATATTACCTTATCGCCTTTATGCGGGAGATCTCCGTGGTTGATCGCATCCTCGATCTGTTGTCCAGCAGCGATTAAGGTCTGGAATGTGGTGATGCCTTGTCCAAAGATAAAAGTTTTGTATGGGTTAGCCAACCCTCTCATCATCATGGTGACTTGCTCTCTCTCTCGGAAAGTCTGTTCCAGATTTGCGCAGCAATGGCCCTAAACCTAGCCAAGTAAGCAGTGAATCCTTCTCCGGGCAACTGCATGATTGTTTCTAACTCCTTCTGTGGGTTTCCACTTCAGTGTTATAAGAGTAATGTTCCACGAAAGCAGTTGTAATGTCTACCCAGGACTTGATTTGGGAAGGTTTCAAGTGTAAGAACCATTTGTGAGCCAACCAGATAAAGAGAACTGAAATGCTTGGCCCAACTGCTCATCTGTGAACCCTCTCCCAATCCTCAGGATACCAGTAAATGATCTAAGATGGGTGGTGGGGCAACCTGACCCGTCAAATTTTTCCAGAGGCCATTTGAATTTATCTGGAAGCTTGGCCTCTGGGAAGTAATTCACTCCCTCAGCGTCTATAATCTGATCTTCCATTCCTTTCATTCCTCTGAGCAAATGCTCTACATTGTGCAACCGACTCATGACGGCTGAACTGGCCAACAATTTATCCACCTCTGATAGCTTACTAGGAGAAGGCTCTTGAATCACAATCTGGGGTGAAGGAGATGCATTTATGGGGGTGGTGGGACCATTGCCCCCCTCAGGTGAGGTTGCTGCATTGGAGGCTGTTTGCGGCGCAAGATTCATGTTTTGCTTGACCAATCCTACCATGGCATGAACTGTCCGATCCAAACTGGTAAGTCTAGTGGTCAAAATGGCGATTGGATCCTCTAGGGGCTCATGACGATCTTCTATCTCACGGTCTTCCATTTCCTCTGCCAGACTAACCGACTCTCTAGGATATCCCTGGGTTGATTGAAAATTGGGGACTCTATGTAGTCTCCTAGAGGTGGGATCCCTTACCCAACTGGATGTTATGTTTCAACTCTCCTGAAGATGACTAAAAATGTGGAACAGGGGAACAAAGGTCAGGACTCTAACAGATAGGGAGAACCAAGAATAATGAACATGCATGCATCAAAGCTGACTCAACCAGACAAAATTAGATCCTGTGCAAAAACTCCATTAGGTTAATTCTCACCAATTCTGGCGATTCAGATTGATTCTTTGGTTGGTTTTCAGCAAGAGGGTATCTGTGAAACAGACTATACCTCCGGCTGAAACTCCAACCAAATGATCACAATGGGATCACTGGATTTGGGAGGGATTCACCGTCTAAGAGGACGCGCAAAGGATATCAAAGAATTTCGATTCAATCTTGAACAAATGAGTGATGGCTTTATCAGTGACCACCCGCGTTAAGCGAGGTGAAACTGGGTAAAGACAACACTTAGGTGTTCAGGGATGAATCAAGCATACAAGTGTCAATAATGTGATAATGGGACACGACAGGGCTACCTTGACAAGGATAAGAATGTCTATCACCGTATACAGGATGAGTCAAAGACACCTACATCCCCTTATATACCCGCATAGCCGCAGGTATAGGCCAAGGTTGTGGCTTTGCCTTGCAAGTCATCCAAGATACACTAGAGCCTGTTTCAGCTAACCACGAGGTTTGCAACAATAGTAACCAATATCTCGAGAACCATGATATCACTTTATCATTAAATAATCAGCAATGTATACAATGCACCTAAACAATCAAGGCTACAAGCAAGGGTGTTCGCTACTTCTACACCTAACTACCACCTAAGACCCCAAGATATAAGTTTATGCATAAGGAGAAAGGGATAGGGATTTACAATCTGGGGTCTGGCATGAATCCCCAGCGAAGTCGCCACTGTGAGGACATGGGAAAAAATCAATCTTCTTGAAATTTTCAATTTAATTTGTCCTCATTTTTAAAATTGAGTTTTCATATAGTTAAAGTTGTCTAGCCTCTTTACACTCAAACTGGGATCTGGAAAGTTCTCACCTTTAGATCCCATCCACTCATGCCAGTGGAGGGTAAGAAGACCGGAGTCGCCACCTAGATAAGGTCTAGGACCTATAAATGATGTCCCTCAATGGAGGGATGCTAATGACTCACGCAAATGGAATGGCTATCTTGTCTCACCAAAGGCGGGTAAGTGCCAAATTACGAGTTGGGAAGGTGTTAGGCACCCAACTCGCCCGGTTGAATCGGTCTCCCAAAATCTTATCCTTTCCTACAGTTTATGAATGCTTGGGGCCATCTAAATACACTACAAGGTAGAAGGGGAAATCCTAAGTTAGTTTCTAATTCTTTGCTAACTAGGCATGACATAAGCTGAAATTAAACAAATTAAACAAGAAAGATAATTACAAAATGAATCAAAGAATTTAAATAATAGTTTAATCATACATCAAAGAAAAGAAAAAAATGATATATAACATATGACCGAGGTCTGGGAAAATCCTAGGCCGCCTACGTATCCCTATGCGGCGGGAATCAGGCCAAACGTAGTTCGGGCGGGTGTGTACGTACCAAGTGTGTGCAAGAGAAGAGGGATGCTTCCAAAATATTAGAACGCATCCCCAAGCGATGGACGCTCCCATAATCATGGAACACATCCAATGATGAGAGATGTCCCCACAACAGTGGGACCCATCTCAGTGTTGAGGTACTCCCTATCACAAGGAAGTCCCCTCGGTGAGGTAATCCCATAATACATGGAACTTACCTCAATTTGACCGAGCGTGGAGCGACCAAACTCCCCCGTAGCCTACGTATCACTCGAGACCTCTGTCTCTCCAGAATCAGGTCAAATGTAGTTCCCATGGATTGACGAGCCATGGACACACGTGGCAACACTCAGGAAATGCCAAATGCCTCAGCTCCCCACACACGGGGGTACACTAATATCTCACTCATATCCCACATCCGGGATGTCCAGGTGGACCGTCCGTCGGACCACCAATCCTATGCATACGTCTACCCAATCGCATATTTTTCATTAATATATATTTTTGATACAACGATTTCCCACACTCTTGGATCCAATCCTAGGGTTGGGTGGGCTCATTCTAAATGTGATCACAAGGGGTCGGACTCTTTGGAGTCCCCTAGCCAATCACATTGCGAGAAGGGTGTATTCCTAACATGCATTTATCATGGTGTTCAAGTGAAGATACACCTTTGGGGTAGGGTAGGAGACAGAGATTCAAAAAGGCATTTAACATCTACGCTACCTACATATACATTTATTAATTCCAAAGCATAAAACATCTAAGATGAGAGGCATGACAAAGAAAAATCAGCATGTGATTCAAGCGTATATAACAGAGATATACTATCAAACATGGGGTTAAAATAACATGCAAATAAGTGAATGACCATATCATACGAGGGTTGAACCACCTCAAGTTGGATCAAGATAAACCATCCTAGACCAAACTAAACCAGCTCACTAGAACCTAACTCTAAACTAAACTAAACCAGCCCTGTATAACCCAAACCAGACCGAACCATAAGCCCAACTCTAGCCTAAACTGAAACAAACATATCTAACCTAAAGCAGGCCAAACCATAGGCTCAACTCTAACCTAGACTGAGCCTGGACCAGGACCGGACCTCACCTAAACCAAACTATGCCTAAACCAGGCTAGACCTAGCCTAATCTAAACCAACTCAAACCTTGACTAACCCAAACCAGATCCAACATAAACTTGAACCAGCCTAAGCCTAAACCAAGCCGTATAGACTTGGCCTAAACTAAACCTGATCCAGACTATACCCACCTCACAAGCCTGGACCCAACCTACATTAGACCTACCTAAGGTTACATGAAATCCGGACTACCTAGGCTTAGTCAAATAGAGAGAAAACAAACCAACTTACCCTGCACCCTGCAAAACTCAAACCAACAGAATGTAAATTGATGGAGTGGAAGACTGGGATACACACACAAACAAGGGACAAAATTCAAAGAAGGAAGAAGAAAGACCAAACTACAGCCAGTTTGTCAAGACACGAAACATGAAGGGAGATGAACAAATCCTACTATGAAGGGGGAAGTAAGAAGATGACAACAGAAAAAAATACATAAATAAATAAATAACAAATAACCAATCAAATAGTGGTGGTTGCACTAAAACATGAGATGTTACATCCATGATGCCACATTGGTATTCAAGCATGATTGACACAAAAAGAAACAAGTAAAAAAAAGGTATTATAAACTAACTACTAAATCGGTTTCACCGTGCAAGAGAAAGAAAAACAAGAACAAGGCAAGCATAACTTTTATCATCCATATCAAGTCTCAACATGTTAGAAATAAAATGGTGATGCCCAAATCAGATCAATCAATAAAAACCCATCTCTGAGGTACCATTATTGAGAATAATAAAAAAAAATTAAGAAGGCCCCAGTAAATCAGGCGTACCCAGCAAAAGAAGACCTATAAAAAAATAAAACTGGGTAGCCTCTGCAGAGATATAACCAGACTAGCAATGGTAACTCATACTAACATACTTTCCTAGGGAAAACATAAATACTGACCAGGTATGCCATCTCGGCCAGGATAATAATAATAATAAACTATTAAAAAAATTCCATGGCAGGGAAGAATCGAAAGACTAAAAAAAAAAAAAAAAAAAACAATGAAGAATCAATCAAATCTCCAATTGAAGCTTACCAAATCAAGAACAGGTATGCGATTGCGTAGATTAAGATAGAGAAAAGAATGGGACTTACCTGCAACAGTAGCTAGTAGCTGTAAATCGCTCCTCTTCTTTTAGCAGCTTCGACTTCCTTTTTTTTTTTTTTGGAGCAGCAGTAGAGCTGCTCTGTCACACCCCAATTCCACACTATTCAGAATGGTGTAATGAACCGCTAATAAACCAACGGTTCAACCAGGATCTCGAGTAGGCTATATCCATTTTATCTAAACCCCATACATCCACATTCATAATCAGTGTAAATATACAATAGCGGAAGTCTTATAGTAAAATGAACTGATAATCTACTGTGATATTAATAAATAGTAAATTATTTTGTATCAACTGGGAAATATCAAATACATGTCCTTAATAAATCCAAATAAAGAAAACTAGAAAAATATCTAATCGAATACACATGAGTTGCACTCGCAAAAGGAGTCATGTGTATCCACTTCAGCTTCAACTTCCATCGCCGCTACGTTCCCGTACACTGGGGCATTGACATAATCTTCGATGGTAATACCTGCATCATCAACTAAAAATATTCGACGTCGAGGGGTGAGCACACATCACGGCTCAGTGAGCAAACAAAACAATGCAACAGTACATATGCATGCAATCAATTCATATCTTTGGTCTGGTTTATAGTTTGTAATATGTAATAGAAAGGTTTAGGTAGTCAAAGGTTAACATTTATTGACCCCGCCTCGCCCGAAGGTAACGTTTATCATTGACTCACAAGCACCCAATTCATGAACATTGTACAACAAAGGTTAACGTTTATTGCTGTACAGTGCCATACCAACACGTAAGCCCCTGCTGGCAGGGCTGCAAACTGGGCTCACAACTAACCAATCCTAATGCCAAAAAATGTATCCAAGGCCTCACCCCAGCATCCCTCAGAATGTCCATAGAGATAGAGCTAAGGCCCCCCGGTAGAGTCAGAGACTACAAGGATCGAGACCACCTCCCCTGATGCTCTACGACATAATAGTTCTGCTAAAGTAATGGCGATACGACGATGCTAATGCACAAGACTTGAGTTAGAGATAGAGCTAAAGTGCTGAGACCCGCTAAAGGTTAACGTTTATTGACGTCCCCATCACACCTCCCCTGATACTTGCTCGCATCAAGTACACCAACCACACACATACATTCACATGCCTATTCCTATCATCGTCATCATCATCATGTTATAAACAAAAAAAAAGTAAATATGCATGAGCAAATAATAGAAATATTGGATGACATGTTGTATGCACATTACAAATATATTCGCATAGAATCAGGCATAGCATTGGACTCAAGAAAAGGAAAAACAGTTTGTTATTAACCAATTAGTTTAGAGTTCTGTTTCTTCACCTTAGCTTGCTAATAGATCCTCTTACAAGCTTTAAGTTCACCTTTATATTGTTATTATATTGCTAGAATACCTAACAAAGTCGATAGAATTTAATTTGAATTAATTCTGAATTTAAAAACCATTCTGTTAACTGGGTGTCAGAGGTAGGGTCTGAGTAATGATCGACCCCTGGTACGACCCCCCCTATTCTGGACTTCCAGAACCCTAGGGGTCGATGCTCAGGGTCTGGTAGGGTCGATTGGCCATCGACCCCCCATGCGACCCCCTGTGGGTTTTGGTCAATTTTCTTCCTTTCAGTCCATTCTTCGTGCTTGGGGTCCTATGGCTTGCTCCTACAGTCCATTCAACATACATTTCATGGCTTAAAATCATGAATCACCCACCTACATAGCTTTCATGTATTCCCCCATGGTTTTCTATGAAAACCTAACCATGGGTTGATGGTTTGGGTTTCTCCGAGATCACACTCTCTTCATTCTCTAACCTAAGGTATGTAGAAACTCATGGAATTAGTATCCATACCTGAGAAGAATACTCCTTCTCTGTAACTCTTCTCCTTTTTGCTTTCTTCTCTTCCTTGCTTCTCTTCTTCTTCTCTTCCTTCTCTTCTCTTTCTCTCAATTCAATTAGGGTTGTAAAAGGAGTGAAAGAGGCTTAGGGATGTCCTATTTATAGAGTGGAAACTCTTAAAATAAGTCCCATTGAGATTTCGAAGGAATCCAATCGAAATTTGGAAACTTTCCTAATTTCAGTTTCTGGCGGCAACTGGGGGTCGATGAGGGGGTCGATGATCCCGTCAACCCCTGGTTCCTAAAGTGTCCGACCCCCTCTGTAAAACAGGGGGTCTGACTTTCTGTCTTGGGGGGTCCGACCCTCCCTTGCTGGGTATGCGACCCTCCCCCTAATTTAAGTATTTTTGGGTCGATTTGATACCTGGGATCACGATCTCCTTCACGCCCTTGGTCCATTTGACTCGACCATGATGGGTAAACCTGGTTCAAGGTGGTAAGACCAGGTTAGTTTGATACGGGTCTTACATCCTCCTTCCTCTTCGACGGCAGCGGCTCTACTGCCACTGCCTTCTCCTCCTTCTCTCTGCCTCTCTCTCTTTCTTCTCTTCTTCTTCTCTGGTTTCTCCCCTTTTTTTTTCTCTTCCTCTTCCCTCCTTTGCTACGGCTCTTCTTCTTCTCTGGTTTCTCCCTTTTTTTTTTTCTCCGCCAGCAGCAGTTGCTGCTCCTTCTTATACTCACAAAGGGGGGGTTGAGGCCGGGAAACCGACGGGTTTCGGGGAGGAGATTCGGGAAAGAGGGGGTGAGGTGTCGACCTCCCTATTCCCTACAACTCTCCCTCACCGCCTCTCTCCATCTCTCCTTCTTCTCCCTCTCTTCATCTCTCCTCTTTCTTCTGCCTTTTTTTCAGTCTCTGATCCCCTCTTTTGGGGATCAGAGGGATTTTTGTATTTTTTCTTTGTTTTTTTATATTATTATATTATATATTTTTTTTTGGGGCTCTGATACCCTTTTTTGGGGATCAGAGAGATTTTTGTATTTTTATTTAATTTTTTATTATTATTATTCCTTTTTTTTCTTTTTTCTTTCGGTTTTTGATCCCCACTTTTGGGGATCAGTGAGTCCCTTTTTTATATTATTATAATTATTATTTATTATATTTTTTTATTCAAAAATTTTTTTATACTTTCCTCTCATTGCGGGTGGTACCCCAATGAGAGCGGGGATCCCCGCAGTGGCAAAAAACTGGGTGCTGACATCCTCTTGTAGTGCCCACTCTGAGGTATCAGGTTGTGCTGAATGATCTTACAATACACCCGAGGCTCTGGACGTAGGTAGATCGCTTTCATCTCCCAACGATCCTCTCTGATGAGCTGACGGTCTATCTCAACCCTCATATCCAAGGAAAAGAACTGGGGCTCTCCGGGAGCACAGAACACCAAGGGGCCGTCGTATGAAATGCACAATAGGTCCGCTAGCTGCCAATAATCAGGAAACCTCGACTCCCTTGACGTAACTAGTGATCCTGAGCTCTCTACCCCTCTCAGTATCATTGTAATCCCCCACCACTTGGAGATTACAATAAAACTGTCGCACCAAATCTGGATGAGTACAGGCGTCGTAGGTGATCACAGGAAGCCAGCTCATGTCACCAAAAGCTCTCTCCACTTCAAACAAGGCCAGGCTAGCCAAGTCCACCCGACGACCTCCCTCTACCTTCTTACGAGCGTAGCGGGCATACTTTGCCTCAGCCTCGTTAGAACGGAAGCGGACTGGGTCATGAACCCTGGGTACTTTGGTATGAGCCATACTATCTACAAAAACAAAGAAAAACATATACTGGCTTAGTAAAGATGAAAAACCTGAAAATTTTGATATTATAACGACATAAATTGGTCAAAAGTCTCACTTTCACCCATACACGTGGGCAGGAGGACTTATATAGATTCTAAACGATCCTGTAAGACTCATACAGTTGGAAATTTTATCTAAAGAGATTGAATTTGAAGAAATTTCAAAAAATTCAAAAATCTCGACAAATTAGGGCAAAAAATGGGAAATTTCAAGTTTCTCGATAACCAACCGATGAAACTCAAATATTTATGAGGGGTTCCATCCATTGAGTCACCAACAACAAAAGCCCCCAATAAAAATCAAATTTTTACGGTTAGAAAAAGTTTAATTTGAGGAAAACGATATAAACGAGTAAAAACCTAGTTAAGAAACCCTAAAAACATGAAACCGTAGAGAACATACCTGTAGAAGAGGAGTGGACGTCGAAAAGAGAAGCAAAAATCACCAATGGGTCGGAGTTGTCACTGTAGCAACTCAGAGGAACGAGCCGAGTCGGAAAGGGGGAGAAAGAATGAGAAATGGATTCAAAATCGGGATTAAAAACCTGATTTTTAGTCCTAGGGTTGGAGAATTCGACCAAAACATCCGACCCTCCCTCCGACCCCCTCATCGACCTTTCCTCTCGGTGATTTGACAAGGAACTAGGGGTCGATCCCAGGGTCGGAAATCCATCGACCCCCACCATCAACCCTCGACTCTCGGTAAGTATCAGTGATTCTCAGGGTCACATACCCTAGGGTCGGACATCCATCGACCTCCACCATTGACCCTGGGATGGAAAATACAATATTTTTGACAGAATGATCTGAAAAATTTGAAAATATCATTGATTAGTGGATTTAAATATGAGAATGAAATGTATAATGATTGCCTTACGTATTCTATGATTTTCAGGCATCACCACTACCAGAACAGATAATGGCTGGACGCAGAGTGACCAGAAAAAGCCATAACTCTATTCCACCACCACCACCTGTGGACGAAGACAGCCATATACACCCTGAAACACAGGAGAATCCAAACACGACACTGTTCGTACTTAATGGGCAGACAAAACCTACAAATCTGCCAGCTCCACCTACAGACCTGGCTACAGCCGTAATGAATTTGGCACAACAGCTTGCAGCAAATACAACAGGTACAAGCTACTATGCAAGCTGCCATAGGCATGGTTTTTCCAGCTGCACAGACGACACCGATGCCAGTAAGATAGGCAAGCACAGTACCAGGGGGAAGTAACACAGTACCCCACGTACCTCAGACTCCCATCATGCCGGCTCAAGTACAAAACCCTGAAGTAGCTCCAGGTTGATATCAATACCAGCCACCTATGTATGGGGCTTATGTCCCTCATCAACTAGACCACTCCAGACTGGTGGAGCGTTTTCTGAAGATGAAGCCCAAGGAGTATAGTGGTAAGCCAGCTGATCCGTTGTGGCCAGCACACTGGATCGATGAGATGGAGAAAAACTTCACAATGATGACAGTGAATGAAGAAGAGAAAGTATTGTGTGCAACATTCATGCTGAAAGGTGATGCACACCACTAGTGGAAGTCCACATGGACGTATCTATTGACAAAGCACACCCAATTGACTTGGGATATATATAAGGAGGCATTCTTTGAGAAGTATTTTTCTAGGAGTTTTAGAGATTCTATGGAGAAGGAGTTCCTGAGTTTATATCAGGGACAGATGACTGTCGATGCATATCAACGGTGTTATGAGGAGTTGTTCTTCTTTGCACCAATCAGTATGCAAGTGGAAGATACAAAGATCCAAAGGTTCGTCATGGGACTTAGGGGAAGCATACGTGAACATGTTCTGGGACTTGAGAAGAAAATCTAGAATGAAGCTGTACAAATTGCTCGAGTAATAGAGTCGAGCAGAGTCGAGCCAGAAAGAGAGCTACTTTGCTCAAAATAGAGGAATCAAAAGGCCAAATGAAAATTCTTATAACGGAGGGAACACCAAGACATTCAAACCCTTCCGTACTCAAGGCTTCAATGCTGCAGCCAAGACCACTTCAGCAGCCCCACCGCAACCAAAGCAAAATGGTGAAGGAATAAGGTGTTTCAACTGCAATCAAGTAGGGCATGTCGCAAGAGAGTGTACTAAGCCCAGAAAGCAACTACAACAAGGAAGAGTTTACACTGTTACATCTGAGGATGCTGCCGCATCGCATGATGTGGTCACAGGTATGACCTGAATCTTGTCATTTTGTGTTACATTGTGTGAGCATGTAGACTAAATTAAAACAAATCACAGGTATGTACCTATTAATGGCATTCCCGCTAGAGTACTCTTTGATTCTGGAGCTACTCATTCTTTTATATCTGTGTCATTTGGAAAGAAGCTAAATCTACCTCTCAAATCCTTAGACTACAAACTGCTTGTACGATCGCCAATGGGATTAGAAGTGGAATTAAAAAAAGGTTATGGACCATGTCCAATTCTTATTGACGAAAAGACTTTGGATGCAATCTTGATTCAACTTGAGATGGTAGACTTTGACGTCATCTTGGGAATGGACTGGTTAGCTCGGCATTCTGCAAACCTATTATGTGTCAAAAAGAAGCTGATATTTAAAGACAAGGAAGGAGCAAAGTTCAGGTTTGCGGGAACCAAACTTCCCCGTAAACGAAAGCTCATACTCTCTACATTAAAGGCTAGGAAGTGCCTTGAGAAAGGAGCAGTTGGGTATCTAGTATCTGTGGTCGATCTTACCAAAGAAGCACCACGAATGGAGGATATTGATGTCGTGCGTGACTATCCAGATGTATTTCCTGAAGAACTACCAGGACTACCACCCGACCAAGCTACATAGTTTGTTATAGATCTGATACCCAAAGCCGCACCAGTATCTAAAGCACCTTATCGAATGGCTCCTATTGAACTGAAGGAATGAAAAGTACAACTACAAGAACTGCTGGACAAGGGCTACATCCGACCTAGCATATCACCATGGGGAGCGCCAGTATTATTCGTAAAGAAGAATGACGGTAGCGTTCGACTGTGTATAGACTACCGAGAATTGAATAAACTGACAATCAAGAATTGGTACCCATTGCCTCAGATCGATGACCTGTTCGATCAGTTGCAAGGTGCCAAAGTGTTCTCCAAGATCGATCTTCGGTCAGGCTACCATCAGTTGAAGATTAAGGACGGGGATATTCCCAAGACAGCATTCAGGACCAGATATGGACATTATGAATTTTTGGTCATGTCTTTTGGATTGACGAACGCACCAGCAACCTTTATGGAACTTATAAATCGGGTATTCCACGATATGTTGGATACGTCGGTTATTGTATTCATCGATGATATATTGGTCTATTCCAAGACAAGGAAACTCATATTAAGAATCTAAACGTCGCTCTGCAGCGATTACGGAAGGAGAAGCTTTACGCCAAATTTACAAAGTGTGAGTTTTGGCTAAAGGAAGTCGCTTTTCTAGGCCATGTTGTATCCGTGGAAGGAATTAAAGTGGATCCTAGCAAGATTGAAGCTATTGTGAAGTGGGAAGCACCGAAGAGCATTGCAGAAATTAGAAGTTTCTTAGGTCTAGCTGGGTATTATCGATGATTTGTGGAAGACTATTCTCGAATTACCGTACCTCTCACTAGTTTGACTAAGAAGGGCGAAAAGTTTGTTTGGACTGATAAATGCGAGAAGAGTTTCCAAACATTGAAGGCTAGATTGATATCTGCTCCAATCTTGACCATTTCGATTCCAAGACAACCATTTATTTTGTACACTGATGCATCAGGATTGGGATTAGGATGTGTACTTATGCAAAGAGAACAAGTAATTGCTTATGCCTCAAGACAATTAAAGACACATGAGAAGAACTATCCCACTCATGATTTGGAATTAGTGGCAGTAGTACATGCTGTCAAAATATGGAGACATTACTTGCACGGAAAAAAATTTCAGATTAAATCAGATCACAAGAGTCTTACTTACCTCTTTAATCAGAATGAGTTGAATATGAGACAAAGAAGATGGCTGAAACTATTGAAAGACAATGATTGTGATATCCAGTATCATCCGGGAAAAGCTAATGTGGTTGCTGACGCGCTGAGTAGAAAGGCAATGATAAAATCTCAAGGGGAGGTTAGCACCACTGCTGCACTGCGTACTATCGAAAAAGTATTCAATTATGGTAATGAGCAGTTTATGATAGATGCACCAGGTGAATCAACCAACCAAGGGTTTATCCATTGGTTTGCAAATATGTTCGTCACATTAAAGATTGTACCCGATATACTTGATGAAGTGAAAACAGCGATTAAATCGGACCCTTATCTAAGAACGATACAAGAAGACATCGAAAAAGGTAGGACTATTCCTGAGTTCACCTTAGATGATGAAAAGGTACTGAAGTACAAAGGAAGAATATGTGTACCTGAAACAGAAAGTTTGGACATTAGACACCGACTAATGAAGGAAGTCCATACCACCGATACAGTCTAGAAGTACAAAAATGTATCATGACTTAAAGAAATTATATTGGTGGAGAGGAATGAAAGCAGATATAGCCAAGTTCGTGTCTCAATGCCTAAATTGTCAGAAGGTGAAAGTTGAACGACAAAGACCAGTAGGACTGTTACAGCCATTATCGGAACCAGCCTGGAAATGGGACTGCATCACTATGGACTTCGTCACAGGGTTACCATTGACTCCCCGAGTAGTTGATGCAGTTTGGGTGATTGTAGACCGACTGACTAAAACGGCTCGATTTATAGCTATACGACCTCAGTATACACTAGAGAAGTTAGCTAAGTTGTATGTGGATAATATTGTCAGATTACAAGGTGTACCTGAAAGCATTGTGTCCGATAGAGATCCACGATTTACTTCAAAGTTTTAGGAAGGATTACAGAAGGCTATGGGTACAACATTGAAGTTCAGTACTGCATTCCATCCTCATACAGACGGACAATTGGAGCACACCATTCAGATTCTAGAAGACATGCTCCGAGCTTGTGTAATTGATTTTAAAGGATCATGGGATGAAAAATTACCTCTGATTGAGTTCGCTTTTAACAATAGCTATCAGGCTACTATACAGATGTCACCCTACGAAGCACTGTATGGCAGAAAGTGTCGAACACCTTTGTTTTGGAATGAAGTTGGAGAACGTAGTATTGTTGGACCAGAATTTGTTGAAGAGACTTGTCGAGTAGTCGACATTATCAAGGAAAGAGTAAGAACGGCTCAGAATCGCCAGAAGCAATATGCAGATATTAGAAGTCGAGACCTTGAATTCGTCGTAGATGATAAAGTATTCCTCAAGGTGTCACCTATGCGAGGTTTGAAACGGTTCGGACAGAAAGGGAAATTAAGTCTGAGATATGTCGGACCATATGAGATTCTAGCTAAACGTGGAAAAGTGGCTTACCAGTTAGCACTACCACCATCGATGTCAAGTGTGCATGATGTATTCCATATCTCTGTATTGAAGAAGTATGTCAGAGATCCAACGCACATTTTGACAGTAGATCTACCTAATTTAACTGATGATTTGACATTTGAAGTAGCACCAACTAAAATCACCAGCCGAAAGGTGCAACGACTATGCAATCATGACATTTATTATGTTAAGGTCACCTGGAGGAGCAGAGATATAGAAGAAATCACATGGGAAGAAGAGAGTGTTATGCGAAAGCAATACCCTCATCTATTCGACTCGGAAGGTATGTGCAAATTTTGAGGATGAAATTTTTATAAGCAGGGGGGAGTTGTAAGACCTGTATCGAACCAACCGGTCTTACCACCTTGTACCAGGTCTACCTATCATGGTCGAGCCAAATGGACCAAGTACGGGAAGGAAATAGCGAGTCTAGGTATTAAACTGACCCAAAAATAGTAAAATAGGGGGTAGGGTCGCATACCCAAATAGGCAGGGTCGGACCCCCCTCATTAGGGAGTCAGACCCCTGAATTTTAGATCGAGGGTCAGACAATTTAGACCTGAGGGTTGACGGGATCTTCGACCCCCTCATCAACCCCCTCATTGCCGACAGAAACCGTAAATAGGAAATTTTCCAAATTTCAAGAGGATTTTTTCCTAATCTCAATGGGACATATTTTAGGAGGTTCTCCTCTATAAATAGGACATCCCTTAGCCTTTTTCACTCCTTTTGAAACCCTAATTGAAAGAGAAGAGAAGGAGAATAGAAGGAAAGTTGAAGAAGAAGACTAAAGATAAGAACTCAGAGAAACCTCTGAATCTCAGCAAACCTAAGGTATGGGTATGCTTCCATTAATAATTTAAGACTTTAGAATAGTTCATGAAGAGGGTAAGATCTAGGAGAAACCCAAATCATCCATCCATGGGAAGATTTCAATGAAATCCATGGAGGGAATCATGGTAGGCAAAGTAAGGAAGTAACCTGGAGTTTTAAGCCATAGAACAAGCATAGCATGGACTGTGGAAGTAAGCCATAGGACCCAAACTTGAAAGATTAGACCGTAGAATAAAAAGGTCGACTCAGACCACGTGGGGTCGCACATGGGATTAATTGGGAATCGACCCTACCAGACCACAGGATCGACCCCTAGCTTTTGGTAAGTCCAGGGAAGCTGTGGTCGCACCTAGGGTCGATGGAACATCCGACCCTAGCATCGACCCTACACCCTGGGGTCGAAGAAAACTGCTACCCTACCTGCGACCCGTCCTGCGACCCTTGCTTAACAGCAAGCCTAAAATTATCGGAATGAATTCTAATTAAAATCTATTAACTTGTTAGGTTTTCCTATTGATATAAAAGTGATTCTTAAAGCTTGAAAGAGGATCTACACTCAAGCAAAGGTGAGGGAACAAGACCTAAACTAATTGGCTAATAATAAACTGTTTTATTTCTTGAGTCCAATGTCATGACTGATTCTATACGTGTATGCTTGTAATGTGCATTCAACATGTCATCCAATATTTATATTATTACTATTCATGCATATTTAATTTCATTGTTTATAACATGATGATGATGATGATGATAGGAATAGGCATGTGAATGTATGTGTTTATTGGTGTACTTGATGCGGATAGGGGATGGTATCAACCGGTACTCCAATGCCGTTTTCATTGGGAATATTGTGTCATAGATCTATACAAGTCTTGTCCACTAACATCGTCGTATCGCCATTACCTTAGCAGAACTATTACGTCGTAGGGCATCAGGGGAGGTGGTCGCGGACCGTGTAGTCTTCGACTCTGTCGGGGGGCCTTAGCTCTATCTCTATGGACGTATTGAGGGATGCTGGGGTGAGGCTTGGATACACTATTTGCCATTAGGATTGGTTAGTTGTGAGCCCAGTTTGCAAGCCCTCGCCAATAGGGGCTTACATGTTGGTATGATGCAACCGGTACGACCATGCCATTTTCATGGGGTATATTGTATCATAGTGGGTGCATGTGGGGTCGACAGTGCCGTTTTCATTGAGCGGCTTCACACACTCGTGTATAGAGCTGAGGCAGCCACTGAACCTTTCTATAGCACATTGCAAACTTATATACCAGACCACATATATGAATTGAATGCATGCATATGTTTGTTGCATTGTTTTGTTTGCTCACTGAGTCGTGATGTCTGCTCACCCTTTCGACGTCGAATATTTTTAGTTGATGATGTAGGTACCACTGTGGAAGATTATATGAATGCTTCTGTGTACAGACACGTGGCTGCAATGGAGGCTGAAGACATAGTGGAGCGCATGACTCCTCATGCGAGTGCAACTCATGCATTTTCGATTAGATTTTTATTTAAATCATTAAGAAAATATAATTGATATTTTATTTACTTATGTCTCGGTTGATACAACATAATTTGATATTTTATTTGTGATTATCATAGTTAGATTCCTCAGTTCATTTAATATTAAGACTTCCGCTATTGTGTATTTATTCTGATTATGGTTGTGGATGTGTATGGTTTAATTTAAAAGGACACAGCCTATTAGAGATCCTGATTGAACCGTTGATTTATTAGCATTTCATCACACTGTTCTGAATAGTGCAAAATTGGGGTGTGAAAATTTGAAGCCCAGAAAATTTTGGGAAAAATTGGTAAATTTTCGATTTAAGTTTCCTTACAAGTTTCGCCTTGCACTTGTTAAAGACTAACACTATTATGACTATTCAATTGTATCTTATGTGTTATGTCTTCTTCTCAGATCCAAGCAGGAAAAACTAATCTAATATGGTAGGCGAAAACGGTCGTAGAGGCTCATGAAGGAGTCACCACTCCAGGGTATGCCAAGATGAGGACAACCTGGAAACTGGAACCATTGATGAGCAAAATGTAAACACAGAGGGTGGAGAAAGGCAGAGTCCCAGGGTACCAACAAATTTGCAAGGACCTCCTTACACTAACTCTGAGACTATTGTGACGAATATAGTTTATCAGATGAAAGCTCAACAAAAGGTGTTCCTGAACGAGATGCTGAAGATGTTTAGGCTACCAGGATATATCCCTATGGAAGGTACGCTTGAGTCTGAAAGAAATGACACCACACTGCCATTGGATGGCAGTACTGGGCCGATGGGCCAAGGGCAGAATCTACAACCACCACACCAATTTCCAACGTTGTCTGCCTATCAAGGGATCTATCCGTACCCACCACCATGGTATGGAATGAATGCACAAGGACAGAATGACCTAAGCAGAGCGGTGGATAGGTTCTTGAAACTGAAACCTCCTACTTTCACAGGGAAACCAGGGAAACTGTAGACACTTCAAATTTGTCGAGAAAATTATATTAATTTTTTGTAGCTCAAGGTAAAAAAAATATATATAAAATATATAAATTAATAAGTAGATAAATAATAATGACAATAAATAAATAAATAAAATATAATAGGTAAACAATATGCAATGATAACAAAATAAATTAAAATAATTATGACAAAAATATAATTTTTGTTAGTTGTTTTACTTTAAATTTAAATAAAATAAGATAAAAAATATACATATAAAATAATAATAAATTAAAAAAACAAAAAACAAAAATAAACAAAAAACAAATGCTCACGTGGTTGGAGAAGGGAACTCCAACCACGTCACATGAAAAAGGAAAAAAATAAAAAAAATAAAATGAAATAAAAAGTAATAAGTAAAATAATGATGTGCACGTGGCTAGAGAAGTGAACTCCAACCATGTCACCAAAAACAAAAAAATATAATAAAATTAAAAAAAAGCGAAGAAAAAAAAATATAAAAAGCGAGAAGGACGCAGAGAGAGGGATTTCTCTCTGTGTTAAAAAAAAAAAAAACAGAGAGGGGGGATGAGGGTTTGAGAGCAGAGAGATGGGAAAGAGGGAAGCGGAGAAAGAAGGGGGTTTGAGGAAGAAGAAGAAGGAGATAGTGGAGATGGTGATGCAAGCAGTGACGGCAACGGTGGTAATGCGATGGTTAGTGCGACGGTGACGGCAGATCTGGCGTGTTCATGGAGGGTTTGAAGGGAAAATCAAGAAAAGAAGAAAGAAGAGGAGCCGAAATCAAGAAGAAGAAGAAGTTGATGGCGGCGATCAGTATTGTTCCAAAGGTCGATTGTTTCTCCGGTGAGGTGTTCTCAGATGATTTGAAGAAGAAAAATCAAGAAAGAAAGGAAGAAATTCTTGAACGGAGAATAAGGAGATTACAGAAGCAGACCTAAAGAGGATCTGAATCTCGAAAAGTTTCGTCTACGAAATCAGAATCTTAGAGTTACATAGTTCAATTGATCTCGTACTTCATATACTCCAATTATCTCGGTTTCTGTTTGAGATATCTCAATGTATTTCTACAAATTTCAAGAAAGAGAGAGCATTAGGAGCAGAGAAGAAAGAAGAAGAAACGGAGAGAGTGAGCCGTCGGAAAATTTTTGCAAGAGTGTTGTTGAGTGCTTTCTTAGTCTGCAGAGTATCTGGTCAGTCTTGAATTTATTCTTTCCTTCTCTCTTCGACGATTTGTGCAAAAAATTTGTTCTGATTTTTTTTCTTGCTGTCTGATATGCAAAGTGTATCAGTTCTTCATCCTTTGTTCACTGTGATTTCTGATCTGGTGTGACCTTGTGACCGATTGTCTTCTCTGTTCTTAACCATTCTGTTATGTTCTTGAATTTCTTCTCTGGTTTTAGTTTTTCTTGCGCTAGATCTGTTTAACTTTCTTGAGTTTGCTCTATCTGGTGTTATGATTTCGATCTATCTAGTGCTCGTGAGTTTCATTTGTTTTGCCTTCTTGAATTTCTTGATACTTAGGGTTTCAATTTGAGATGTCCAACTTGTCTTCTCTAACTTCTGGAATTTTTTTCCCTCTTCATTATTGATGTACCAGTTGATTAAGCCTGCACATGTTCTGGTTATTCATCCAATGGATGGTAACAACTATTCATCTTGGGATTATATACCGACTGAGATCAATTTGGTTCAGAATGGAAGAACTTATGTGGTAGATGGGATCGTGTATTACTGTGATTATTTGGGGAAAAATCAGGGTTTTTCGGCTAGGCTCTGGCAGTAATTCTAGTTCTGCATCTTCATTTTTTTAGACAGTGATTCCAGTTAATTCTTTCTTTTCTTGCCCCAATTATCTCAACCCCTCCAGTAGCTTTGTTACAGCAATCTGATTCCTGAACTGATCCAAGCTGGACCAGATTCGGGTTAGGCAGTTAGCTTGATTGTGTTGACATATTTTCTTATTTTTTACCTGATTTAATTTGATGGGACTTGTGGTTAAATTGCTTTGGTTTGTTGTAGTTCTTTGATGTTAAATTGGGTTGGTTCTTCGTATTCTGTTTTAGCATCTTCTTTTTTCTTTTCTTTTTTCTTTTTTTTTTCTCTCTCTTTCATTTCTTTCCAATTGATTTCTTTTAATAGGGGTTTTATGTCATACTAGTTGAGATATGGGGTCCTTTCTTCTTAAACAGGTTCAACTGGAAGTATTCTTGTTTATTATATTATGTTTTTATGTTATTGCTAGTTTTGTCTCATTTTTGTTTAGCTCATGATTATTTAGGTTCTTTGTTTATCCTTTCCCTTGTTAGTAAGTTTTGTTTGATGATTTGAGCCCCACATGTATCTGTCTTGTGCAGTTATGACAGAATCTTTCTTTGGCTAAGTGTGGCTTATATCTGTTTGCTGTTGCTCAATATCGCATATTGCCTTTGCTATAATCTCTCCTTATGATTGGCCAACTATGATTCAGGAGCTATAAATTCATACACTTGAGCTGGTTTAAAGTACTTGGTTTGATTCATATATACCTCAGTTTATTAATCTATGATGGTATGCTTGGATGATCTCTTATGTGTTTGGTATGGTACGGATTTAAGCCCATTTTTATGCTTATCATATTGTTGTCTACATGAGTCTTCATGATTAAAACTGGTTACTCTTCATGTTTTGGTTTGGTTAGTCTCCATTGTGTATTTCATATATTCAATACACATCTTATTTAGCTACTGCAATGCTTACCCCTCGCCTCACTTATTTTTCTGTCACATGTTTGGGGTGAGCATCCTCAAGGGAAAGAAGCTGAATTTAGATTAAGAATGTGAAGATTGTTGACAATCAACCAGAATTCAAGATACGGTGACCAGCGATATGTTTGTTCGCGGTCAGACTAGCTTCTTAGAAATTTCCTCAAGCAATTGGTCAAGCACCAAGGTGATGTCATTTTCAAATTCTCATCCATAATCTCAGCTGGTCAAGTATTTCTCTTACCTCTCTAAATTTTCCGCAATTTACCATGTTTATAAACTGCCTGTGGTGGGGACGTGCTATTGAGCACCCACATATTTGCACGGGGTGGGTAATACGATATGCATGCGGCACTTGCCATCCCTAGCATAGTGACGGGCGGGATAGACTAGGACGTCCCCTACCCCTTCAATGTATCCCACAAACGTGAAAGGAAATGTATTAATAGTTTTGATTCTCAATCCCCATTTATGTATCCCATAGGAATTTCTTATGAATTTTATAATTATTCTCGTACAATGCGGACTGACGCGCTTGTGATGCGCAAATATAGACGTGTGGATGTATGTATGAATAAAGCGAGGCATCTATGCCTATTGTCTAATATCGAGAGTACCCTCTCATATGTTGACAAATAAAATTATCTTCATTTTTGCACGTAGTTCATTCCGGACTACGTATGGACTTGATTCTCGGACTCCAGCCCGAGATATATAGGCTGCCTGGGAATCCATTACCCAAGCTCAGTCCAATTGCAATGAGGGTTGCAATAATACCCAAGTTGCATCATAATGTATTTTGTACATTGATCTAAAAATTATATTCTTTTCAAATTTATTATGTCAGTCATCCTGCATAGTTTCAAAATTTTAAATTTCAAGAAAATCCAGTCCAATTGCAATGAGGGTTGCAATAATACCCAAGTTGTATCATAATGTATTTTGTACATTGATTTAAAAATTATATTCTTTTCAAATTTATTATGTCAGTCATCCTGCATAATTTCAAAAATTCAAATTTCAAGAAAATTCAGTCCAATTGCAATGAAGGTATCATTGATACCTAATTTGTATCATAAAATAATTTTTTTATATTTAGCACACCGGTTACAAAAAATGGCGTCTTCCAGATTTTATTATTCAATCATCAAGCATAATTTCAAAAATTAAATTTTAAAAAAATAAAGAATTTAATTCAATTCAATTCAATTTTATTCTAATTTAAATATCAATTTTAAATTCAAAGTCAAATTTCAAAAATTCAATTTCAATTCAATTTCGGTTTCAATTTCAATTTAATTCCAAATCTATTTCCAATTTCAAAATTCAATTCAATTTTTATTTTCAATTTCTATTTTAATTCCAAATCTATCTTCAATTTTAAATTCAATTCAATTTCTATTTCTATTTCAATTTCAAATTCAATTTAATTTCCAATTTCTATTTCAATTTCAATTTCAAAATCAATTTTAATTCCAAATCTATTTTTAATTTTAAATTCAATTCAATTTCTATTTCAAATTCAATTCAATTTCCAATTTCAATTTCAATTTCAATTTCAAACTCCATTCGATTTCTATTTCTATTTCAATTTCAATTTCAATTCAAATTCAATTCAATTTCTATTTCAATTTCAATTTTAAATTCAATCCAAGTTTTCAAATTTCAAATTTCATTTCAATTCTCCATCTTCGCATGGAATTTTGGGCAAACATTTCATCATCGCATGGAAGTCCCTTTCAATCTTGGGCAAACATTCCATCATCGCATGGAAGTCCTTTTCAATTTTGGGCAAACATTTCATCATTGCATGGAAGTCCCTTTCAATTTTGGGCAAACATTCCATCATCGCATGGAAGTCCCTTTCGATCTTGGGCAAGCATTCCATCATCGCATGGAAGTCCATTTCAAATCCTACTTTACATAGACGGTCTATCAGCTTGACTAGCGGCTGTAGAAGTCTATTCGATTGCTTTACATAGACGGTCTACCAGCTTGACTAGTGGTTGTAGAAGTCTATTTGATATGTTTTACATAGACGGTCTATCATCTTGACTAGTGGCTGTAGAAGTCTATTCGATTGTTTTACATAGACGGCCTACCAGTTTGACTAGTGACTGTAGGAGTCTATTCAATATCCTAAACCTAGATGACCTATTAGCTTGACTAGTGGCTATAGGGATCTACCATCTAATCAACCCAAGTGGTTGAACTACGTTGGGCTTAATTCTTGGGCTTGTCCTGAGATACGTAGGTAGCTTGGGTGTTTATCATTCAAGTTCAGTCCTAAACTAATTTATTTTTAATTTACTTTCATTTTCTTTCATCTCTAGAGTTAATTTAAAAAAATCATTGCATTTGAACTTTGGACTACGCTTCAATAACTAAAAAATGATTTTTGTTTGTCAACATGTTGAGTGATGTGCTTGTCATCCAAAATTGGCTAATTGGTTCGTCATCTAATCATTTTATTTTGATCTCTATCACATTTTAATTTTTCCTACTGTTATATTGATGGCTTGCTCCTAGATTGAAATACATCTAGAACCTAGGTTTGGTGCCTATTAAAAATTGTTTAGCCATTGCCTGTAATTTAAATTAAGATAGGAAAGGATAGTATATGAAGACTAATCTTCAGATTAGGCAATTTGGGTGCCTAACACCTTCCCAAATTGTAACATGACACTTACCCATTATTTCTTTGGTTTGACCATAAGCCTTAATCCATCACGTGAGTCATTAGTATTTCTCATATGAGAAATCATACATAGGTCCTAGACCTTATCTAGGTGGCGACTCCATTTCATTTTTACATTTTATCATTTCATGCAAATTACAAAACCATCGTCCCTACAGTGGCGACTCCATTTCATTTTTACATTTTATCATTTCATGCAAATTACAATCCCATCGTCCCTACAGTGGCGACTCCACTGGGGATAATATGTGAGGCTTCAGATTTACCATCCTTTCCTAAAATCAGGCAATGAGCTATGTTTTCTTGTATGTTAGGTGCCTTGTAATTATTGTTGACATGAACTGTTGTGTGATATAAATTGTTGTGTGCTATATATTGCAATCTCTTGGGGGTGTGCTACACAATTGAGTGGCTAGCGGTAACGGGTTCCCAGTTTATACTGGATGACCTGTCAAGCGAAACCAAAACTTTGACCTCGTACCTTCGGGTATATTAAAAGGATATAGAGTCAATGATTCGGTGTTTATATACCGTTAGACATTCTCGTCCTCGTCAAGGTAACCCTTTACCGAACCTATCATCTACACTACTTACATTTGTTGTGATACGGTTCATTATGGAATAATTTGAGTAAGATTACATTAATCAAGATATTCATGTCAATGTATTCAGAATCGCTCTACTCTCAACTTGATATATTGATTTTCTTAAATCTATTCATGAGCTTACAACTCATATAATAGGCTTATCATAATCAATGACAATGTTGGGGGTGACTCGATTCTTTCTTATATCAACTCAAATATTTTGATTAAAGTGTCTGCTCACTTATTCATTTTGAACAAAAAATTTATTGATATCTTTCATGGGAGTTGGCATGCTAACGGATCTGTGCCAAACTCTTTGAATGTGACTAGCCTATGTAGTTGGTGACTATATAGTCCATCTTGGAATCATATTTTCAAAAAAAAAAATCATCATCTACGAGGCTATTCGAATCCAATTAGATTGACTATGATAATTAGTTTGACTTCTCTTCTAAAAGAACTAACCTTGTTTGGTGGAGTCATCCCTGTTTGTGCATATGAATCTCTTCCAAAATCCAAGTTTGTCTTCCTAGATTATATAATTGTTTACCAACTTGATTCGTCATTCTTCTAAAAATTTCAGTCCGGTCTAGGATCAAACTCCATTATTTCCACCATTTAAGTGATAGACCATTCCTCTAGGAGGTTGTCTAGGATTTTCATTTCTGAGTCTATCTAGTCATCTACCTAAGCATCTCAAGAATCAATAAGAAACATGGTTGAGAATCAAGAACAAATGCCTAAAACAATAAAAGAGAGATTGATATGATTAGAAATTACAAAGAATGTCTTGGTGAACATGATACATAGACAACCTTAACAACAATATGTGTCTATACTTGACAGATCTTCCAAATCCTAAGTTTATCATTCTTGATTACATCTTATCAAATCAACCAATGAGGTCAGAATTCATTCTTCATCATAACCATCATTTGGGTGAGATGCCCTATTGTTAAAAAAAAAATTTATTAAAAAACTGTCTAGAACTTTCCAGAGTACATCCAGTCTTCTTGTCAAGCTTCTAAAAAATCATGCAGTACCAGATACTATGGTGGATAGGTTTGTCAAGTTGGAGAATATAGTGAATGTTCTGGTCAGTTTAAATACAACAAAGCATGCAATTTAGAAAGCAGTAAATGTTTGTCCCTGAAAGAGTATTTGAAAAAAAAAAGAGAAAAAAGGAACAAGCAAGTACTAATCTCTAGATCATTTACCTCTAGGCTTGCTTCATTTCGATTCATAGTCTGGATCATGTTAAAGATGATGTTATTTATCAAAGGCATGCAACAGTTGAAAGACATAATGTTGAGAGCCCATGTTTCAAGATAGAGTTGATCATTCATGATAATAGTTGAGGGTTGAAAAAAGGTAAAGAACCAAATCATAGATATTAAGGGGTTATGACTACCCAATACTTGGTAACATGTCAGATTGAAATGGACCTCTAAGTTTAGATGGTATTCCATACCACCTTTGGCAGTTGTGTTTTATTGACTGACAAGTTGATTTCAGAATCTCAAGAGTTCCCAAAATAAAAGAGAAGACTTTGTGATCATTTTGAATAGTGATGTAACCTAATGATGAGCTTGAATAGACCCAAACTGGGGTATAGACCAAGATGACAAGCATTAGGAAAATAATTCAATAATAAGCTCCAAGGGACCCAAACTGGGGTAGTCCAGTGTTGATTTTAATGGTCCAAACTGAGACATAGACTCAAATAGTAGGCATCGGACATTTGTTGATAAGTAGGCGTGATGAATCTTATTAGTGGTGGCTTGAAAGGAGATTTGATCTCACAGTCAATCATATGTTTTCACCAATGACGTCACACCCAATTTGGGTTGCATAGATAATTTCTTTTGTCTCAACTTGCTATCATCGAAACCTGATAGATCGTCTAGGTCTGGGTCTGAATCTAATATGTCTATAAACGAGTCCAGTCCAATCAGCTTTGTTAAATAAACAAGAATCATCCCACTTGGGAATTCAACTACTGTGCCTGATATCTTCCAACACATTTTCTCCAAGTTTGGCATTTCTTCCACTTCCCTATGCGCAGTTACTTCTGACCCTAATGGTGATTTGGATGATGAGCCATCTTCTGTACTTCTACGCCACCTGGTCTCTTGAGAAATGATAGTCCAACTAGTCTGTGAAAGCTACAAATGATTGATCTGGGAACACAAGAACAATCCCAAGAGATATAAGTTGGAATACACTATGGTATGCAAAGGTTACATATTCATTGGATTTATTGAAAAAGTTTCATGAGAAGTCTCAAAAGGTGTTGAATGGTCATAGACTCATATCAACTGTTTTGCTTAGTTTTACAAATTAGATGGAGCTCAATCTTTCATCAAGTTTACAATAGCCCAAGTTGCAAGGTTTCTTACAACAACACATTATCTGCAAGCATGAGATGTTTCATGGATTGATCTCAGTTTAGTGATATATTGCTGGAAAAAAATGAAAAAAAAAAAAAAGAAAAGAAAAAAAAAAAGAAAAAAAAAAAGAAGAAGAAAAGAAAAAAAAAAGAAGAAAAAGTGAGAAGAGAAGAAGAAGAAGAAGAAAAAGCACTAGAGTTGTGCGCTCATGTTTTGTTGGTTTGGCATATGTCTTCTCCATGTCATTAACTAGGGTGATCATAACAGTGTGGAAAATGATAGTCCTTCTCCAAAGAGTAGCCAATAAAGATGTTGATTGAGCAGATACATGTCGATGGAGCACATACAAATGTTAATGGGGTGGAATGTTGACCGAACAGATAAAATTCCAATGAAGTAGATGCAAATGTTGATTCAACAAATACAAATGTCAATAAAGTGTTCATAAATCTCAATGGGCCAGACATGAATACCAATGGAGCAAATACGGATTCTGATTGAGCTAACACATATGCTAGTTGAGCAAATATAGATGCCAATTAGACAAATAAATGGCAATGAGATATGAGTGCAAATTTCAATGGAATAAACAAAGATGCTGATTAGGCCAGCAAATTGCTTTGTCATATGGGCTTCCAGAGCAATGATCCAAATTTTAACTGAAGTGGTTACAATGGTGGAAAGTAGGTGACAACCATTCTCCAAAGATTGCATACAAAGATGTTAATTGCACATATAGATATTGACGGAACGCATACTGAAGATGTTTTGGCACACCCAAATATTGATTGAGTAGACAAAGGAGCCAATGAGCAAGCACTAATTCGGATTAGTCAGACACAAATGTTGATTGAGTAGACAGAAACCTCATATGGACACAGATATTGAGTAGATAGAGATGTCAATTAAGAAAGTACAGATCCTGATCAGACATACACAAATGTTGGTTGAGCAAACAAAGACATTATTTGGGCTCAAATATTGATTGAGTGTCATAGTTATTCTTTGAATAAGCATAGACCTCATTTTGGGCATAAATATTGATTGAGCGCCACAATTATTGATTGAGCAAACAAAGACCTCATACAAGCACAAATATTGATTGAGCAGATAGAGATGCCATTTAGACACAAATGTTTGATCTGGTAGAGATAATGTTGATTGGATTAGTAGTTCATCATGGGCACTATGAGCTTATAGAGTGGCAATCAGGATCTTTCTAGAGTAACTCTATGGCATAAAAGACTGTACTCCCTACCGAGTTGGAAACGCCATTCTTGAATTTTCTTATGGAACATGAGATTCTAGAAGCTGAGTGGCTCTATGCTAAATATGAAGAGTCAAATTTCTTTTCTGGAAAGAAAATGAAAGCATCCGACAAGGTGAGAAATGTACAAGCAAAGAATCACAACTTCTTTCAAACAAAAAGGAGAGTTTTACCACTTGGCTATTGGAGATATATAGCTGAAAATAGAGAGCTTCAGTACATGATGATTGCACAACCAACTGCTTCCAAATTGGATTGAACCATTTATACCTAAAGAAGTTTTGATCAGATCAACGGCGCTCTCTCTAGTCCAGCATAGAGATGGTATTTCCAATTGAGTTTGATATACCATGTGTAAGAATTTTCATGGATCGACAGTTTTCAAAAATACAGACTCTGTGTACAATATGAAGAGTTACAGTTTAAGTCCTATTGATCAAGTGAAGCAGTAAGGTCTCCACATCCATTCAAAGAAATAGAAAAAAAATGCTTTTAAAAAAAAAAAAAAAAAAAAAGAAAGCTATACAAAAGTGAGGATGCTGGATGACGTTTTCTTTTGGGGATTGGCTGTAAGTTTAGTCCTAAAGTGTAGCCATCTTGATCAAGTGAGACAATATAACCTCCACATCCATTCAAAAAAATAGAAAAAATTGCTATAAAAAAAATAAAAAAAAAAAGAAAAGAAAAGTGAGCAATACAAAAGCGAGGATGTGGATGGAAAATTCCTTTGAAGATTGGCAGTATATCAAGTTGTTTGTCGAGCTTCACAATGAGTACATTTCTTACAGAGTTTGTTGATGTTCCAATTCAACTGTTGTGCCTTGACATGTGGTAGTTTCTCTCAGACTATGGTGATGATCTGATCTATGTTTTTGTGCCTCAGAAGATGGTAGCTTCTTTTAAAGCTTGAAGATGAATTTGATTGTTTGTAGTACCCCACAACATGTGTTGGGCTGGATTTTCAATTTTGGCCGCTACATCCCGCCTTTACAGGAGGTGGTCTCATCATTTGGTCATCATTAGAAGATGATTTTTTATCGGCATAAGACTCTTTCTCCCGTCCATTAATCTGACGATTTTCCAAAGAGTCCCATTACAAGCCCTTCATTCAATCTCACTAATCAGTTTCATGATATCGTCTCTTGCGAGCATGTCATTCTTGAGAGTTCATTCAAATAAATCTGACTAAAATTTCTATTTGTCGTTCATTAATTCAACGACGTCAAAAAATTCCAATAGTCCTTCCTTCTAAGCCAATAAAGTGATATCTCATTGATGAGATCAATCATTCTACACAAACAACCAAAAACTCCTCCCATGGTAGACCCATGTAGGCAGTTTCTTATCAGTCCTCTTGGACCTTCACCCTCATACTTGTCTATGGACATAGAGGTTTTGGATTTAGATGTGGTCATATCTCCATCAGTATTCTATACATAGTTTGTTGAGACACATATGTGCTGTCTAAACATTGCCAAGAGGGGAAAATGTTATTTGGTGGCATCCTTAATTTTGATGTAGGTTATGCCTCCTTAAGGTTGCTTCTAGTGAGGAATCAAAGAGTCACCTACCTTTCAATGTATGCAGATGTAGACTTAAGCATTCGGGTAGAATTGTCCAGTTGTTTTAGATATCATGCATTTGAGAAATTGTTTGTGAGCTCTAAACAGAGGTGAAACAAAATAAATAAATAAATAAATAAATAAAAGATAGGAAAAAATGGGAAAGAAAAGGATAAAAGAAGAAGAAAGATAAAAAAAGAGAGGAAAAAAAAAGGGGAGAGAAATAAATGTAGAAATTTTGACGTGATGCCCTTATTTGCCCTTCATAGAAAAAATCTGGTTCTCCCATGATCAAAAGGAGGTCTGTATAACTTTAGTGAGAATGTAACATACATTGAGTTATCCTCTATAGGGAAGATGAGATTGCCTTTATAGGGAAGAATTTTAGAGCAAGTCATATCTCAAAAGTTGATCAAATCATTCTTTTGTTTCTCTTGGATTCAATAGCAATCTTTATTGGAAAAATTCAATTTCTAAATCATCTATTGTTTTCTTGTGCGTCAGGGGATAAAGTATTCTTTGGGATCTCATGGCTAGTGTGGTCAGTTTCATTAAGTTCATAGTCATCATCTTTGAAAGATCAATCAAGTCATCTTCCTTGTTTTAAGGATCCTAAGTGGGGTATCCATTTAATAGAGAGCATTATTCAATTATTCTATCATTTTCCTAGAGGAAGGAAGAGTTTTTTCTAATCCAGTGTTTAATTTGACCAAATTTGATGTGCAATCTAGGTTATACATGCTTTCAACTCTTAAGCATGATATCTATTATTAGATTTCCTCATATGCCAGAGTGATCTGTTGAAAAATATTTATATTGGGGAATTGTGTGCATTCTTCCCAAGGGAATCAAATTTGATCATGAATATCGTCTCTGTGTACATTTAATGAATCTGTTCAGCTCAAAACGTCTTTGGTTCAATTGTTTCTATGTGTCTCCCAGAGGGTTAGCAGCAAAATTGGTCAACAAAGCTGTTTTTTTGCTTAGAACAGTCGAGTCTTTCGAATCCTTGATAAAGCTCCATGCAGTCCAGAGTTCAGCAACACTAATGTTGACTGATGAAGTGTTTTTAAATTCTATCAGCTTTTCCGTCATCAAAATAGTGATCAAACAATTCTATAGCTACACCCAAGTCATGCTAAGCTTTTAATGAGATGCTCAATCTAAATTCAAATCTGTGTCATGTTAATAGAGTCTATGGCGCCATATTGTCAATATATTTGTGGTGTTTGTGCTGATCTTTGTAAGTACTAAATCTTGTTGTAGCTATCTGAGATTTGCTTGTTGGCAGACTCGTCTTGAAAGTTAAAGATAGTTTGTTTGTTTGTTGATAGAGTTGTTTTGCAAGCTCAAGAGAGTTTTGTTTGTTGTTCAAGTCGTCTTGAGAGTTACAAGGCCTAATTGGCTGCTACTCAAGAAAGTTTCGTTCGAGGTTCGATCCGTCTTGAAAGTTACAAAACCCAATGGGGTTGCTATTCAAGAGAATCTGTTTGGTAGAAGTTTGATTCATCTTGAAAGTCAACAAGACCTAATGAGGTTGCTATTCAAGAGAATTATATTAATTTTTTTTACCAATCTCGGTTAAAGAGGGGTATCTGTAGACACTTCAAATTTGTCGAGAAAATTATATTAATTTTTTTTAGCTCAAGGTAAAAATATATATATATATATATATATATATATATATATATATATATATATATATATATATATATATATATATATATATATATATAAATAAGTAGATAAATAATAATGACAATAAATAAATAAATGAAATATAATAGGTAAACAAGATGCAATGATAACAAAATAAATTAAAATAATTATGACAAAAATATAATTTTTGTTAGTTGTTTTACTTTAAATTTAAATAAAATAAGATAAAAATATACATATAAAATAATAAATAAATAAATAAACAAAAAAACAAAAAAAAAACAAAAAACAAATGCTCACGTGGTTAGAGAAGGGAACTCCAACCACGTCACATGAAAAAGGAAATAAATAAAAAAATAATAAAAAAATAAAATGAAATAAAAAATAATAAGTAAAATAATGATGTGCACGTGGTTAGAGAAGGGAACTCCAACCACGTCACCAAAAACAAAAAAATATAATAAAATAAAATAAAATAAAAGAAAGAGAAGAAAAAAATATAAAAAGAGAGAAGGACGCAGAGAGAGGGATTTCTCTCTGTGTTAAAAAAAACAAAAACAGAGAGGGGGGATGAGGGTTTGAGAGCAGAGAGATGCGAAAGAGGGAAGCGGAGAAAGAAGGGGGTTTGAGGAAGAAGAAGAAGGAGATAGTGGCGATGGTGATGCAAGTAGTGACGGCAACGGTGGTAATGCGATGGTTAGTGCGACGGTGATGGCAGATCTGGCGTGTTCATGGAGGGTTTGAAGGAAAAATCAAGAAAAGAAGAAAGAAGAGGAGCCGAAATCAAGAAGAAGAAGAAGTTGATGGCGGCGATCAGTATTGTTCCAAAGGCCGATTGCTTCTCCGGTGAGGTGTTCTCAGATGATTTGAAGAAGAAAAATCAAGAAAGAAAGGAAGAAATTCTTGAACAGAGAAGAAGGAGATTACAGAAGCAGACCTAAAGAGGATCTGAATCTCAAAAAGTTTCGTCTACGAAATCAGAATCTTAGAGTTACATAGTTCGATTGATCTCGTACTTCATCTACTCCAATTATCTCGGTTTCTGTTTGAGATATCTCAATGTATTTCTACAAATTTCAAGAAAGAGAGAGCATTAGGATCAGAGAAGAAAGAAGAAGAAACGGAGAGAGTGAGCCGCCGGAAAATTTTCGCAAGAGTGTTGTTGTGTGCTTTCTTAGTCTGCAGAGTCTCTGTTCAGTCTTGAATTTATTCTTTCCTTCTCTCTTCGACGATTTGTGCAAAAAATTTGTTCTGATTTTTTTCTTGCTCTCTGATATGCAAAGAGTATCAGTTGTTCATCCTTTGTTCACTGTGATTTCTGATCTAGTGTGACCTTGTGACCGATTGTCTTCTCTGTTCTTAACCATTCTGTTATGTTCTTGAATTTCTTCTCTGGTTTTAGTTTTTCTTGCGCTAGATCTGTTTAACTTTCTTGAGTTTGCTCTATCCGGTGTTATGATTTCGATCTATCTGGTGCTCGTGAGTTTCATTTGTTTTGCCTTCTTGAATTTCTTGATACTTAGGGTTTCAATCTGAGATGTCCAACTTGTCTTCTCCAACTTCTGGAATTTTTTTTCCCTCTTCATTATTGATGTACCAGTTGATTAAGCCTGAACATGTTCTGGTTATTCATCCAATGGATGGTAACAACTATTCGTCTTGGGATTATATACCGACTGAGATTAATTTGGTTCGGAATGGAAGAACTTCTGTAGTAGATGGGATCGTGTATTACTGTGATTATTTGGGGAAAAATCAAGGTTTTTCGGCTAGGCTCCGGCAAGAATTCTAGTTCTGCATCTTCATTTTTTTAAACAATGATTCCAGTTAATTCTTTCTTTTCTTACCCCAATTATCTCAACCCCTCTAGTAGCTTTGTTACAGCAATCTGATTCCTGAACTGATCCAAGCTGGACCAGATTCGGGTTAAGCAGTTAGCTTGATTGTGTTGACATATTTTCTTATTTTTTACCTGATTTAATTTGATGGGACTTGTGGTTAAATTGCTTTGGCTTTATGTAGTTCTTTGATGTTAAATTGGGTTGGTTCTTCGTATTCTGTTTTAGCATCTTCTTTTTTCTTTTCTTTTTTCTTTTTTTTTCTCTCTGCTACTTTTCTTTCCTACTGATTTCTTTTAATAGGGGTTTTATGTCATACTAGTTGAGATATGGGGTCTTTGCTTCTTAAACAGGTTCAACTGGAAGTATTCTTGTTTATTCTATTATGTTTTTATGTTATTGTTGGCTAAGTGTGGCTTTTATCTGTTTGCTGTTGCTCAATATCGCATATTGCCTTTGCTATAATCTCTCCTTATGATTGGCCAACTATGATTCAGGAGCTATAAATTCATACACTTGAGCTGGTTTAAAGTACTTGGTTTGATTCATATATACCTCAGTTTATTAATCTATGACGGTATGCTTGGATGATCTAATATGTGTTTGGTACGGTACGGATTTAAGCCCATTTTTATGCTTATCATATTGTTGTCTACATGAGTCTTCTGATGAACTTGATATGACACTGAGAGGGGGGGTGAATCAGTGTCTGTAACTTTTTCCTTATAAATTCAATGTTGTCCAGAGCTGTTGATATCTGATTTGTCAATACATACAATCGTATGCAAATCCACCTCGCTACTACTCAGTGGCCAGGTCTACCAGATTTGCACACCCATCCTGCAAACCATTCCACACACTCCAAAATATACCAGATAAACAAACACACAGAACACAAGATATTACGTGGTTCACCACCACAGTATGTGATGGCTAATCCAAGGAGTAATGCCCCACGGGCTCCGTACTTACTCAATACTCAACTTTTAGTCTCTTACAGACAAGGATACTAACCCTAAATTTTCCCAACATAAAACTGAGAGGGTGTAACAACACCAAAATTCAGGCATAAAGTCAGTGTCCAGCACCCACTGAACACACCAGAAATAAAGTATTTTGGGGCTTACAAGAATTGCTCTACAATGAAACCCACAAGCTAGATAGGTATTCTACTATTTTTCTTTCACCTATACTAGCATACAGTGCATAAAAATTATTTAACGAGATAGGGAATGAGAAAATCTCACAACCAATAGTCTTGAATTGTCAGCAATAATTTTTGACGCACCACACTGCCTTGAGAAACTCTGAACAGCCTTCAATGATAGTAAATCTTGAAGCATCGATCTCGTCTTGATCATAGGCTTCCCATCTCCTTCACAATCACCATGAATGAACAATACACAACCTACCAATCTCTCTCAGGGTTTCAACAATCCATTGATGCACAGAGAATGGGTGGATGGTGATGAATCCTCTCACTGGAAACTCAGACAGGAAAAATCACTCCTCTGTAGCTTCAAAGCCCACTTTTCAATTTTTTCCAGCACCTTCACGACTCCCAATGGTGCCCAATAGATAGGGCATCCAAAAATATGAATGCTGCAATTTGAACGGACCGATTTGGAGCTCGGATGAAGAAGATATGGCAGTTTGAAGATCGGCTAATCACGGATAAGGAAAGAGAATCTTTCCTTATATAAACCAGCACCTGCGCCGCACCGTAGCCGAGCCGCGCCGCTGAGATGTTGAGATCTGATTGGCTAAGGTGAGAATCAAGGATTTCTGCCGTTGGATCTGAGAAGAAAAGACGGGATTGATCTGTGTTCGTCGGATCCGCACAGTTTGCGTCTCCAAAGATCGGAGAATCCCGCAGCCTTTAGATCTGAATCTTCTTGGTTGCGCACCGTAAGCGCGCACCACTGTATCATAGCAAATCTTTCATATGACATGATACACCATATAAACCTGCGGCTAGCCAATAAAATCAATCGCGAGAGAATCTGGCGACGCCGACTGAGAAGCACCTCAGCCCACCTTCACCAGAACCACCGATTTGGAATCTTGAAGGCGTGGCTCAATCTGGGCGGCCGATCTCGCATCTTCAACATCTTTTGTTCCTAAAATACCCCTGAAAAACTTGAAAATGGCCTCTGGAAATCACATTTTTTAACAAAACCCTGCAGAGAACATTTCTTCCCGAGAGGTGCTTCTCTCTAACGAGAGAAGCTTTCTCTCTCTAAACAATTTCTCAAATAGTTGGGGGGATGCGCGCGGCATGCGAGAGGGAACAGACCAGCGTGCGCGCGGGCCTGCTGCCTTGCTGGCCAGCTTGTGGTGCCATGCGGCTGGCCATCTAGCTGGCTGCCACTTTGGTGCTGCGGCCTCGGCCATGCTGGCTAGTACCATGGTGGCTTGCCACCTAGGCACAGTGGGTCCCACCTGTACCTGGGTCCCACAAATTTCTCTCTCCTCTCTCTCTACAAACTTTTCTCTCTTCTTTCTCTCTCTACAGACTCCCTCCATTTTTCATGCTTCACATCACCTGTAACAAAGCTGCATCGCCTGTAGGGTCCGCAGACACTCTCTCTCATCAAACTTGGCCCAGTTAGCCCAATTTTCCAACAATTACAATACGAAGACCAACAATCTCCCCCTTTGGAATTGTTGGCAACTACTCAATCCACCATGAGACATTTCTCCCCCTTTGACAACAAGAACAAAGGGATGTGCCACATAGGAGTGCCCACCGCATCTTCCCAATCCTATAGACACCCCAAAACATAAACTCAACACCATAGTAACTCAGAAAAAAAATACCAATAGACTCCCCCTGAGTCCTACATAGGGAGCAAAAAAAAATAGAACAAGCAAACCCTGCTCCCCCTCACTCCAAGCTCCTCAATGCTTGGGGAAGATAATCATTTCCAATTTCTGTCGCAAGTAGTCAAACTGATCTCTGGGAAGTGGCTTTGTGAAGATATCTGCAATCTGCTCTGCTGTGGGAATGAACTCTAACTGAACTTCTCCTTCGAGAACCTTCTCTCTCAAGAAGTGATATCGAATGGCTATGTGCTCGTCCTGGAGTGCATAACGGGATTCTTAGATATATTTATGGCACTAGTGTTATCACAAAACATAGAGATAGGTTTCTCTGACTCAATGCCTAGATCCTTCAGCATCTGTTTCATCCATAATACCTGTGTGCAACATGAGGTAGCTGCAATGTATTCTGCCTCTGCCGTAGATAATGACACTGAATCCTACTTCTTACTGTGCCAAGCCACCAAATTTCTGCTAAGATAAAAAGCACCTCTACTAGTGCTCTTCCTATCATCAACACATCCTGCCCAATCTGCATCTGAGTAAGAAGATAATTCCAAATCCTTGCTTTTGGCATACCAAAGACCATAGTCCATAGTTCCCTTTAGATATCTGAAAATTCTCTTCACAGCTACAACGTGTGTCTCTTTTGGGCTAGCTTGATATCTAGCTACCATGCAAACAGACTGTAGAATATCTGATCTTGTAGCAGTTAAGTAAAGTAGACTTCCAATCATTGACCTATACATAGTGTGGTCAACTGATGGAGAGTCATCCTCTTTGCTTAGCTTACAACTTGTCATCATTGGAGTGCTCATTGGTGTACAATCTTCCATTGTGAATTTCTTCAATATTTCTTTCACATATTTAGTCTGAGATAAAAAGAAGCCATTCTTTAACTGACTGATCTGCAGACCTAAAAAATAAGATAGTTCCCTAATCATGGACATCTCAAACTCATCTTGCATTCTCTGAGCAAAGTCCTGACATAATTCATCCTCTTGGCCTGCAAAGATGATATCATCTACATATACAACCACAACTGTCTGATTGTCATCCATAGATTTAACATATAAATTGCTATCAACCAAACCTTTCTTGAAACCCAACTTACAGAGATAAGTATCCAGTCTTGAATACCATGCTCTTGGTGCTTGCTTCAACCCATACAATGCTTTCTTCAGTTTACAAACAAGTGTAGGGTCCTCACTCAGTTTAAATCCATCTGGTTGCTCAATGTATACCTCCTCTTCCAAGTCACCATTTAAGAAAGTTGACTTTACATCCATCTGATAAAATTTGAAGTTCTTGTGCACTGCAAAAGCAAGAAACATGCTGATGGCTTCCAACCTAGCCACAGGAGCAAACGTTTCTTCAAAATCAATGCCCTCAACCTGAGCATATCCTTTACAAACCAATCTGGCCTTGTTCCTTACAATTTTTCCATCTTCATTGAGTTTGTTCCTGTAGACCCATTTAGTACCAATAACATTCTTATCTGTAGGCCTTGGCACCAATTCCCATGTTTTATTTTTCTCTATTTGATCCAACTCTTCATTCATTGCTTTGAGCCAACTTGCATCATCACATGCCTCTGCAACTGATTTTGGTTCAATGTGAGATAATAAAGAAAACATTTGTTTTGTTTGTCTCACCTTCCTTGTTTGCATACTAGCTGATGGATCACCAAGAATTAATTGGTCAGGATGATTCTTTTTTACTCTGCTTGAGCCACTTTTGTTCTGCCTATCTGCCTCTGAATCTAACGGCTCTTCTCTTTCTTCTGTATCAACCACTGTTCTCTATTCTGGCACATTTGTCACATTTTGCTCTTTTTCTATTTCATTGTCATTTTTCTCACTATCCAAATCTTCAAAAATATGAGGATCACTGGTTGACTCTGTAGTTGAATTTTTGTGCTCATCTACTCTCACATCTGCACTCTCAACGACTTTACCAAGCTTCTTGTTGTAACATTTATATGCTTTGCTTGAGGTAGAGTAGTCAAGAAAAATTCCTTCATCTGCTCAATCATCAAACTTCCCTAAATCATGATTGGTATTTTTGATATAACATTTACTACCAAACACTTTGAAGTGCTTTGCTGTGGCATTTTTACCAAACCATAATTTATAGGGAGTTTTGTCATCATGTTGTCTCAACATACACCTGTTCTGAACATATACTGCTGTATGCACTGCTTCTCTCCAGAATTTGTTCCCCATGTCATTTTCTGTCAACATAGTCATGGCCATCTCTTGAACAGTTCTATTCTTTCTTTCTGCAACACCATTCTGTTGTGGTGTTCTAGGAGCTGAAGTCTGTCTCTTGATGTCATTCTCAGAACAAAAATCTGTAAAATTAATCCAGGTGTATTCTCCTCCCCTGTCAGACCTCAAACATTTAATTTTCTTTCCTGTCTCATTTTCAACTTGAGCTTTGAAAATTTTAAACTTTGCAAGAGCCTCTGACTTATTTTTCAAGAACATTACCCAAGTCATCCTGGAGTAGTCATCTATGAATAGAATAAAGTACCTCTCTCCTGAGATGCTCTGAGTTCTCACTGGCCCACATAGATCTGTGTGAATAATCTCAAGTGGTTGAGTAGTATGGTAATCTTTGGGTTTAAATGATACTCTTGTCTGCTTCCCTTTCTGACAAGATGCACATATGCCATTGGTAGGCTTCTTCAAAGAGGGGATATCTCTCATAGCATTTTTATTGGAAATCTTTATTAAATTTTCAAACCCAATATGCCCCAGTTTTTTGTGCCATAGCCATGTTTCTTCTTCTTGGCTCAACATGTAATTTTCTTGAAAATCTTCAGACAATGTATAAAGATTTCCTGACGTTCTCTTTCCAGTTGCCATCAATTTGCCACTGTCAGTTCTTCGAATCTCACATCCTTGATCACTAAAAATTAATCTGTGGCCCCTATCACAAAGCTGACTGACACTCAATAGATTATGTTTCAAGCCTGAAACATAGAGAACCTCATGAGATTTTACCTTCCCATTGTTGAGGCTAATGCTTCGTTTCCCAACAATCTTTGCACCAATATCATTACCAAACTTGACTGAGCCTCCTTCATAATGTTGAAGTTTCTGAAGCCTTTTACTATCTCCTGTCATATGACTCGAACATCCACCGTCAAGAATCCATGGTGTAGAACTATTTTGTGCCTTGAAAGCTGTCTGTACAACCAAAGAGCTATTTTTCTGAACCCAGACCCTCTTATTTGATTTAGATATTTCATCTTGCTTCTGTCTTGGAATCTTGCTTCTAATTCTGTCATACTATCTCTGTAAAGGTGGCATAGGGGGAAAGATGGTTCTACAGTTTCTTGCTATATGCCCAAAATTGTTACAGTTATAGCATTCAACGAAATTTTCTTTAAGAGTGGCAAACTGATTTCTGCTTTTAAATCTAACTTGACTCAGATTGAACTTGCAGGTAGCTATTCTGTGACCATAAGTATTGCATTTATAACAGTAACCATGAAAATAAGATCTTGGCCTAGAAGGAGCCACATACCTTATCTGTCTCTGCAATGCATTGGGATAATTTCTTCCATAGATGTTAGTTTTTTCAACTCTCCTACCTTGCCTTGCATTGTTGGTCAGTGGAGTAGGAACATGATTTTCTTTTTGATCATAAACCACAACAGCCTTGCCATTTTCCCTCTCTTTTACAAAAGAGATGGAACCTTTTCTATTTGAGTTTGCATTATTTGAAATCTCTCCCTTATCAAAACCAAGACCAAATTTTACATTGAAAGGTCTTTGAGAATTTATAATCCCATCTAGCTTTCTACTACTAGGATGTATTGTAGTGTTGCTTGGCTCATCAGATTTGTTCAATTTTTGTTGTCTTTCAAACTCTTCTATTTCATATTCATTCATCTTTTCTTTTAACAAAATAAATTCCTTCTCAAGCTCTTCAAATTTACTCATCACAGGGGCTTGTGTTTCAAGTTGAGCTCTCAAACCTGTATTCTCAGTCATTAGTTTGGAGTGGTCTGTAGATACCTGTCCAAGCTGAGTCTTGAGATCTTCAACAATTTTCTTGGATTCTACAACTTGAATTCTCAAATCTTGAATTACCTTTTTTTGTTTTTTAACTTCTTGTGAGGCAAGCTTGTTATATTTTCTTTCTTTCTTAAGTTCCTTCATAGCTGCAGCAAACTCTTCTTCAAAATTTACCTCACCTTCTTCATCATCACCAGAGCTTAAAATTTCATTCCATTTTTCTTCTTCACTACTAGAGATAGATTCCACAATGCCTTCTTCATTGCTTTTTTAGGAGAATTTTTCTTTAGCTGAGTTCTTCTCTTGATCTTCAATGTAAAGCATGAACAAAGCCTCACTAGGCTCATCTTCTGAGATTTCATCAGAGTCATCATCTGAGGATTCAGTGCTTCTCTTAGAGATAAAACTCTTTCTGTTTGACCTATTTTTCTTGAAGTTATAGTTTTTCTTTCCCTTAAACTTGCTTTTTCTATCATCTTCATCATCACTGTCAAACTTACTCTTCATTGGGCACTTTGCAGCGAAGTGTCCAACTTTACCACAATTGAAGCATTTGAATGGAAGCTTATTTTTATACTTTCCTGTACCTCTTTTTAATTTCCTAGTGAAATGAGTTGTGGCTTCATCTTCACTTTCTTCCTCATTTTGTTTTTCAGAAATCTTCAGCTTCTTCATAGCCTTGAAAGCTACCTGCTTGTCACTAGTGGTTCCTGGATCAATCCTCATCTCAAAAGCTGTTAAAACTCCATGAATTTCATCAATAGTAACCTATTCCAAGTCCTTGGTTTCTTCAAGAGCTGATACCTTTGACTCAAATTTTGGAGTGAGAGACCTCAAAATCTTCTGACAAACAATATGACCTTTTAAATCTTCACCAAGTCCTCTAATAGAATTGACCACTTCCTTAACCCTGTTCATGTATTGATCAATGGTCTCATCTTCATTCATCTTCAGATTCTCAAACTGACCTCTGAATGTCTGCAGCTTGACAGTCTTGATTTTCTTATCTCCTTCATATATGTTGATCAGTCTATCCCATACTTCCTTTGCTATCTTGTAGTCCATGATTTTAGCCAGTTCACTATTTGTCAGTCCCCCTTGAATGGCATTGAGAGTCTTTCTATTATTCTCAAAATTCTTTTTGTCTACAACTGTGGGAGCATTTGTATCACGTGGAGTGTAGCCATTTTCTACAGAAGCTCAAACATCATAACCAAGAGATCCTACATAGACCTCCATTCTTCTTTTCCAAAAGACAAAATCTGTCACATCAAACAATGGGGGCTTGTTTTAACCTTCTTCTGGTGCCATATCTTTTATTCTGATCTTCTCAGTTGCTGATTAAGCTGTCACTGAGCCTGGTGCTCTGATACCAATTGATGAACTTGATATGACACTGAGAGGGGGGGTGAATCAGTGTCTGTAACTTTTTCCTTATAAATTCAATGCTGCCCAGAGCTGTTGGATATCTGATTTGCCAATACACACAATCGTATGCAAATCCACCTCGCTACCACTCAGTGGCCAGGTCTACCAGATTTGCACACCCATCTTGCAAACCATTCCACACACTCCAAAATATACCAGATAAACAAACACACAGAACACAAGATATTACGTGGTTTACCACCACAGTATGTGATGGCTAATCCACGGAGTAATGTCCTACGGGCTCCGTACTTACTCAATACTCAACTTTTAGTCTCTTCCAGACAAGGATACTAACCCTAAATTTTTCCAGCATAAAACTGAGAGGGTGTAACAACACCAAAATTCAGGCATAAAGCCAGTGTCCAGCACCCACTGAACACACCACAAATAAAGTATTTTGGGGCTTATAAGAATTGCCCTACAATGAAACCCACAAGCTAGATAGGTATTCTACTATTTTTCTTTCATCTATACTAGCATACAGTGCATAAAAATTATTTAACGAGATAGGGAATGAGAAAATCTCACAACCAATAGTCTTGAATTGCCAGCAATAATTTTTTACGCTCCACACTGCCTTGAGAAACTCTGAACAGCCTTCAATGATAGTAAATCTTGAAGCATCGATCTCGTCTTGATCATAGGCTTCCCATCTCCTTTACAATCACCATGAATGAACAATACACAACCTACCAATCTCTTTCAGGGTTTCAACAATCCATTGATGCACAGAGAATGGGTGGATGGTGATGAATCCTCTCACTGGAAACTCAGACAGGCAAAATCACTCCTCTGTAGCTTCAAAGCCCACTTTTCAATTTTTTCAGCACCTTCACGACTCCCAACGGTGCCCAATAGATAGGGCATCTAAAAATATGATGCTGCAATTTGAACGGACCAATTTGGAGCTCGGATGAAGAAGATATGGCAGTTTGAAGATCGGCTAATCACGGATAAGGAAAGAGAATCTTTCCTTATATAAACCTGCACCTGCGCCGCACCGTAGCCGAGCCGCGCCGCTGAGATGTCGAGATCTGATTGGCTAAGGAGAGAATCAAGGATTTCTGCCGTTCGATCTGAGAAGAAAAGGCGGGATTGATCTGTGTTCGTCGGATCCGCATAGTTTGCGTCTCCAAAGATCGGAGAATCCCGCAGCCTTTAGATCTGAATCTTCTTGGTTGCGCACCGTAAGCGCGCACCACTGTATCATAGCAAATCTTTCATATGACATGATACACCATATAAACCTGCGGTTAGCCAATAAAATCAATCGCGAGAGAATCTGGCGACGTCGATTGAGAAGCACCTTAGCCCGCCTTCACCAGAACCACCGATTTGGAATCTTGAAGGCGTGGCTCAATCTGGGCGGCCGATCTCGCATCTTCAACATCTTTTGTTCCTAAAATACCCCTGAAAAACTTGAAAATGGCCTCTGGAAATCACATTTTTTAACAAAACCCTGCAGAGAACATTTCTTCCCGAGAGGTGCTTCTCTCTAACGAGAGAAGCTTTCTCTCTCTAAACAATTTCTCAAATAGCTGGGGGGATGCGCGCGGCATGCGAGAGGGAACAGGCCAGCGCGTGCGCGGGCCTGCTGCCTTGCTGGCCAGCTTGTGGTGCCATGCGGCTGGCCATCTGGCTGGCTGCCACTATGGTGCCGCGGCCTCGGCCATGCTGGCAAGTACCATGGTGGCTTGCCACCTAGGCACAGTGGGTCCCACAAATTTCTCTCTCCTCCCTCTCTACAGGCTTTTCTCTCTTATTTCTCTCTCTACAGACTCCCTCCATTTTTCATGCTTCACATCACCTGTAACAAAGCTGCATCGCCTGTAGGGTCCACAGACACTCTCTCTCATCAAACTTGGCCCAGTTAGCCCAATTTGCCAACAATTACAATACGAAGACCAACATCTTCATGATTAAAACTGGTTACTCTCCATGTTTTGGTTTGGTTAGTCTCCATTGTGTATTTCATATATTCAATACACATCTTATTTAGCTACTGCAATGCTTACCCCTCGCCTCACTTATTTTTCTGTCACATGTTTGGGGTGAGCATCCTCGAGGGCAAGAAGCTGAATTTAGATTAAGAATGTCAAGATTGTCGAGAATCAACCAGAATTCAAGATACAGTGACCAGCGATATATTTGTTCGCGGTCAGACTAGCTTCTTAGAAATTTCCTCAAGAAATTGGTTGAGCACCAAGGTGATGTCATTTTCAAATTCTCATCCATAATCTCAGCTGGTCAGGTATTTCTCTTACCTCTCTAAATTTTCCGCAATTTACCATGTTTATAAACTATCTGTGGTGGGGACGTGCTAGTGAACACCCACATATTTGCACAGGGTGGGTAACACGATATGCATGCGGCACTTGCCATCCCTAGCGTAGTGACGGGCGGGATAGACTAGGACGTCCCCTACCCCTTCAATGTATCCCACAAATGTGAAATGAAATGTATTAATAGTTTTGATTCTCAATCCCCACTTATGTATCCCATAGGAATTTCTTATGAATTTTGTAATTATTCCCGTGTAATGCGGACTCACGCGCTTGTGATGCGCAAATATAGACGTGTGAATGTATGTATGAATAAAGCGAGGCATCGATGCCTATTGTCTAATATCGAGAGTACCCTCTCATATGTTGACAAATAAAATTATTTTCATTTTTGCGCGTAGTTCATTCCGAACTACGTATGGACTTGATTCTCGGACTCCACCCCGAGATACGTAGGCTGCCTGGGAATCCATTGCCCAAGCTCAGTCCAATTGCAATGAGGGTTGCAATCATACCCAAGTTGCATCATAATGTATTTTGTACATTGAGTTAAAAATTATATTCTTTTCAAATTTATTATGTCAGTCATCCAACATAGTTTCAGAAATTTAAATTTCAAGAAAATTCAGTCCAATTGCAATGAGGGTTGCAATAATACCCAAGTTGCATCATAATGTATTTTGTACATTGATTTAAGAATTATATTCTTTTCAAATTTATTATATCAGTCATCCTGCATAGTTTCAAAAATTCAAATTTCAAGAAAATTCAGTCCAATTGCAATGAAGGTATCATTGATACCTAATTTGTATCAAAAAATAATTTTTTTTTATATTTAGCAGACGGTTACAAAAAATGGTGTCTTCCAGATTTTATTATTCAATCATCAAGCATAATTTCAAAAATTAAATTTCAAAAAAATCAAGAATTTAATTCAATTCAATTCAATTTTATTCCAATTTAAATATCAATTTTAAATTCAAAGTCAAATTTCAAAAATTCAATTTCAATTCAATTTCGGTTTCAATTTCAATTAATTCCAAATCTATTTCCAATTTCAAAATTCAATTCAATTTCTATTTCAATTTCAATTTTAATTCCAAATCTATCTTCAATTTTAAATTCAATTCAATTTCTATTTCAATTTCAAATTCAATTTAATTTCCAATTTCAATTTCTATTTCTATTTCAATTTCAATTTTAATTCCAAATCTATTTTCAATTTTAAATTCAATTCAATTTCTATTTCAATTTCAATTTCAAATTTAATTCAATTTCCAATTTCAATTTCAATTTCTATTTCAATTTCAATTTCAAACTTAATTCGATTTCTATTTCAATTTCAATTTCAATTCAAATTCAATTCAATTTCTATTTCAATTTCAACTTCCAATTTCAATTTCAAATTCAATCCAAGTTTTTAAATTTCAAATTTCATTTCAATTCTCCATCTTCGCATGGAATTTTGGGCAAACATTTCATCATCGCATGGAAGTCCCTTTCAATCTTGGGCAAACATTCCATCATCGCATAGAAGTCCTTTTCAATTTTGGGCAAACATTCCATCATTGCATGGAAGTCCCTTTCAATTTTGGGCAAACATTCCATCATCGCATGGAAGTCCCTTTAGATCTTGGGCAAGCATTCCATCATTGCATGGAAGTCCCTTGCAAACTCTACTTTACATAGACGGTCTATCAGCTTGACTAGCGGCTGTAGAAGTCTATTCGATTGTTTTACATAGACGGTCTATCAGCTTAACTAGTGGCTGTCGAAGTCTATTCGATTGCTTTACATAGACGGTCTACCAGCTTGACTAGTGGTTGTAGAAGTTTATTCGATATGTTTTACATAGACGGTCTATCAGCTTGACTAGTAGTTGTAGAAGTCTATTCGATTGTTTTACATAGATGGCCTACTAATTTGACTAGTGACTGTAGGAGTCTATTCAATATCTTAAACCTAGATGACCTATTAGCTTGACTTGTGGCTATAGAGATCTACCATCTAATCAACCCAAGTGGTTGAACTACGTTGGGTTTGATTCTTGGGCTTGTCCTGAGATGCGTAGGTAGCTTGGGTGTTTATCATTCAAGTTCAGTCCTAAACTAATTTATTTTTAATTTACTTTCATTTTCTTTCATCTCTAGAGTTAATTTCAAAAATCATTGCATTTGAACTTTGGACTACGCTTCAATAACTAAAAAATGATTTTTGTTTGTCAACATGTTGAGTGATGTGCTTGTCATCCGAAATTGGCTGATTGGTCCATCATCCAATCATTTTATTTTGATCTCTATCACATTTTAATTTTTCCTACTGTTATATTGATGGTTTGCTCCTAGATTGAAATACATCTAGAACCTAGGTTTGGTGCCTGTTAAAAATTGTTTAGCCATTACCTGTAATTTAAATTAGGATAGGACAGGATAGTATATGAAAACTAATCATCGGATTAGGCAATTTGGGTGCCTAACACCTTCCAAAATTGTAACATGACTGTAAGACCCGTATCGAACTAACCCGATCTTACCACCTTGAACCAGGTCTACCCATCATGATCGAGCCAAATGGATCAAGTGCGTGAGCGAGATCACGAGCCCAGGTATTAAACTGACCCAAAAACACTAAAATTAGGGGGAGGGTCACATACCCAGCAAGGCAGGGTCGGACCCCCTCAGTATAAAAGTCAGACCCTAAGTTTTTAACCGGGTGTCGGACATTTTAGAACCAGAGGTCGACGGGATCTCCGACCCCCTTACCGACCCCCAGTCTGCCGACAGAAACCGTGAATTAGGAACTTTCCAAATTTCAATGGGATTCTTTCTTAATCTCAATGGAACTTATTTTGGGAGTTTCTACTCTATATATAGGACGTCCCTATGCCTCTTTCACTCCTTTTGGAACCCTAATTGGATTCAGAGAAAGAGAAGAGAAGGAGAAGAGAAAGAAAAGAGAAGGAAAGTGGAGGAGAAGATAAAAAAAAAAAAAGGCTTCAGAGAAACAAGCCTAATTCTCAGGTATGGATACTATCTTCATGTAATTCTACAGACCTTAGAATAGATAGTGAAGAGGGAATGATCTAGGAGAAACCCAAATCATCCATCCATGATTAGGTTGTCATGGAAAACCATGGGGGAGATCATAAAAACCATGTAAGTAAATAAACTATGGTTCTAAACCATAAAACATGTATGTAATGGATTGTAGAATCAAGCCATAGGACCCAAACACGAAGGAATGGACTGTAGGATGAAAATTTGACTAAACCCATAGGGGGTCGCACGGGGGGTCGATGGCCAATCGACCCTACTAGACCCTAACAATCGACCCCCAGTGTTCGGGAAGTCCAAAATCTGGGTGGTAGCACCCATGGTCGATGGAACCTCCGACCCTAGCATCGACCCCCAGTTAACAGCATGCTTTTTAAAATCAGAATTAATTCTAATTAAATTCTATCGACTTGGTTAAGTATTCTAGTGATATAATATTAATATTTAGTTGATTCTTAAAGCTTGAAAGAGGATCTACGATCAAGTAAAGGTGAGGGAACAAGACCTAAACTAATTGGTTAATAATAAACTGTTTTATTCTTGAGTCCAATGCCATAATTGATTCCATGTGTGTATGCTTGTTATGTGCATTCAACATGTCATTCAATATTTCTATTATTACTGTTCATGCATATTTAAATTATTGTTTATAACATGATGATGATGATGATGATAGGAATAGGCATGTGGATGTATGTGTGTGGTTGGTGTGCTTGATGCGAGCGAGTATCAGGGGGGGTGTCATAGGTCGGGCCTCAACACCCTAGCTCTATCTCTAACTCAAGTCTTTGCCACTGACATCGTCGTATCGCCATTACCTTAGCAGAACTATTACGTCGTAGGGTATGAGGGGAGGTGGTCTCGGTCCATGTAGTCTCTGACTCTGTCGGGGGGCCTTAGCCCTATCTCTATGGACGTATTAAGGGATGCTGGGGTAAGGCCTTAGATACACTGATTGGCATTAGGATTGGTTAGTTGCGAGCCCAATTTGCGAGCCCTCGCCAGTAGGGGCTTATGTGTTGATATGGGCAACTGGTACAGCAATAAACGTAACCTTTGCGTATACATTGTCCATGGTGGGTGCATGTGGGACGACAATAAACATTACCTTTGGGCGGCTTTACACACTCGTGTATAGAAGTGCAGCGTCAATAGATGTAACCTTTGGCCACCTATCCTTTCTATAGCACATTGCAAACTTATTTACCAGACCAAATATATGAATTGAATGCATGCATATGTTTGTTGCATTGTTTTGTTTGCTCACTGAGCCATGATGTGTACTCACCCTCTCGATGTCGAATATTTTTTAGTTGATGATGCAGGTACTACGATCGAAGATTATATGAGTGCTCTGGTGTACGCGCGTGTTGCTGCAATGGAAGTCGAAGACTTAGTGGATACGCATGACTCCTCATGCGAGTGCAACTCATGCGTATTCGATTAGATTTTTCATTTGAATTATTAAAGGAATGTAATTGATATTTTATTATTTATGTCTCAGTTGATACAAAAATAACTTGATATTTTATTTACGATTATTACAGTTAGATTTCTTAGTTCAATTACTATAAGACTTCTACTATTGTGTATTTATTTTGATTGTGATTGTGGATGTGTATGGTTTTATTTTTAATAGACACAGCCTATTAGAGATCCTGGTTGAACCGTTGGTTTATTAGCGGTTCATCACACCGTTCTGAATGGTGCAGAATTGGGGTGTGACAACTTGGTATCAGAACATCTCAGGCCTTGTCTGTGAAACTGTATACTTCCACAAAAGGTCGTGAACTGATATAGGATAAAAATTTAAAAGATGTAATAATAACACACCATAAGCATCTGTGTTGTTTGAGACTAAACTGAAAGAGAATACTGCATCTATTAAATGAGAAACAAATTTATATACAACCAAAAAGAAGAACAAATGTTTATATATATATGATTTAAGCAGAGTATAGTCCACAGTCCAGACAGTTACTCTAAAGTACAAAAAGAAAGATAAAAGAAATACATCAAGAAGCTAGAGATGATGGGGAGGCAGTGCCTCACTGTCTCTATCATAGTCCTCAGCGTAGACTCTAGTCAACCAAGCTATCTGAGTCTGGGTCGTCTGGAGACTAGTGATGACATCAGCCACCCGCTGATCAGTCACACGCTGAGTATCCCTCAGCTTTCCCATCCGTTGATCCGATACGTGCTGAGCAGCTAGAAGCTCTCCCACCCGCTGGTCCGACACGCGCTGAGCAACCAGAAGCTCTCCCACCTGCTGATCGGACAAGCGCTGAGCCTTTAGAAGCTCTCCCATCCTCAAGTCAGACATACGCTGAGCCTCTCGTATCTCGTGCAAGATCTCCATCATGTCATCAGAAGGAGCATACGAAGGACCAGCTGCATGCGAAGGACCAGTTGAAGAAGACGGATCAGCTCCTGTAGCATGAGTAGGTGATGGAGGAGGTATGGCATTTACATCCATGTATAGCTGATCGTCATCATCCCTATAAACCCCTGCTCCAGCGGCTGCTGCTGCTGCCTCAGCGTCAGCCATCTCCACTCGAGTACGAGGGCGCACCATCGCGTTCCTCTCCTCATCGCTAACCTGGGAATCCTGCATGCCCATCTTGCAAATAGCCTCCCAATCAAGAAGCGATGAGAAGAATTTCTCCTGAATCTTCTCATCCAACAAATCAACCCCCAGGCGGGTAAGCAAGGTAGTGATCATGCATCCATAAGGAAGGTTGCCAGTGTGACCGGGCAACGTGGCACTGATCATCGTCTGCATGATGATATAGGGAAGGCAGACAGGCTGCCTAATGCATATGTAGTACAATAGATACTGGGTCAACTGGGAGACCCTCTCGTAATGACCACTCTGTGGTATCAGGTTATGCTAAATGATCTTACAGTATACCCATGGATCTGAACGCAGATAACTCGCTTTCATCTCCCAGCGATCAAGCCTGATGAGCTGATGATCGATCTCAGCCCTCATCTGTAAAGAAAAGAACTGGGGCTCTCCGGGGGCACAAAATACCAAGGGGCCATCATAGGAAATGCCCAACAAGTCGGTCAGCTGCCGATAATCGAATGAAACATCAACCCCCTTGACGTAGCTGGTGATCCGAAGCTCACCACCTCTCTCAACATCGTTGTAATCTCCCACCACCTGGAGATTACAGTAGAACTGTCTCACTAAGTCCGGCCGAGTGTAGGCGTCATAGGTGATGACAGGGAGCCAGCCCATATCACCAAAAGCCCTCTCTACGTTGAACAAGGCCAAGCTAGCCAAGTCCACTTTGCGGCCTCCCTTTACTTTCTTGCGAGCGTAGTGGGCATATTGAGTCTCGGCTTCAGTGGAAAGGAAGCGAAGACGGTCATGAACACTAGGTACCTTGGTACGAGCCATAGTATCTGCAATTAAGAAAGAAAAACAAATAATGGCTTAGTATAGAGGAAAAATCTGAAATTTTGACATAATAACGATGTCAATTGGTCAAAAGCCTCACTTTTCACCCATACACGTGGGCAGGAGGACTTACATAGATCCTAAACTATCTTGTGAGACTCATACAGTCGGAAATTTCAACTAATGAGATTGAATTGGAAGAAATTCAAAATCTCGACAAAATTAGGACAAAAAGAATAAATTTTGAGTTTCTCGATAACCAACCAATGAAACTCAAATATTTTTTAGGGCTTTTGCTCCTTGAGTCACCAACAACAAAAGCCCCCAATAAAAATCAAATTTTTACGGTTGGAAAAAGTTTAATTTGAAAAATACTAGATATACGAGAAAAGGTAGAAGACATACCTGTAGCGGAGGTGTACACGACGAAACAAGGAGTGCAAACCACCAACGGACCGGAGTTGTCACTGTAGCAACTCAGAGGGACGTGACGAGTCGAAGCGGAGAAGAAAGAATGGGAAATGGACTTGAATCGGAACTTAAAAATCTGATTTTTAGTCCGGGGGTCGGAAAATTCGATTAAAACAATCGACCCACCCATCGACCCCCGCATCGACCCTCGACTCTCGAGAATCTGACAGAGAACCAGGGGTCGCACCCTGGGTCGGACATACTCCAACCCCCCCATCGACCCCCGGCTCTCGGGAAGAATGGGTGATTTCCCAGGGTCGCATACTGAGGGTCGGACACCCATCGACCCCCACCATCGACCCTACATTGAAAATAAAGCATTTTCGACAGAGTGATCTGAAAATTTTGAAATTTGCATTTGTTAGTGGTTTTAAAATATGAGAATGAAGTATTTAATGATTGTCTCTCGTGTTCAATGATTTCAGGCATCCCACTATCAGATTAATTAATGGCGGGACACAGAGTAACCAAACAGAGTCGTAACTCTATTCCACCACCACCACCTGTGGGGGAAGATAACCAGACACACCTGAAAACACAGGGGAACACGAACACGGCATCGTCCGTCATAAATGGGCAGACAAATCCTACAAATCGGCCAGCTCCACCTACAGACTTGGCCACAGTCGTAATGAACTTGGCCCAACAGCTGCAGCAAATGCAACAGGCACAAGCTACTATACAAGCCGCCATAGGCATAACTCTTCCAGCTGCACAGACACCTCCAATGCCAGCAGGACAGGCAAGCACAGCACCAGGGGAGAGTAACACAGTACCCCACGCACCTCAGACTCCTATCATGCAGGCTCAAGTACAAAATCCTGAGATAGCTCAAGGTAGATATCAATACCAACCACCTATGTATGGAGCGTATGTCCCGCAGCCACTAGATCACTCCAGACTGGTGGAGCGTTTTCTGAAACTGAAGCCCAGAGAGTTTAATGGAAAGCCAGCAGATCCTTTATGGCCGGCACACTGGGTTGACGAAATGGAAAGAAACTTTATGATGATGACATTAAATGAAGAAGAAAAAGTGTTGTGTGCCACCTTTATGTTGAAAGGAGATGCACACCATTGGTGGAGGTCTACCAGGACATATTTACTTACAAAGCACGCCCAACTGACTTGGGATATTTATAAAGAGGCATTCTTTGAGAAGTACTTTTCAAGAAGTTTCAGAGATTCTATGGAAAGAGAGTTCCTGAGTTTATATCAGGAGCAGATGACTGTGGATGCATATCAACGGCGTTATGAAGAGCTGTTCTTCTTTGCACCCACTAGTATGCAAGAGGAAAACACAACGACCCAAAGGTTCGTCATGGGAGTTAGGGGAAGCATCCGTGAGCACGTTCTAGGACATGAAAAGAAAATCTATAATGAAGCGGCACAAATTGCTCGAGTTATAGAATCGAGCTAGAAGGAGAGTTATTTCATGCAAAACAGAGGTATAGAAGGCTAGCTGGAAATTCTTATAACGGAGGGAATAACAAGACATTCAAACCCTTCCGACTCAAGGCTTTACCGCTGCAACCAAGACTATTCACGTAGCTCAACAGCAACAAAAGCCAATTACTAAAGGGATAAAATGTTTTAACTGCAACCAAGTTGGACATATAGCAAGGGAATGTCCTAAGCCCAAGAAATAGCTACATCAAGGACGAGTTTACGCGGTTACATCTGAGGATGCTGCCGCATCGCCTGATGTGGTCACAGGTATGACTTAAATTTTTTTTTAGTTAGTTGTATGACATTGTATGAGCATGTAGACTAAACCAAAATAAATCACAGGTATCGTACCTATTAATGGCATTCTCGCCAGAGTACTCTTTGATTCAGGAGCTACTCATTCCTTTATATCTATGACATTTGGAAAGAAGTTAAATCTACCCCTTAAATCCTTAGACTACAAACTACTTGTACGATCACCTATGGGATTAGAAGTGGAGTTAGAAAAAGGTTATGGATCATGTTCAGTTCTTATTGATGAAAAGACCTTGGATGCAACCTTGATCCAACTTGAGATGGCAGACTTTGACGTCATCTTGGGAATGGACTGGTTAGTTCGGCATTCTGTAAACCTATTGTGTGCCGAAAAGAAGCTAACATTTAAAGACAAGAAAGGAGCAGAGTTCAGTTTTTTGGGAACCAAACTTCCCCATAAATGAAAGCTCATACTCTCGGCGCTAAAGGCTAAGAAGTGCCTTGAGAAAGGAGCAGTCGGGTATTTAGTATCTGTGGTCGACCTTACCAAGGAAGCACCACGAATGGAAGATATTGATGTCGTACGGGACTATCCAGACGTATTTCCTGAAGAATTACTAGGATTACCACCCGACCAAGCTACAGAGTTTGTTATAGATCTTATACCTGGAGCCGCACCAGTATTGAAAGCACCTTATCGAATGGCTCCTACCGAACTGAAGGAATTGAAAGTACAACTACAAGAACTGCTGGACAAGGGTTACATTCGCCCTAGCATATCACCATGGGGAGTGCCAGTATTATTCATGAAGAAGAAGGACGGTAGTGTTCGCTTGTGTATAGACTACCGAGAACTGAATAAACTGACAATCAAGAATCAGTATCCATTGCCTCGGATCGATGACCTGTTCGATCAATTGCAAGGAGCCAAAGTGTTCTCCAAGATCGATCTTTGGTCAGGCTACTATCAGTTGAAGATTAAAGACGGTGATATTCCCAAGACAGCATTCAGGACCAGATATGGACATTATGAATTTTTGGTCATGTCTTTTGGATTGACAAACGCACCAGCAAACTTTATGGAACTTATGAACCGAGTTTTCCACAACATGTTGGATACGTCGGTTATTGTATTCATTGATGATATATTAGTCTACTCCAAAGACGAGTAAACTCATGTTAAGAATCTAAATGCCGCTCTACAGCGACTACGAAAGGAAAAGCTCTACGCCAAATTTACAAAGTGTGAGTTTTGGCTAAAGGAAGTCACTTTTCTAGGCCATGTAGTATCCACTGAAGGAATTAAAGTGGATCCCAGCAAGATCGAGGCTATTGTAAAGTGGGAAGCACCGAAGAGCGTTGCAGAAATTAGAAGTTTTCTGGGTCTAGCTGGATATTATCGATGATTTGTGGAAGACTATTCCCGAATTGTCGTACCTCTCACCAGCTTGACTAAGAAGGGCGAGAAGTTTGTCTAGACGAATAAATGTGAGAAGAGTTTCCAAACCTTAAAGGCTAGATTGATATCAACTCCAATCTTGACCATCTCGATTCCAGGACAACCATTTATCTTGTACACCGATGCGTCAGGACTGGGATTAGGATGTGTAATTATGCAAGGAGAACAAGTAATTGTTTATGCCTCAAGACAACTAAAGATACATGAGAAGAACTATCCTACTCATGATTTGGAACTAGCGGAAGTAGTACATGCTGTCAAAATATGGAGACATTATCTGTATGAGAAAAAGTTTCAGATTAAATCAGACCATAAAAGTCTTACTTATCTATTTAATCAGAAGGAGCTGAATATGAGACAAAGAAGATGGCTGGAATTATTGAAAGACTATGATTGTGATATCCAGTATCATCCGGGGAAAGCTAATGTAGTAGCTGATGCGCTGAGTAGAAAGGCAATGATAAAATCTCAGGGAGAGGTTAGCACAACTACCGCAATGTGTACTACCAAAAAGGTATTCAAGCACGGAATGAGCACTTTGTAATAGATGTACCAGATGGATCAGCCAACCAAGGGTTTATTCATTGGTTTTCAAATATGTTCGCCGCATTGAAGGTTATACCGGATATAGTTGATGAAGTGAAGACAGCTATCAAATCAAACCCTTACCTAAGAACGGTACAAGAGGACATCAAAAATGGTAGGACTAACCCTGAGTTCACCTTGGACGAAGAAAAGGTACTGAAGTACAAAGGAAGAATATGTGTACCCGAAACAGAAAGCTTGGACATTAGACATCGATTGATGAAAGAAGCCCATACCACCATCTATTCGATACATCCTGGAAGTACAAAAATGTATCATGATCTAAAGAAATTATATTGGTAGAGATGAATGAAAGCAGATGTAGCTAAGTACGTGTCTCAATGCCTAAATTGTTAGAAAGTAAAGGCTGAACGACAAAGACCGGCAAGACTGTTACAGCCGTTACCGGAACCCCCATAGAAAGGGACTGCATCACTATGGACTTCGTCACAGGATTACCATTGACTTCTTGAGTAGTTGACACAATTTGGCTGATTGTAGACCGCCTAACTAAAACAGCTCGCTTTATACCTATACGACCTCAGTATACACTGGAGAGGTTAGCTAAGCTGTATGTGGATAACATTATGCGATTACACGGTGTACCTAAAAGCATTGTGTCCGATAGAGATCCACGATTTACTTCAAAGTTTTGGGAAGGATTACAAAAGGCTATGGGTACAACATTGAAGTTTAGTACTGCATTCCACCCACAGACAAATGGATAGTCAGAGCGTACAATTCAGATTCTAGAAGATATTCTTCGAGCATGTGTAATTGATTTTAAAGGATCATGGGATGAAAAGTTACCACTGATTGAGTTCGCTTATAATAATAGCTATCAGGCTACTATACAGATGTCACCCTATGAAGCACTGTATGGCCGAAAGTGTTGAACTCCTTTGTTTTGGAATGAAGTTGGGAAACGTAGTATTGTTGGACCGGAATTTGTTGAAGAGACTTGTCAAGTGGTCGACATTATCAAAGAAAGAGTGAGAACAGCTCAGAATCGTCAGAAGCAATATGTCGATACCCGACGCCGAGACCTTGAGTTTGTCGTGGGTGATAAAGTATTCTTAAAAGTATCGCCTATGCGAGGATTGAAACTGTTCGGACAGAAAAGGAAACTAAGTCCAAGATATGTCGGGCCATATGAGATTCTAGCTAAGCGTGAGAAAGTGGCTTACCAGTTAGCACTACCACCATCTGTGTCAAGTGTGCATGACGTATTTCACATTTCCTTATTGAAGAAGTATGTCAAGGATCCGATGCACGTTTTGACAATAGACTTACCTGATTTAACTGAAGATTTGACATTTAAAGTAGCACCAACTGAAATCACTAGTCGGAAGGTTCAATGACTACGCAACCGTGATATCTATTATGTTAAGGTCACCTGGAGAAGTAGAGATATGGAAGAAATCACATGGGAAGAAGAGAATGCTATGCGAAAGCAATATCCTTATTTATTTAACTCGAAAGATATGTATAATTTCGGGGACGAAATTTTTATAAGTAGGGGGGAGTTGTAAGATCCGTATCGAACTAACCCGGTCTTACCACCTTGAACCAAGTCTACCCATCACGGTCGAGCCAAATGGATCAAGTGTGTGAGGGAGATCACGATCCCAGGTATTAAACTGACCCAAAAACACTAAAATAAGGGGGAGGATCGCATTCCCAACAAGGCAGGGTCGGACCCCCCAATATAAAATTCATACCCTGAGTTTTTAACCGGGGGTCGGACATTTTAGAACCAGGGGCCGACGGGATCTCCGACCCCCTTATCGACCCCCAGTCTGCCAACAGAAAACGTAAATTAGGAACTTTTCAAATTTCAATGGGATTCTTTCCTAATCTCAATGGGACTTATTTTGGGAGTTTCTACTCTATATATAAGACGTCCCTAAACCTCTTTCACTCCTTTTAGAACCCTAATTGGATTGAGAGAAAGAGAAGAGAAGGAAAGTGGAGAAGAAGATAAAAAAAAAAGGCTTCAGAGAAACAAGCCTAATTCTTAGGTATGGATACTATCTCCATGTAATTCTACAGACCTTAGAATAGATAGTGAAGAGGGAATGATCTAGGAGAAACCCAAATCATCCATCCATGGTTAGGTTTTCATGGAAAACCATGGGGGAGATCATAAAAACCATGTAAGTGAATAAACTATGGTTCTAAGCCATAGAACATGTATGTAATGGATTGTAGAAGCAAGCCATAGGACCCAAACACGAAGGAATGGACTGTAGGATGAAAATTTAACTAAACCCATAGGGGGTCACACGGGGGGTCGATGGCCAATCGACCCTACCAGACCCTAACAATCGACCCCCAGTGTTCGGGAAGTCCAGAATCTGGGTGGTAGCACCCAGGGTCGATGGAACCTCCGACCCTGGCATCGACCCCCAGTTAACAACATGCTTTTTAAAATCAGAATTAATTCTAATTAAATTCTATCGACTTGATTAGGTATTCTAGTGATATAATATTGATATTTGGTTGATTCTTAAAGCTTGAAAGAGGATCTACGATCAAGTAAAGGTGAGGGAACAAAACCTAAACTAATTGGTTAATAATAAACTGTTTTATTCTTGAATCCAATGCCATGATTGATTCCATGTGTGTATGCTTGTTATGTGCATTCAACATGTCATCCAATATTTCTATTATTACTGTTCATGCATATTTAAATTATTGTTTATAACATGATGATGATGATGATGATGATGATAGGAATAGGCATGTGGATGTATGTGTGTGGTTGGTGTGCTTGATGCGAGCGAGTATCAGGGGGGTGTCATAGGCCGGGCCTCAGCACTCTAGCTCTATCTCTAACTCAAGTCTTGTCCACTGACATCATCGTATCGCCATTACCTTAACAGAACTATTACGTCGTAGGGTATGAGGGGAGGTGGTCTCGGACCGTGTAGTCTCTGACTCTGTCGGGGGGTCCTTAGCCCTATCTCTATGGACGTATTGAGGGATGCTGGGGTGAGGCCTTGGATACACTGATTGGCATTAGGATTGGTTAGTTGCAAGCCCAGTTTGCGAGCCCTCGCTAGCAGGGGCTTACGTGTTGGTATGGGCAACTGGTATAGCAATAAACGTAGCCTTTGCGTGTACATTGTCCATGGTGGGTGCATGTGGGACGACAATAAACGTTACCTTTGGGCGGCTTCACACACTCGTGTATAGAGGTGCGGCGTCAATAAACGTAACCTTTGGCCACCTATCCTTTCTATAGCACATTGTAAACTTATTTACCAGACCAAAGATATGAATTGAATGCATGCATATGTTTGTTGCATTGTTTTGTTTGCTCACTAAGCCATGATGTATGCTCACCCTCTCGACATCGAATATTTTTTAGTTGATGATGTAGGTACTACGATCGAAGATTATATGAGTGCTCCAGTGTAGGCGCGTATTGCTGCAATGGAAGCCGAAGACTTAGTGGATACGCATGACTCCTCATGGGAGTGCAACTCATGCGTATTTGATTAGATTTTTCATTTGAATTATTAAAGGAATGTAATTGATATTTTATTATTTATGTCTCAGTTGATACAACAATAACTTGATATTTTAATTACGATTATTACAGTTAGATTTCTCAGTTCAATTACTATAAGAATTCCGCTATTGTGTATTTATTTTGATTATGGTTGTGGATGTGTATGATTTTATTTTTAATGGACACAGCCTATTAGAGATCCTGATTGAACCGTTGGTTTATTAGCGGTTCATCACACCGTTCTGAATGGTGCAGAATTGGGGTGTAACAATGACACTTACCCATTATTTCTTTGGTTTGACCATAAGCCTTAATCCATCACGTAAGTCATTAGTTTTTCTCATATGAGAAATCATACATAGGTCCTAGACCTTATCTAGGTGGCGACTCCATTTCATTTTTACATTTTATCATTTCATGCAAATTACAAACCCATCGTCCCTACAGTGGCGACTCCATTTCATTTTTATATTTTATCATTTCATGCAAATTACAAACCCATCGTCCCTAGAGAAGCCACTGTGGCCTGCACAGTGGGTTGCTGAAATAGAGAAGAACTTCCGTCTGATGACTTGTACGTAGGATGAGAAGGTGTTGTTTGCTATACACATGCTCAAGGAAGATGCAAATTCCTGGTGGAATTCTACCCGGACATACTTAGAGGTAAAGCACACTTAGATCAATTGGGCAAAATTCAAGGGAGCCTTCTTTGATAAGTACTTTCCGAAGAGCTTCCGTGATCAAATGGAGAAGGAATTCTTGAACCTGCAACAATCCCAGTCGACTGTTGATGCTTACCAGCAGAGATATGAAGAGCTATTTTTTTTCACTCAGGAAAGCATGCAAGAAGAAGAAACCAAGACCCGTAGGTTCACCAGGGGATTGCGAGGAAGTATCCGAGAGCACGTCTTGGGTTTGGAGAAGAAAGTATATAATGAGGCTGTATAGATTGCTAGGGTAATTGAATCTAGCAAAAGAGACAGCTTCTTTGCTCAGAACAGGGGACTGAAGAGGCCCGCCATTGAGACTTCAGGTGGAGGGAATACAAGACCATTCCACCTATACTGGGCACAGTCTGCTATGGTGCCTGCAAGGAATACTACTACACCACAACCACTGTTACAGTTTGTTGGATAGAACCCAAATGTCAAATGTTTCAAGTGTCAGCAATTGGGTCATTATGCAAAGACTTGTACTCTACCCAAGAAGCAACTGCCACAGCAAGGAAAGATATTTGCAGTCACCATTGAGGAGATAGCCGCATCACCTGATGTGGTTACTGGTATGAATACATCCCTTACTATTTGGCTTACTGTTTGTTATGTTTGAGCATGTAGAACTAAGGGATAATTAATTTTAGGAACTATAAATATAGTTGGTGTACCCGCTAGAGTACTCTTTGACTCTAGGGCCACGCACTCTTTCGTTTCTATTTCTTTTGGGAAGCGAATGGAATTACCTATCAAGTATTTAACCCCAAGCTTGATAGTTTGCTTTCCATTGGGAGTAGAAGTGGCGTTGAATGAATACTATGGGTCGTGTACAGTTAGTATTGAGGGCCAAAACCTAGAAGCAAATTTGGTTCAACTTGAGATGGAAGACTTTGACATCATCTTGGGAATGGATTAGCTAAGTCATCATTCAGCTAGCTTATTATGTGGTGAAAGAAAACTCATGTTTAAAGATGATAAGGGAAATGAGTTTAGCTTCACTGGAACCAAGTTACCTAGGAAGCGAAAGCTGATCCTCTCTGCCCTAAAAGCTAAGAGATGCTTAGAGAAGGGAGGAGTGGGGTACTTAGTGTCTGTAGTCGACATCATTGCAAAGGTACCAAATATGGAAGATCTAGATGTGGTACGAGAGTTTTCAGATGTATTTCCAGAAGATCTACCAAGTCTACCTCCAGACAGGGCTACGGAGTTCGTGATAGACCTTATGCCAGGGTCGGCGTCGGTGTCTAAGGCACCGTACAGGATGGCCCCTACCGAATTAAAGGAGTTGAAGACCCAATTACAAGAACTACTAGATAAGGGTTTCATACGACCAAGCATATCGCCATGGGGAGCACCTGTATTGTTTGTTAAGAAGAAGGACGGTAGCGTACGATTATGTATCAACTACCGAGAGTTAAACAAGTTAACTATCAAGAACCGATATCCTTTGCCTAGGATCAATGATCTGTTCGATCAGTTGCAGGGTGCAAAGGTTTTCTTGAAGATTGATCTTAGATCAGGGTATCACCAATTGAAGATCAAGGCAACAGATATTCCGAAGACTGCTTTCAGAACAAGGTATGGGCATTATGAGTTCCTTGTAATGTCATTCGGGTTGAGTAACACTCCAGCGTCATTCATGGAACTGATGAACCGAGTGTTTCATGACATGTTGGACACTTCGGTCATCGTATTCATTGACGACATATTGGTCTACTCAAAGGACAAGGAGACTCATGCAACACATTTGAGAGCAGCCCTACAACGGCTGAGAAGAGAAAAGCTTTACGCCAACTTCAAGAAGTGTGAATTTTGGCTGAAAGAAGTGGCCTTCTTGGGTCATGTAGTATCCGCAGACGGTATCAAGGTAGATCTAAGCAAGATCGCAACTATTGTAGGATGGGATGCACCAAAATCAGTTGCAGAGATTCGTAGTTTCCTTGGATTGGCTAGTTACTATAGAAGATTCGTGGAAGACTACCCAAGGATCGCCCTTCCACTTACCAGACTAACCAAGAAAGGAGAAAAGTACATATGAATGGTAATTGAGCGTGACATCTGCTCATCAAAGTAGGATTTTTTTAGCAAGCAGACCATTTGCTAGTTCCCGTGGAGTGAATATAGTGCTTCCCTTTAATCGTTAAGCACTCAGTTAGCGTTCAGCAATGTCCTTAATGGCCTGTTCTTTGAGTTGACCGAAGGGCGGCGCGGCGGGTGGAGGGTGGTCGTAGATCAGCCGAGAGGAATGAATTCGAATACTACTGCATTTCATTCTGAATAGTCTACTGCACAAAGAAGAAAAGGTTTTGTTTTGAAGGGCTGGCTCTCGACCACGAAATTCAAGCTTTTCAGTGCTGCTTCCTTAGGCCGAGGATGATGCCGCTACCCTTCACTTACTCCAACCAAGAATCTGAAGGAAGAGCAAAAAAGGCTGGCGCGCACCAGACTCTCCATTGGGCTCATCCCTTGCTTGCTTGTTCTGGCGCGCTAGCCGTTGTATATAGTCGGGCCCTTGCTTGTTTAGGTTGAAGCGCGTTAGCGGGCAGGGCCCCAGAAACCAACAAGAGGCCACGGACAGAGAAGGAACCCCAGCCTCGATCATCAGAAAAAGGAAAGCAGCTTAAGAACGTGGTTAGGCCGCCGATTAGTCTCCCTACACTACTAGGCACCTTTGGTCTAGGCTTTGACCCAAAAGTCCACTTTGGATTGAGAACGTCCCCCTTTTAGGTAGTAGGGGGATTCATAGACTGAACTTGACAGGTTCCACTGCGGAAAGCCCCTCGCTACACAAGTCGCGTCACCGCATTCGCATATTGACTCTTATAGGGCGGGTAGCCAACAGATGAGTGTGAGAAGTGCTTTCAGACTTTTAAGTCAAGACTAGTCTCTACACCTATCTTGACCATCCCAGCACCAGGCTTGTCGTTTATCTTATATACGGATGCCTTAGGGTTGGGTCTTGGATGTGTATTGATGCAAGGAGAACAGGTGATTGCCTACGCATCAAGACAGTTGAAAGAGCATGAGAAGAACTATCCTACGCACGATCTGGATTTAGCAGTGGTCATTCACGCAATCAAGACTTGGAGACACTACCTTTATGGTGAAAAGTTTCAGATTAAGTCGGATCACAAAAGTTTAACTTACCTTTTTACTCAGAAAGACCTGAATATGAGACAGAGGAGATGGCTGGAGCTACAAAAAGATTATGATTGTGACATCCAGTACCATCCGGGTAAGGCAAACATTGTGGCTAATGCCTTAAATAGAAAGTGGGCATTGAAACCTGATGTAGGACCTAGTACAAATGTTGCATTATGTGCTGCAGCCTCGGGCTCAATATAGAATGATAAAGAATATATATTAGAGACTGCAGGAGATCCAGTGGAACAGGGCTTAATTCATAAGTTCGCATTGTTGTTTGCAGCTTTGAAGATCTCATCGGATTTCATAGATGAGGTCAAAGTAGCAATCCTACAGGATCCACACCTCAAGACTGTGCAAGAAGATCTAGAGAAGGGTAAAAACAACCCTGACTTTACCTTGGATTCAGACAAGGTACTCAGGTATCGGGGATGATTATGTATACCTGAGAGTGAGAACTCAAATATCAGAGATAGAGTTATGACAGAAGCTCATTACACCCCATATTCGGTACATCCAGGAAGCACCAAGATGTACCATGATTTAAGAAGATTATATTGGTGGAGGGGTATGAAAGCAGATGTAGCTCGATTTGTATTCCAATGTCTGAATTTCTAGCAAGTTAAAGCTGAAAGGCAGAGACCCGCAGGTTTGCTACAACCACTACCGGAGCCAGCATGGAAGTGGGATTGTATCACAATGGATTTCGTCACTGGCCTACCCTTGACACCAAGGTCAGTGGATGCAGTATGGGTTATAGTCGATCGACTTACTAAGACAGCTCGATTCATCGCTGTCAGACCTCAGTATACCATGGAGAAGCTGGCCAAGCTATATGTGGATAATATAGTCAGACTTCATGACGTCCCAGAAAGTATAGTATTTGACAGAGATTCCCATTTTTCATCAAAGTTCTGGGAAGGATTACAGAAAGCTATGGGAACCAAGTTGAAGTTTAGCACAGCTTTTCATCCTCATACAGACGGGCAGTCAGAAAGAACTATTCAAATCTTAGAGGATATGCTCAGAGCGTGTGCCCTAGATTTCAAAGGAGCTTGGGACGAAAAGCTATCGCTCATCGAGTTTGCTTATAACAATAGTTACCAGGCTACGATCCAAATGGCTCTATATGAGGCACTCTATGAAATGTCGTATAACTCTGTTATAGAATGAGGTGGGAGAGAGAAGGATTGTAGGATCGGAATTTGTCGAAGAAACTTGTCGAGTGATTGATCAAATCAAGGAAAGAGTGAAGACAGCTCAAGTTCGACAAAAGCACTATGCAGTAACCGACGTCGAGATCTGGAGTTTGCAGTGGGTGATAAGGTGTTCTTGAAGATATCACCTGTGCGAGGTTTGAAACGGTTTGGTAAGAAGGGAAAGCTATGCCCCAGGTATATGGGACCATACGAGATTTTGACCCGATGTGGTAATGTGGCATATCAACTAGCTCTACCGCCATCCATGTCAAGCGTTCATGATGTGTTCCATGTTTCTTTATTGAAGAATTATGTCAGGGATCCATCGCACATCTTGACAGCAGAGCCACCAGACTTGACAGAGGACTTGACGTTTGAAGTAGTACCTGTGATGCTCACAAGCCGAAAGGTACAACATCTTCGAAGCAAGGATATCCATTATGTGAAAGTGCATTGGAAAAGCCACAATGTAGAAGAAATCACTTGGGAGGAGGAGAACACAATGCGCAAGGAATACCCTAACCTTTTTGACGACCAAGGTACAATCAAATTTCGGGACCGAAATTTATTTTAAGGGTGGGGGAGTTGTGAAACCTACATGCAAATTTCGGAGACGAAATTTCTTTTAAGGGTGGGGGAACTGTAAGACGCACACTCTATGAACTCGATCTAAACCTTTCATTCATATCGTAACAGGTCTTCCAATCATCACCGGCCAGACGGGATGAGCGGATGACAAACAGGTATGAAATCAGACCAAGTCAAGTATGAGAAACCTCATACCGGTCAATGGTACCGGTCTATGGTACCGGTCAACGGTCGATCGGTATAGCCTGCGCAAACTTAGATCCAGAAAAGGATCTCTATGGGTCCCACTTTCCAAATTTCAAACCGAAGGACTTTCCTAATGTTAGGAGGCTTCCTAAACCTAACCCTAGCCTATATAAGGACCCTTAAACCTCCTAAAACCTCTTCCATTAATCCTCACAAACCCTAGAGAGGAGAAAGAGGTTGAAAAAGGAGAAGAAGATAGGAAGGAGAGGGAAGAGCCGCCATTGCCGCTGGACGAAGAACTCTCTACCGCAAACCAACGGTAAGTGCTTAAACCTTCCTCTACTTTAATCATTCTAGGATGGTTAGTCATGTTTGGATCAATACCATGCAAAGCGAGGTATTGTTCTAAACCCTGTTTTGTCGACAAACCCTAATCTAGTCGGTAAACCCTAGATTCAAGTTCTAGGTTGAAGATCATCGAAACTAGGACTTGAATGGAGTTGGAAACAACCCTAACTCAGTGCTCAGACCTAGAATGTGTAGGAAAAACCCTAGGATCATTAAGGGGTGACCGGCGGAAGGCGAGAACGGATGTATGGTCTTCCGGAGACATACCGGTCGACCATACTAGTCGCACCACCGGTACCTCCCGGAGACTGGTCTGTGGGGACCGGTCAACCATACCGGTTGCACCTTTTCCCACAGTGCTGCAATCAGTATGCTCTGTGAGGAGTGTTTTTGACCCAGTTGGTTTTTCGACCAACGTAAACCATAAGAAAACTATTCTAACTCAACCCTAACATCGTGTAGGACCTTGTGATAGCAAGTTTGGATTCTGCGACACGGAGCAAGCTAGCAAACAAGCGTCAGGTAAGGGAATCGGACCTAAACCCTAATAATTTAATAACAGTAAAACGTTGTTAATAATTACGATTCAATGGACTGATGTTTGTGCATACTCGCATGTCATCCTTTACTTTCAGTTATTATTATTGTTCATGCATACTCGCTATGCTAGGGTGTGACTGTTAGGCATGTGATTGTTTTCATTGGTGTGTAGAATGGGAAGGGCCTGGGGTCTAGGATCATTCCTCGCACTAACACCTTTTCGTATCGCTTCTGTCTTAGCATGCTTGGTGTGGGTAGGGTATCAAGGGGAGGAAGTGGCACTGTGGTCTCCGACCTGGCCACTAGACTCTAGCTCTATCTCTATGCCGTAGGGAGCAATGCTGGGATAGGGCCTACTGTGATGAGATATAGGATTGGTTAGTTACGAGCCCAGTTTATAAGCCCTCGCCAATAGGGGCTTACGTATTGGTATGGGTAGGGTATCAGGGGAAGTATTGGCGGTGTTTGATCCGGACGTTTTAGCTCTATCTCTATTCCATGGTGGGTGCATGTGGGACGACAGTGGTGTTTGATCCATTGGGCGGCTTCACACACTCGTGTATAGAGGTACGGTGGCCGCCAATCCTTTCTATAGCACATTGCAAACTTAAAACCAGACCATAATGTGAATGCTACTCATGCATATGTTTGTTGCATTGTCTGATTGTCTTACTGAGCTAAGTTGTGTGCTCACCCTTGTGTACACACCATTTTTAGATGTTGATGCAGGTTATACTTGTGTACACACTATTTTTAGATGTTGATGCAGGTTACACTAGTTTATGGATGCTCCGGCGTATGGAGCTGTTGTTGCTTTATAAGTGCAAGCAGGAAAGGACGAGCATGACGCTTCATGCGAGTGCTCTTTATGCGTGTACCTCTAGGATGTTGATTTAATTTATTTTTATTTATTTTCAGTTGGAGATACAATTGATGTAAGGATAATTATTTACGTTTCGGTGTGGTTAAAATATCAATAAAGAATTCAGTTCATTTAATTTAAGACTCCCACTGTATTTTATTATATTATGATTATGGTTATGTGCAATGGTTTGTATGAGTGGATACGGTATTATTGAGATCCTGGTGTGAATCATTGGTTCAGTGACGGTTCACTCACACTTCTGGTTTAACCAAAATTGGGGTGTGACATCAGAGGGAGGACGTGACACTATGGTTCATCCTGGTCACCAGACTCCAACTCTATCTCTACTTAAGTCTTGTCCACTAACATCGTCGTATCTCCATTACCTTAGCAGAACTATTACATCGTAGGGCATCAGGGGAGGTGGTCTCGGACCGTGTAGTCTCTGACTCTGTCGGGGGGCCTTAGCTCTAGCTCTATGGACGTATTGAGGGATGCTGGGGTGAGGCCTTGGATACACTATTTGACATTAGGATTGGTTAGTTGCGAGCCCAGTTTGCAAGCCCTCACCAATAGAGGCTTATGTGTTGGTATGGGTAGGGCATCAGGGGAAGTGTCATGCGGTGTTTGATCCGGGCACTTTAGCTCTATCTCTATTCCATGACGGGTGCATGTGGGACGACAATGGTGTTTAATCCATTGGACGGCTTCACACACTCGTGTATAGAGGTGCGGCGGCCACCTATCCTTTCTATTGCACATTGCAAACTTATGTACCAGACCAAAGATATGAATTGAATGCATGCATATGTTTGTTGCATTGTTTTGTTTGCTCACTGAGCCATGATGTATGCTCACCCTTTCGACGTCGAATATTTTTAGTTGATGATGTAGGTACTACAGTAGAAGATTATATGAATGCTCCAATGTATGGGCATGTTGCAGCAATGGATGCAAAAGCTATAATGGAGTTGCATAATTCATCGTGCGAGTGCAACTCATGCGTCTTTGATTAGATTTATTTGTTGGATTATTAAGAACATGTAATTGATTAATTTATTTTATTTTATGTCTTAGTCATTTGGAGATAATTGGATAATTTATTTATGTTATCACTGTTAGATTCTCAGTTCATTAATATTAAAAACTTCCGCTATTGTTTATTTATTCTGATTATGGTTGTGGATGTGTATGGTTTAAGCAAAAAGACAGCCTATTCGAGATCCTGGTTGAACCATTGGATCATAGACGGTTCATCACACCATTCTGGTTGGTGCAAAATTGGGGTGTGACAATGTGTGTCTCGTGTGGTCACATATCATGCAACTACACATGCGACCACACCCTCCCTGGAATTTTCCCGAGGGTGTGTGGTCGATCATATGTGCCTCGTGTGGTTGCATATCATGCGACCACACATGTGATGGTCTACTTTTCCACTCCCAACTCAATTCCTTCATGTTTTGGTTCCTTGGCTTATCATCATGATCCTTCCAATGATTGTTCTATGGCTTAAAATTCATATTTTACATAATCCATCATCCTAATAGATTCCCTCCATGGATCTCTTAGAATTTGTCTATGGTTTGATGGTTGGGGTCTCACCTTGAATCACTATATCCACCATGATCTATTCTAGGTATTCAACTAATGTGGGGGATGGTTTCATACCTTAGACTTGTTGAAGATTCAGAGTTCTCTCTGAATTTCCTTCTCTTAGTCTCCCTCTTCAATTCTCCTTCTCTTCCTTTTCTTCTCTTTCTTTCTCTTTCAGTTTGAGTTCTTAAAAGGATGAAAGAGGCTAAGGAACGCCCTATATATAGAGGAAAACCCTCCATATAGAGTCTGACTTATATTAGGAAAGAACCCCCTTCAGATTAGGAAGGTTTCCTAATCACAGAGTCTGTCTAACTTCGTGTGGTCGCACGTGGGGTCGCAGAACCCGTCGACCACACAGCCAAAAACTGCAACCACACATCCCAGACTCTTGTGGTCACATTATTCTGAGGTATGGTCGACCACACCTGTTTAGGTATGCGACCACACACTCTTAAATAGGTATTTTTGGGTTCAATTCATACCTAGCCTTGGGGTTTCTTCACGCATTTAGTCTGCTTGGCTCGATCATGATAGGAAGACCTGATACAATGCGGTAAAACCGGTTAGTACGATACGGGTCTTACACTAGAATCAGCCATTCTCCAAAAATGGGGTTTAGCTAGTGATCTGGGTTGAGATTGTAGCCTTGGTTCTTTTCTTGGTCTCCTCTTCATGTACCCCCCCCCCCTTATTTCTTTTCCTTAAGCAATAAAATTTACTTATCCAAAAAAAAAAAATCACATATGCCTTCGACTTCGATGTCAAGGGAACGGATGTGGGTGACCAGGGCATCTTTGAGGTTGCAGCCATTGGCATCAGCATTAGTAATAATCTTGAGAGGGTAGCGGGTACCATCTTGGGCCATGGGTTGTCACACCCCAATTCTAGATGAACAAGAAGTGTGAGTGAACCGTCTCCAAACCATGGCTCACACCAGGATCTCAATAAACCGTGTCAACAAATTATTCAAAGCAATCTAACCATAATCAAATAATAATAAATAGAAGCAGATCTAAATAAATAAGTGAATCGAGTTTCTATTTATAAATAAATAACTAATCAAATTATTCCATCACCCACAACATAATTAAGTAAATTCAATACATTGTCTGTAACCAACTGAAAGAATAAGTAAAATCCTAAAGAAACACACAATAAGAGCACTCGCATGAGGCATCATGCTCGTCCTCTACTGGTTGTGTATCTATAGCTGTCACTGTCCCATAAGCTGGAGCATCCATAAAGTCCTCAATAGTGTAACCTGCATCAACATCTGAAAAATAGTGTATATACATGGGGTGAGTTCACAACTTAGCTCAGTAAAGCACAAGACCAATGCAACATACAAAATGCATGAGATAACATTACAATTGGGTCAGGTATAACTTGTAAAGTGCTATGGTAAGGTTTGACGGCCACCGCACCTCCATGCACAAGAGTGTGGTAATGCCCAACAGTTAGGCACCTACCACACTACTATTGTCGTCCCACATCACTCACTTCAATATAGAGATAGAGCTAGAGTCTGATGGACACAGGCAGAGCCACCATCCCACATCCTCCCCCTAATACCCTACATCGCACCAACAACTAAACCTCTATTGGCAAGGGTTTCAAGTGGGTTCCATTTCTAACCAGTCCTATATGTCATCACTGTAAGACCCGCACTCCATTAACCGGTCTAATCGTGTCGTGTCAGGTCTTTCCATCATTGCTGACAAGTGGATCGACTGTTTAAAGAAGGATCACAAGACCAGGTATGAGAATCAACATAAAAACACTAAAAATCACTGACCAATAGCCGTACGATCGATGTTTTCAAGCTTATGGTTAATGGATTTTGCAACCATACGTCCGACCGTTCGACCCCAAATCAGAGTTTGAGTTTGGAAACTTTCCAAATAAGAGGGGGGATCTCTTTCCTATTGTTGGAGAGCTCTATATGGAGAGTTTCTCTTTATATAAAGGATGTCCCTCAATCCTTTTTCACTCTTTTGAAATATTATCAAACCCTAGAGGAAGAGAAGGAATAGAAGGAGAAGGAGAGAAGACTAAGAAGAAGGCTGAGAGAGGGAGTTCTACTGATTCTCTGCAATAAGTAAGGTATGAACCTTGTCTCTGTAGCCTTAGAACACCAAGATTAGTAGTTTCTAACTAAATTGTAATACCAAAACCAATGTAAGGATTCAACTATGAGATTTTTTAAGCAAATCTCAAAAGGGGATCATGGAGAATGGGTTAGGATAATTAGCTTGGTAAAACTAAGAATTTTGGCCTTAGAATGATCAATAGGGAGGACCCCGTTGATGAGCCAAGAAGAGGAATATGTATTGGAAGTAGGAGACCACATTAAACTCGTATGATCGCAGCTACAATCGACCATAGGATGACCAGAGTATCGACCATAGCTATTCGGGAGGAATTCAGGAAATGCATGGTCGCAAGTGTGGTCACATATAGTGCAACCATAGGGTATCGATCGTACAAAGTAAGGTCGACATCAGCATGAGATCATAGGACTAATCAAACACCTATCAGTGATTTGTTTTAATTTTTTACTATTGTAATATATTACATATGAATCCTAACTTAAATTCATATAACTTCTAGGTTACTAAATTGATTCAAAGAGAGTTATAAGGCTTGGAAGGAAATCGAGTATTGCTAAAAGTAAGGGAACAAGACCCAAATTAATTAGATAATAACAAACTATGTTTATTTTATCTCGTCCAATACCATGAATGATATTATGCTTGTGTGCTTGTAATGTGCATCTCACATGTCATCCAATATTATTGTTATTCTTGTTCATGCATGTTTACTTTATTGTTACTACCATGTTGATTGATGATGATAGGAATAGGCATGTGTTTGTGAGCGTGGTTGGTGTGTTGTGTGGGGAAGGGTGTTTGATCCCTAAACCATGCTTCACATTAACATCATAGTATCGCCATTACCTTAGCGGAACTATTACGTCATAAGGCATCAAGGGAGGTGGTCTCGGACCGTGTGGTCTTTGACTCTATCGATAGGCTTTAGCTCTATCTCTATGGACGTATTGAGGGATTTTGGGGTGAGGCCTTGGATACATTGGATGGCATTAGGATTGATTAATTGCAAACCCAGTTTGCAAGCCCTTGCCAATAGGGACTTACATGTTGGTATGGATAGGGCATCAAAGAAACTATTGGCGGTGTGTGATCCTGACACTTTAGCTCTATCTCTATTCCATGGTGGGTGCATGTGGGACGAAAAAGGTGTTTAATCTATGGGTGGATTTACACACTCGTGTATAGAGGTGCGGGGGTCGCCAAACATTTCCATAGTACATTGCAAACTTAAAAACCAGACCAAAGATATTGAATTGAATGCATGCATATGTTTGCGCATTGTTTTATTTGCTTACTGAGCCATGATGTGTGCTCACCCTTTTGATGTCGAATATTTTTAGTTGATGATGCATGACCTACTGTAGAAGATTTCATAAATGCACCATCATATGGACACATGGTGGCTATGGATGTAGAAGCTGTGGAAAATACGCACGATTTTTCATGCGAGTGCAACCTGTAAGGCCCGCACTCAATGAACCCGATCTAAACCTGTAATTCATGTCGTAACAGGTCTTCCAATCATCACCGGGCCAGACAAGACGAGTGGATGACAACTAGGTACGAAAACAAACCTAAAATATTATATTTTTCATACCGATCTATGGTACCGGTTGATGGTACCGGTCGACCGGTATGTCTGCGTGGGCAGACTGGTTAAATAAAAAAATGGATCTCTATGGGTCTCGCTTTCCAAATCTCGAGTCTAGGGGCTTTCCTAACGTATGGAAACTTCCTAAACTCTATCCTAGTCTATTTAAGGACCCTTAAACCTCCTTAAAACTCCTTGATTGATCCTTACCAATCCTAAAGAAGAGAAAGAGATCGAAGAAGGAGAAGGAGCTAAGAAAGGTGGGAGAGGAGCCGCCGTTGGACGACCATTGGATGAAGAACACCATAGTTGCAAACCAACAGTAAGTGCTTGAACTTCTCTCTAAGTTAAGCATTCTAGATGATTAATCATGAATTGATCAATACCATGCAAGGCGAGGTATTGATCTAAAACCCTTAAATTTGCTGTCGAACCCTAATACAGTCGATGAACCCTAGATTCGCATTCTAGGCTGAGGATCATCGAAACTAGGACTTAAATGGAACATGAAACAACTCTAACTCGTTGCACATGCCTAGAATGCATAGGAGAAACCCTAGAACCAATGGGGGGTGACCGACAGAAGGCGAACACCAAGTTGGTGGTCTTCCGGAGGCATACCGGTAGACCATACCCGTTGCACCTTTTCCCACAGTGCAGCGACCGGTACCTGCGATCGGTATGCACTGTGAGGGGTATATTTTGATCCAGTTGGTTTTTCGACCAACATAAACCTAAGAAACTAATTCTAATTCAACCCTAACATCGTTTAGGTCCTTGATGTGAATTAAATATGTATGTAACCGCAAGTGCACGGTATCGTGCAGTAACGGGTCGATCTCAGGGAGGAATCGCTATTATCCTAACTCAAATAAGGCAAAGCGTACCAAAGGGATATGATTGAATTAACACCCTAATCACTAAATATGTATATAACGGCGCCAAAAACTTGATGTGAATTAAATATGTATATAACCGCAAGTGCACGGTATCGTGCAGTAACGGGTCGGTCTCAGGGAGGAATCGCTATTATCCTAACTCAAATAAGGCAAAGCGTACCAAAGGGATATGATTGAATTAACACCCTAATCACTTTAAATAAAAATTAATCAAGCAATAAAAACAATAATAACCATTCATAGCGGTACAAAAATTTACGAAACCACTAACCATAAAGTAACACAGATTTATTGCAAGAAAGAAACGAAATTAAAAGTAAAAGAATGTAAGAAAAACTTATCTCGATGGAAGATTTAATTTATCTCTGTCATTGCTCGTCGTCTTGTTGTCACTCCAAGGCGATGTGCAAACGATTACAAAGGGAGCCTTCTCCCCTAATTTAAATTAGTAATGAGGTACAACCTATATTTATCTACCCTACTATATAGTTCTAAATCTGAAATTAAAACTAAAAACAAATAAATAAATAAATAAAAATAAACTTAAGCAAGAAAGAACACAACTTGAAAAGAAAAAAAACTAAGAATCTCAAACTCTCTCATAAATTCTCAAAACTAAGAAAAAAACTCATAATAGAATTCTTGGATGATTTTCTATTGTTGAGCATCACATATATATACAAGAGAGTAAAGATCACAATCAATCTTTACAATTGAATTACAAGAGATTTTGTGGAGATAATTTTGGTAACTGAATTTCAATCTTCTAGGTTCATTGTATATGGACGATTCTTGAGTAGAAAAAATCTTGCACCAACTCATCATATCTTTAGCATTATTTTCTCTTTTTGAAAACTTCCATAATCGATTGGAGCTTTCCATTCTTCCTTGCCATGGCAATCTTATAAATTTGATTCCAAATAACTAAGGAATATTTTCTCAAGAGAATGAAATCTTTCACATGAGATTGGGCTATTCTTTGACTTGGTCCAAGGCTGATCTTATACACAAAATTCGTGGTTCTCCTTATAAAATTAGTCTTATGCCCGGTTGCCGAGTTGACTGGGTGAGTTAACTGGACAGGATCACCAAAAATTCATAAAATGATATTTTTAAGCTCAAATTTTTCCATTCTTTCACCTATACCCATCAAACATAAAATCAATATTAAATACCCGAGAAGCATCATAAATAGAATAAGAGATGTATATTTTATGCCCTAAATTTACACATAAAATGTGTTCATCAGATTCCCCCACACTTGAGCTTTGCTAGTCTCGAGCAAAGAAAAATATAAAAATAAAATAAAATCCTAACTCACTTTCGTAGGAATCACGATTGCACTTAGCACGTGCAACAAGCCTTTAAACCCCTAGGTTATCCCTAGTGGACGAGTTGTGTCTCGTGAGTATTTTCAGAGAATAAACACACAAAATTCATATAGAAATTTTAAACTTTAATTTTGGTATTAAGGAAAAAGAGCACACACATATCTTATTAGTCAAGACACTCAACTTGGGATCAAGAAAACATAGAAACCCCCACACTTGAACATTGCTACCTCATATGATTCAAACACTAAGGTTGCATCTCAATTAGGAAACCTTGTTATATCTTCCAAACATATCTCTCCTTAAGGTGAACCCTTTGTAACATATTGGTAACCAAGACCCAAGAATAGCTTTCAACACTTGTATTTTTTTTTCTTTCTTTCTTCCTCTTTAAACTACTCCACTACGATTGGCTTGAGAAGTGCAGGTGGTTATGCATTCCCATGTTACTATGTAGCTTCGCTTTTTGCATATATCTTTAAAGACATTGATGCTAAAGAGTTTTTTTTTTTTTTTAACAAGAGCTGTATCCAAGGAATTTCAATCAAGATACCTCGCTTCTTGAGGCGGAATGTCCTGTATAGTTCCAAGAATAAAAAAAACTCTTATATTATTATTTTCTTATTATGATTTTTTTTATAGTACAAGGAGGTCTCAGCTTTATTCAAAGGTTGAAATTACCAACTATAACCATAAAATATTCATCCCTTCAGGAGAGGTAAGATGTATTTTCTAACTTAATTCTCATCTCAAAATACAACCTAAGTACTATCCTCACATAGGGTTTCATTACTTCGTATGTGATAGTTTCTTAGGTCTCTTTCTCTTTCCTATTTTGTGTCAAAACCATAGAAATAGTGATTGACTTTCTCAAAAACCAAAGTTAAAAAGTTAAAATTTACAGTGAAAGCTCAAAATTCATTTTTTTTTATTTATGAAATCTCAACCCTTCCCCCATACTTAAATCATGCATTGTCCTCAATGTATATAGAAAAATAAAAAACAAAGACAAGGGGAAGAAAAAAACTCCCTGAATCAAGGATCAGTGTAAAAAGGCTCATGGAGATCCATGACCTCTTCAGTGGAGTTGTGTGAAAGCTCCAAAAATGGCTTCAAACGCTGGCCATTCACTTTGCTGGTTGCACCTGTACCTGGATTTAAAATCTCAATTGCACCCGATGAGAAAACATTTTGAACAATATAAGGGCCCTCCCAACGAGATCTAAGTTTACCAGGAAAAATATGCAAACGAGAATTATAAAGCAAAACCTTGTCACCAGGGGTAAAAGACTTCCGAAGGATATGTCTGTCATGATAAGCCTTGGTCTTGTCTTTATAGATGCGGGCATTGTCGTAGGCATCATTTCTCAATTCATCCAACTCAGAGAGCTGGAGTCCTCTATGAGTGCTAGCATCTGACAAATCAAAATTTAATTTCTTAATTGCCCAAAATGCCTGATGTTCCAATTCGACTGGTAGATGGCAGGCTTTTCCGTACACCAAACGGTAAGGGGATTGACCAAGAATGGTCTTGAAAGCATTTCTATAAGCCCACAAAGCATCTATGAGACGAATGGACCAATCCTTACGAGTAGGATTGACAGTTTTTTCCAAAATTTGCTTGATTTGTCGATTGGACACTTCAACCTGTCCACTAGTCTGAGGGTGGTAAGGGGTTACCAATTTATGGGTAATACCATATTTTCGAACAAGGACCTCAAATGGTTTGTTACAGAAGTGTTTCCCCCTATCGCTAATGATAGCACGAGGGGTACCAAATTGGGAGAATATATTCTCCTTTAAAAATTTAATGACTACCTTGTGGTCATTGGTCTTAGCTTCTATCCATTTGGACACGTAGTCCACAGCTAACAAGATATACTCATTCCCAAAAGACTTTGGGAACGGACCCATAAAATCAATGCCCCAAACATCAAAAACTTCAACCACCAGAATTGGGTTTAGTGGCATCATATTCCGCTTGGTAATGCAGCCTAAAGACTGACAAGAAGGGCATGCCTTACAGTAATTAAATGCATCCTTAAAAAGACTAGGCCAGTAGAATCCAGATTGTAAAACCTTGGCCGCAGTCTTATTTGGCCCAAAGTGGCCACCACATGCCTGATCATGACAATAAGACAACACAGATTGTTGTTCATGGTCAGGTACACATCTCCTGATAATCTAATCAGGGCAAGTCTTGAACAGATATGGATCGTCTCAAAAATAGTACTTGACTTGGGAATGGAATCTATACCTATCCTGGGCGGACCAATGGGAAGGGGTCGCACCCGTTACCAAGTAATTTACAATATCAGCGAACCAAGGCTCACTAGATACTGCGAACAACTGCTCATCCGGGAAAGACTCATTGGCCCGGTGAATCGACAGTCAAAGAATTAGGCGATCGGGATAAGTGGTCAGCAACCAGATTTTCTATTCCCGGGTTTATCCCTAATCTCTAAGTCAAACTCTTGTAAAAGCAAAACCCATCTAATGAGACGAGCTTTGGCATCCTTTTTCTGCAAGAGATGCTTGAGAGCGGCATGATCCGTATACACAATGACATGGGATCCTATCAAGTAGGCACGAAATTTCTCTAAAGCAAATACAACAGCTAAGAATTCCTTTTCAGTGGTGGTTTAATTAAGTTGTGCATTGTTTAAAGTCCTACTTGCATAACAAATTACATGGGGTAACTTATTGATCCGTTGCCCAAGGACAGCTCCTAATGCAAAATCAGAAGCATCACACATAAGCTCAAAGGGCTCTGTCCATATGGGTGCCTGAATAACGGGGGCAGTGGTCAAAATTTTTTTGAGTTGATTATAACTCTCAAGACAGGCATCATTAAAATCAAAGAGCTGGTCTTTAGCAAGCAAATAGGTGAGAGGACGAGCAATTTGACTAACATCTTTAATGAACCTCTGATAGAAATCGACATGTCCTAGAAAGGAGCGAATGTCCTTAACAGATTTGGGAACAGGTAGCTTTTCAATCAATTCTACTTTAGCTCTGTCAACCATGATCCCATCTTTGGAAATGATGTGACCCAACACTATGCCCTGTTTTACCATGAAGTGGTATTTCTCCCAATTTAAAACTAAATCTTTCTCCGTACACCTGACAAGAACTAAGGAAAGATTATGTAGGCAATCAGAAAAAGTAGACCCATGCACAGAAAAATCATCCATGAATACTTCTAAATATTGTTCTACCATATCTGAGAATATGCTCATCATGCACCTTTGAAAAGTGGCAGGGGCATTGTATTGCCCAAAAGGCATGCGCCGATAAGCATAGGTTCCGTAGGGGCATGTGAAAGTGGTCTTGTGTTGGTCATCTAAGGCAATGGGGATTTGATTGTAACCGGAGTATCCATCTAAGAAGCAATAGTATTCATGTCCGGCCAACCTCTCTAACATTTGGTCAATGAAAGGCAAAGGGAAGTGATCCTTCCACGTTGCCGTATTCAGCTTTCTGTAGTCTATGCAGACTCTCCATCCTGTTTGGATACGGGTTGGAATCAATTCATTGTCAGCATTAGCAACTACGGTTGACTCCGACTTCTTTGGTACCACATGTACCGGACTTACCCACTCACTATCAGATATGGGATATATGATCCCATGAGCTAAGCACTTTAGAATCTCTTTCTTAATGGCTTCCTTCATCACAGGATTTGCCCGTCTCTGAGGTTCCCTTGAGGGGTTGATATCTTCCATAAGGTGTATATGATGCTGAACAATAGATGGACTAATACCTTTGATGTCAACCACAGTCCAACCTAAGGCTTCCTTGTGATTTTGTAAGAGTTTGACTAGCTCTTCTTCCTGATTAGAAGTCAAATCAGATGCAATAATAACAGGAAGAGTCTGGTCAGGTCCTAAGAAGGCATACTTCAGAGTGAATGGTAACTCCTTTAATTCTAAGCTAGGTGGTTCAATCATTGAGGGCTTGAGAATAGAAGTGGATAGAGGTCCTAGAGGTTCCACAGGTGTGTGGATAGTCCATGCCTCTGATGAGAAAGTATCCACTACTCCTCCCAACGCTTCCATACACTGCAAGAATTTCGAGTCAAAGTCAATGTCAAAAGTGTTCTCTACATGGTCAGGGAATTCTTGGAGCATATGTACTTCCTCATTCGGTTGCTTACCCAGCCTAAATACATTTAAATCAATAGTTTGGTTACCAAATGACAGTTTCATGAGACCGTTCCTGCAATTTATCAGTGCATTGCTTGTAGCCAGAAATGGTCTCCCTAAAATGATAGGGATTTGATCCCTATTGGAGACAGGATGTATTTCTAAAACAATAAAATCCACAGGAAAAAGAAATTCTCCTACCTTTAACAAAACATCCTCTACCATTCCTTTAGGAGTTTTTACAGAGCGATCAGCTAGTTGAAGTGAGATGGACGTTGGTTTCAACTTTCCCAATCCTAATTGTTGGTAAACATGATAAGGTAGAAGATTCGCACTTGCACCTAAGTCTAGCAGAGCATGATCAATAAAAGTGTTGTCTATGATGCAAGAGATGGTAGGACAGCCAGGGTCCTTGTATTTGGCTGCCACAGGATGGTTCAGAAGGGAACTTAAATGTGCAACCAAGAATACCTTTTTAGGAATTTGACTAATCCTCTTTTGTGTGCATAAGTTTTTAAGGACTTTTGCATAAATAGGAATTTGGTCAATTGCATCTAAAAGTGGGATATTCAATTCTACCTGTTTGAAGACCTCTAAAATTTTATCAACTAAAGCAGTCTTCTTTTGGTTTACCAACCTATTAGGGAATGGGGCTGGTGGAGTAAAAACTCTGTCCGATACAGTCTCTTTGGGTCTTTCAGATACATCAGACGAACCTGAAGAAAGAGGCTCAGTAGTTGCCTCAGATTGGGGAACATTAACAGGAGCAACTTTGGGTTTGTTCTTTGGTGCTTCATCCTGTAGGTACTCTTGGCCACTCCGTAATGCATGGACTGCATTGCATTGTTTGGAGGACCCTGATTGACTCTCTATGCCATTCACTTGAGGGTTTAACCTATTTGGTTGTGGGTGATGGCGTGGGTTGGTCTCTGGTTGGATGGGCAGAATACTCTTGTTCTTTTCACACATTAGGATAACCAATTGGGTAAGTGTCCTCTCCATACTGGTATGCCCTGCCATTAGAGCTGCCACATTCTTCTCCAACTCACTGAGTCTAGCCGGCTCACCCGTGTTAGAAAACCCAGGGGGTTGCTGAAAATTACCTTGGGAAACAAAATTGGGTCTAGGGAGCATATGACCTGGTGTGATCGGGAGGACCTTGATTTGGAAATTGGGATGGGTCCACACGGTTCCCTTGGTTCCAAGAAAAATTTGGGTGATTTCTCCATCCTGGATTGTAAGTGTTACTATACGGATTGTAAAGTGCACTTACATTAGCATTCTGATAATTTTCCTGTGAAAGGCATTCCTCTACTGTGTGTCCAGGAGTTTGACACCAGTTGCACATTAGGACTTGCTTTTGGATAGGGTCTTTAGGAACTAAAGCTTCTATCCTTTTGATAAGGCTATCTAAGTGTGCCTCCTTAGCTACTATGCCATCGACAAAGTAACCTTTACCTTTTTGGGTGCGATCTGTCTCCTGCACAGACTCCCACTCTCTTGTTTTTTCGACGAGATCCGCCAAAAAGTTCCAAGCATCGTTAACATCCTCATAGGAAGTGAATCCTTGAGGACACATAGACTCAAGCATTTGCTTGGTAGGAAAGTCTATCCCCTCGTAAATAATTTGACAAAGCTGTCATATTTCAATACCATGGTGAGGGCACTCTTGGAGTAGACCTTGGAACCTTTCCATGAGTCTTGAAAAAGACTCATTTGACTCTTGTTTGAACCGCATTATATCCCTTCAAAGTTTATTTGTCTTGTGAAGAGGAAAAATCTTTTTAAGGAATAACACAGTAAATTTTTCCCAAGATGTAATGGAATTTGTGGGAAGACCATAAAGCCATTTTTTAGCTCCATCCTTGAGTGAAAAAGTGATGCACCTCAATTTGACAGCATCATCAGTGAGCTGTTGCATTTTAATGAGGGCACACACCTCCTCATACTCACGGAGGAACAAATATGCATCCTCTGAAGATAACCCATGAAAATGAGGAAGCATGGTAATGAATTGAGTTTTCAATTCATAGTTGTTGCTTGTGGCAGTCGGTAATTGAATACATGAAGGTTGTGCTGCCCTAGCAGGGTAAAATCTATCCTTAAGTGTCATCTTTGGTTCAGCCATTGTAAATGATGGGACTCTTACTAGACGATTGCTAGCATCACGAGTCCATACACTCATGCACAAAACTGTTTCAAATGATAAAAAAAAATTTCTTTTTCCTCTAAATTCGATACGAAAAGCTGGATTTTTTCAAATCGGGGTCAATGCAAACCTCCTGACGATCAATGGCTTAGAGACCGGTCATATCCGCAATTACCTTGAGAAACAACATCGTTACCGCCGAAGCTATTGGTCGTTATTCCTCTTGATAATTCGATAGCCAGCATCCCTTAACACCATATCATGGTCAGGATTGGACCGTCGATTGTACTGTTCCAACCTAACGGATCGGAGGGGCAAAGAAAAGCATAAAAACCAATGTAAACTTTTTGCATTTTTCTTTCTTTTTTTTTTTTTTTAAAATCACTTTGAACTATTTAAAATAGGAAAAATAACGGCTTGCCACCCCGACAGCGGCGCCAAAAACTTGATGTGAATTAAATATGTATGTAACCGCAAGTGCACGGTATCGTGCAGTAACGGGTCGATCTCAGGGAGGAATCGCTATTATCCTAACTCAAATAAGGGAAAGCGTACCAAAGGGATATGATTGAATTAACACCCTAATCACTAAATATGTATATAACGGCGCCAAAAACTTGATGTGAATTAAATATGTATATAACCGCAAGTGCACGGTATCGTGCAGTAACGGGTCGATCTCAGGGAGGAATCGCTATTATCCTAACTCAAATAAGACAAAGCGTACCAAAGGGATATGATTGAATTAACACCCTAATCACTTTAAATAAAAATTAATCAAGCAATAAAAACAATAATAACCATTCATAGCGGTACGAAAATTTACGAAACCACTAACCATAAAGTAACACAGATTTATTGCAAGAAAGAAACGAAATTAAAAGTAAAAGAATGTAAGAAAAACTTATCTTGATGGAAGATTTAACTTATCTCTGTCGTTGCTCGTCGTCTTGTTGTCACTCCAAGGTGATGTGCAAACGATTACAAAGGGAGCCTTCTCCCCTAACTTAAATTAGTAATGAGGTACAACCTATATTTATCTACCCTACTACAGAGTTCTAAATCTGAAATTAAAACTAAAAACAAATAAATAAATAAATAAATAATAAACTTAAGCAAGAAAGAACACAACTTGAAAAGAAAAAAAACTAAGAATCTCAAACTCTCTCATAAATTCTCAAAACTAAGAAAAAAACTCATAATAGAATTCTTGGATGATTTTCTATTGTTGAGCATCACATATATATACAAGAGAGTAAAGATCACAATCAATCTTTACAATTGAATTACAAGAGATTTTGTGGAGATAATTTTGGTAACTGAATTCCAATCTTCTAGGTTCATTGTATATGGACGATTCTTGAGTAGAAAAAATCTTGCACCAACTCATCATATCTTTAGCATTATTATCTCTCTTTTTGAAAACTTTCATAATCGATTGGAGCTTTCCATTCTTCCTTGCCATGGCAATCATGTAAATTTGATTCCAAATAACTAAGGAATATTTTCTCAAGAGAATGGAATCTTTCACATGAGATTGGGCTATTCTTTGACTTGGTCCAAGGCTGATCTTATACACAAAATTCATGGTTCTCCTTATAAAATTAGTCTTATGCCCAGCTGCCGAGTTGACTGGGTGAGTTAACTGGACAGGATCACCAAAACTTCATAAAATGATATTTTTAAGCTCAAATTTTTCCATTCTTTCACCTATACCCATCAAACATAAAATCAACATTAAATACCAGAGAAGCATCATAAATAGAATAAGAGATGTATATTTTATGCCCTAAATTTACACATAAAATGTGTTCATCAGTCCTTGTGATAGCAAGTTTGGATTTTGTGACGCGAAGCAAGTTAGAAATCAAGCATCAGGTAAGGGAATCGAACCTAAACCCTAATAACTTAATAATAATAAAACGTTGTTAGTAATTATGATTCTGTGGAATGGTGTTTGTGCATACTCGCATGCCATCTTTACTTTCAGTTATTATATTGTTCATGCATACTCGCTATGCTAGGATGTGATTTGTTAGGCATGTGATTATTTTCGTTGATGTGTGGAATGGGAAGGGTCTGGGGTCTGGGATCATCCCTCACACTAACACATTTTCGAATCGCTTCTGTCTTAGCATGCTTGGTGAGGGTAGGGTATCAGGTGGAGGAAGTGACAATGTAGTCTCCGGCCTGGCCACTAGACTATAGCCTTATCTCTATGTCGTAGGGAGCTGTGCTGGGATAGGGCCTACTGTGATGACATATAGGATTGGTTAGTTGCGAGCCCAGTTTGCAAGCCCTCGCCAATAGGGGCTTACGTGTTGGTATGGGTAGGACATCAGGGGAAGTGTTGGCGGTGTTTGATCCGGACACTTTAGCTCTATCTCTATTCCATGGTGGGTGCATGTGGGACGACATGGTGTTTGATCCATTAGGCGGATTCACACACTCGTGTATAGAGGTGCGGTGGCCACCAATCCTTTCTATAGCACATTGTAAACTTAAAAATAGACCATAATGTGAATGTTACTCATGCATGATGTGTGTTACATTGTATGATTCTCTTACTGAGCTAAGTTGTGAGCTTACCCTTGTATATATACATGTTTTTAGATGTTGATGCAGGTTCCACTATCGAGGACTATATGGATGCTCCAGCATATGGAAGTGTTGCTGCTTTAGAAGTGCAAGCAGGGGAGGATAAGCATGACACTTCATGCGAGTGCCCTTTCTGCGTGTACCTCTAGGATATTTGATTTGTTTATTTTATTTATTTTCAATTGGATTTATAAATGATGTAAGGATAATTATTTATGTTTTGGGTTTTGAATAATTGGATAATTATTTGAATTATTAATAGAGTACTCAGTTCATTTAATTTAAGACTTTCGCTGTATTTAATTATATTCTGATTATGGTTATGTGCAATGGTTTGTATGAGTGGACACGATCTTATTGAGATCCTGGTGTGAACCGTTGGTTCAGTGACGGTTCACACACTTCTAGTTCAGCTGGAATTAGGGTGTGACACAACCAGTGTGTTTTTTATTAGTTTAGCTATTTTGATTATCGGACATGTAATTGATTATTTTATTTTATGTCTTGAGTTATTTGGAGATAATTAGATTAAATATTTATTTTATCACTGTTAGATACTTAGTTCATTATTTATAAAGACTTTTGCTTACTTGTTTATTATCTCTGATTGTTACCGTAGAATGTGTGTGGTTTGATATGGTGGGTACGACCTATACGAGTTCCTGGTTGAACCATTGGTTTATTAATGGTTCATCACACTACTCTGATTAGTCTAGAATTGGGGGTGTAACAATCACAGTATCTATGACCTTACCCTAGCCCATTTCCCTACAACATAGAGATAGACTTCGAGTCTGGTAGGCCGGCGGAGCCACAATACCACGTCCTCCCCCTGATACCCTATTTGTACCAAGCTCGCTAAGGTAGAAGGCGATACGAAAAAGTGTTAGTGTAAGGATATATTTAGGGCTCCACTCCCCTTCACATTCTATACACTAACGAAAACATTCACATGTCTAAACAATTACATTCCTAGTATACGAATATGCATGAATAGATAATGAATTTAAACAACAGATGACATGTGAAATGCACAAGCAACAATCAACAGTTATAGATACAAGTATGATTACAACGGTTTACTATCCATTTATTAATTAATTAAGGTTTGGGGTCTTGTCCCTTACCTGATGTGCGATTACAAGTCTCCTTTGTGTTACAAAGTCCACTCACGCCGTCTACAAGTCCTACACAATATTGTTCATTAATTAGAATTAGGTTTTTACAAGGTTCCAATTTGTCAAAACCAAGTCTGGCCAACAACAGGCTTAGAAAAGACATACCGGTTTCACTCAGCAGGCATACTAGTCTCGTTATGGTGCAGCATAGGTCCATATCGCAGGACTTTTGTCCAGCAGGTATGTGCCTGCGGTATGTACCGCAGGACCATACTACAGGTTTTTTGTCCCGCCAGTATGCCCTGCGGTATATACCGCATGGGCATACCGCAGGACTTAAGTCTCGCTAGTATGCCCTACGGTATAACATACCGCAAGACCTATTGGTCCAGCCGGTATGTTCGATGGTTTGGGTCCAAGAGCCCAATCTCGGACCTCCCTCTCCTATCAGCCCTTAGGTTGGCTTCAAGGTTCCTCCTAAACCATTCTAGGGTCCAGATACGGTTAGGTCACTTAGGTTTGGAATTATTTGTCGCTTAACATTGTAGACGACATTCCCATCCTCTTCAGAACGGATCTCAAGAGAACTAGGGTTTTATAGTTCTAGGGTTTTGGATCAATACGTCGTTTCATGGTGTTGATCCGTAACCCAAGTGTAAGACCCGCACTCCATGAACCCGATCTAAACCTTGATTTTATGTCGTAACAGGTCTTATAATCATCACCGGGCCAGACGGGACGAGCGGATGACAACCAGGTATGAAATCGGACCAAACAGACCAAATTAAGTATGAATTTAGTCATACCGGTCGATGGTACCGGTCTTAGCATGGGTACCGGTCGACCGGTATAGTCAGCAGACTATAAAGATCCGGAACCGGATCTCTGCGGGTCTTACTTTCCAAATTCCGAACCCTAGGACTTTCCTAATCCTAGAAGGCTTTCTAAACCTAAACCTAGCCTATATAAACACCTCTAAACCTCCTAGAATCCCTTCCATTGATATTCACAAACCCTAGAAAGGAGAAAGAGGCTATAGAAGGAGGAGAAGCTAGGAAGAGCCGATATTGCTATTCGACGAAGAACACCTTACCGCCAGTCGACAGTGAGTGCTTAAACCTTCTTTTACATTATGACTCTAGGAATATGACTCTAGTATGGTTAGGTTATTTTGATCAATACCATGCAAAGCATGTATTGATCTAAAACCCTATCTTGCCAATAAACCCTACTTTGCCGTCAAACCCTAATTTAATCAATAAACCCTAGATTTGAGTTCTAGGATGAATACCATCAAATTAGGACTTGAATGGAGTTGGAAACAATTCTAACTCAGTGCTCAGACCTAGAATGTGTAGGAGAAACCCTAGGATCAATAGGGGATGATCGACGACAGTCGAGAATCGGACGTATAGTCTTCCAGAGACATACCGATCGACTATACCGGTTGCACCCTGTGCGACCGGTATGTTGCCACCGGTACTTCTGGGAGCTGGTCTGTGGGGACCGACTGACCATACCGGTCGTAGGTTTCCCCATAGTGTTGCGACCGGTACTGTGACCGGTCAGCTCTGTGAGATGTGTTTTGTTATCGTTGGTTTTTTGACCAACGTAAAACCTAAGAAAATTTATTCTAACTAAACCCTAATATTGTATAGGACTTTGTGATAGCACGTTTGGATCTTGCGACGTGGAGCAAGCTATCAAACGAGCGTCAGGTAAGGGAATCAGACCTAAACCCTAATAATCTAATGGATAGTAAACTGTTGTTAATAACAATGATTCTATGGATTGATATTTGTGCATATTCGCATGTCATCCTTTACTTTCAGTTATTATTATTGTTCATGCATACTCGCTATGCTAGGATGTGATTGTTAGGCATGTGATTGTTTTCATTGGTGTGTGGAATGGAAAGGGCCTGGGGTCTGGGATCATTCCTCACACTAGCACCTTTTCGTAGTATTCTATCTTAGCATGCTTGGTGCGAGTAGGGCATCAGGGGGAGGACGTGGTATTGTGGTCTCTGGCCTGGCCACCAGACTCTAGCTCTATCTCTATGCCATAAGGAGCTATGTTGGGATAGGGTCTATCTTACGTATTGTTTTGTCTTAGTATGCTTAGTGCGGGTAGGGCATCAAGGGGAGGACATGGCACTGTGGTCTCTGGCCTGGCCATCAGACTCTAGCTCTATCTCTATGCCGTAGGGAGCTATGCTGGGATAAGGCCTACTGTGATGACATATAGGATTGGTTAGTTGCAAGCCCAGTTTGCAAGCCCTCGCCAACAGGGGCTTACGTGTTGGTATGAGTGGAGCATCAGGGGAGGTGTCGGAAGCCTTAGCTCTATCTCTATTCCATGGTGGGTGCATGTGGGTCAGCAGCGGTGTGATCTACTAGGCGATTCCACACACTCGTGTATAGAGGTGCGGTGGCCGCCAATCCTTTCTATAGCACATTGCAAACTTAAAACCAGACCATGATATAATATGATTGTTACTCATGCATATGAATGTTACACTGTCTGATTGTCTTACTGAGCTAAGTTGTGAGCTTACCCTTGTATATATATATATACATGTTTTTAGATGTTGATGCAGGTTATACGGTGGATGATTACGTGAACGCTTCGGCGTATGGAGGTGTTGCTGCTCTGGACGTGCAGGTAGAAGAGGACGAGCATGATGCTTCATGCGAGTGCTCTTTCTGCGTGTATCTCTAGGATTTTATTTTATTTGTTTCAGTTATTTTCGATTGACATTAAAGTAATGTAAAGATATTTATTTATGTTTTGAGAATTTGGATAATGGAATATTTTATTAAATTTATCAATAGATACTCAGTTCATTTTATTTAAAGACTTCCGCTGCATTTATTATTATTCTGATTGTGGTTATGTGCAATGGTTTGTATGAGTGGACACGGTCTTATTGAGATCCTGGTGTGAGCCATTGGTTTAGTGATGGTTCACTCACACTTCTGGTTCAACCGGAATTGGGGTGTGACACCAAGCATTATTACAAAGGTAAAGCACTTACCGGTGTTTGTTGAATAGTGGTGCTCTCCTCCAACGAAAAATCCCTTCTCGAATAGCCTCCTTCCTCTCTACTCCTTCTCAGATCTCTTTTAGACGGCTCTAGGGTTTGAGAGTGTTTGAAAAGGATCTAAAGAGAAGGAAGGTCTCATATATAGAGTGGGAGACCATTCTAGGAAGGTCTCATACGTCTAAATGATTTCCTAAACTCGGATTCGGAGTGTGGGACCCATTGGAGTTTGTCCACACTCGCACACACACACCAGTTGCACATACCGGTGTCACTCAAAGTGCAGCCGGTATGTGAGACCGATATGAGAAAACTGAGTTTTCGAATGTCGTTTCTCATACCTGGATGTTGTGCTTCGTCACCGGCCTCGCCTTCCGATCCAGTTATGATTAGAAGACCTGCCATGATGTAAAACATAGGTTAGACCGAGTTTTCGGAGTGTGGGTCTTACATGGGTAGAGATGGATTTAGGTAGAGGTTATGTTGATGTTGCAGAGAGGATGGTAGATGATAGTGAAGAATCAAGAAAAACAATTGCTGAAGATGGACTTTCTCCTATATAGGGGAGAAGGGAGTAATGGTAAACGATGGGTTTCTGGATGGAATTATACAACAGCCATTGTACCGTAAGCTCAAACTTGCCATGAAACCAAGGCCTGGGCTGGTTTTTTCAACCATAGGCTGGGCCAGGTTGGTATTCGGCTATATGCTAAGGTCTTGGGTCTGGTTTGGTTTGGCCTAGTTTAGTTCAGCATGATTAGATCTATTAACTGAAGGACTGATAACTTTATCGTATACGAAACCATCCCCTATATCATATTAAAAGAAGAGATTTTTGCGAAAGAACGTTTCTCTACTCCTTCTCACATATACTATTGGAAGCCACACCCATGACTCACAAATAGAGTAGGCTATGGTGTCAAGTTAGACAAAGGGGAAACTAACTAAATGAGTCAATTTGGTTCGTGGAGAGTCGACTAAAAGAAAGAGAAGGCTACTTCTATTTGTAGATTATTATTTATTTTAATTTATTATAAATAAAAAATAAGATCATAAATGATACCAAACACTCACAACTAAGAGAATGCATTATATTATTCATTCTATAAATTATACCAAAGTGAGCTCAAGTAAATAATTGTTCCATCAATCCACCATGTTCTGTGCCAACTTTTTCTTCTATCTCTGTTGTTAAAAGATAGAGATTCTCTCCACGAAATCTTTTGCTTACCATCCATTTACCTATGTTTGTGATTGCGAGAAGACTCACTACTATGTGGCATTTGACAATCAAATATTTTGGGCATGAAAGGAGTTGAGAACGAAAGCATCTGACCAAGAACCAACGGATCTACACTGATTGCATATGACCATAGTTGATACTATATCAAAGGGCATCATCGCCTACCAAACCCAATCACACAACAAGCTGGAATGCATGCATTGGGTTGCAAGCAAACTGCTATATATATATATACACCGACTAGTGGAGAGTTTGACGGAGAGAGAATAAGAGTTCAACAGACTAGCAGAGACATAGCGCAAAACGAGATCGAGCGATGGGTTTTATTTTATTTTATAGAACTAAAATATATTTATTATATCATGACATGGTTATAAACTGATAGATCCACATATTATATAGCCATGGAATGTGAAACAGACAAACAGTCAGGCACAAAGGGACGGGTTGGAAACAAGAGGCATTGAAGCTTCATTCAGGATACGAGGGTATAGGCGTAGAGCATTAAAAAGTATTTGATTTTACTTTGTTATCCAAGGGTTTTTTTTTTTTTTTTTGCTAAACCTCTCAATGAAAATGATTTAAAATTTGTATGAATTTTCTTTTTTACCTTTCAAATTAGGCATTTGTTACAACATGACAAAGGGTGACATAAATAAGGTGTCAAATTCCAAATACACTTATAGGGGTACCATTCAAATACTCTCATAAATAGGAAACTTGTATGAACTGGGTACCAAACAAATTAGGGAAATTACCACTTCTAGTCAGTGGCCTATTTAATTCCATTTATCATGTGTAGTTTTAATCATTGGATGGATGGTAGACGATCTAGATAGGTTTCTTGTTAAATTTCAGACTCAAGTCCAAAACTTGACATATGAGTAGAGAGCCTAAGGATCTATTGGTCCATAAAATTTAGGCCTCATTGACATGTCACATGAGAAAATTTTAAGCTAGACACGTAAGTTTTTCTAATTGGACCAGCCACATTGTACACCTTGCCCAACAAAAATTCCTCTTCCAATATTAACAGTGAAAATTTACTCCCTAGTTTCTTGAGATTATTTGTCATCTGTTTTATAATTTTACTCAAAATATTGTCTTTTATATTATTCCCAATTTTACCTAGATAACCCGTACAAGATACAAAATCCTTCAGTAGTATGGATTCTACACATTACACAAAAAAAATCTAGATTTGGGTCTAAATATCTTCACTTAATTTTGACTCATTCATGTTAGACACATACATACATGCACTCCAAACTTTTGATTCCATTCACAACATAGGTAGGAACCAAATGAATCAAACTTATATTAGAAAATTACATGAGTACCCTTTTTGAGTTTAAATTTAAAAAAATACACTTACTATGTTCATGTTTACATGCAAAACTACCTACAATTAAGACCCCTGCAATTTGAAGAGCCCTAAAAACTAGAACAACAAAACAAAATCACAGTTCAAGAAGGATAAAAAAAAATGATCAGGTCGCCTAGCCACTAGCCTCTCACAATCCATATCAAATGCACCCTCCAATTTTGAACTGTTGTGATCATATAATATCCTACTTCTTCCTTTCTCTTATTATTATTATTATTATTATTATTATTATTATTATTATTTTGAGTTAAAACTCGAAACTCTTTCTTCTTCTTTTTTTCGGAAAAAAAAACTGTTATACAGCAAACGAGGGTGAGGTTTTAGCAATCAAATGCCTCACCTTCACTTTCACCACTAGCTAAGCTTTTGCACCCTTTTAGCAATCCCAAACAATTGATCATCCTCCATCTTCCTTGCAGAAGAAACCAAAACCACATGGGTCCCACTGAGTTCATCATAAAACCTCTAAAATTCCTCCAACACCTCTCCTACCATCCCCACCTTATTCTTCTGAACCATCATCTTTATCAATGCCACCAAATGCTTCTGAAACCTCCCCTTCTCAGCCACTTATTTCAACACATCACCTTTCATCTTATCATCCATAAATGGATCCATCAAGGTTGACCTGAGATCCTCATCTTGAAGCAACCTTGAGAACCTTTGGACATCTCTTTCGATGGCTTCAAGAGAGTTGTTGCAGTGGGCTACATCTAAAAGGGCAGCTGCATAACCACTCGCAGCGTTTTGATGAATGATGTGCGATGAAGATTGAGATTGATAGGAAGGGAGGATTAATGGAGATGAATGGTCTTTGAAGCTTAAGGAAGAGGAGGGCTTGTTAGAGATTGAATTGGGTTTGCCATTTGAGAGATAGGAGTACGAAGTATGAAGGTTAGATGTGTGTGGATTTTTCAAGAGATGGAGTTCACGAGGGATTGAAGAGGTATGACCAGATACTTTGAGAGTAGAGACAGAGGTCGACAAGGCTTCCATGGATCCTGAAGAGTGTATGTGTCTTATCTTGAAAGAGCTTGCACTACAAGAAAGTAAGTCTATGGCAGCATTTTTATAGCGGCGTTTCTTAGAAAACGCCATCGTAGGGAGTGTACAAAGTGGCGTTTATTCCTCAGTCGTAGGTAGGGTATACAGTGGCGTTTGGTATAAAACGCCGTCGTAGGAGACATACAAAGCGGAGTTTAATACCAAATGCCGTAATAGGTCATATATAAAGTGGCATTTACTACAAAACGCCGTCGTAGTTCGTATACATAACGGAGTTTGTTAAAAAAGGCCGTCATAGGGTCCTTCTAATTCTTGCTTCCCCGTCCCGTGCTTTATTTTATTTACAATATGAGGGACATTGCTGCGTTTGTTTGAAAACGCAAACACAGTTATGAACTATATATAAATATGGCGTTTGTGTAATCAACACAAACGTAGCTTTTGATCAGGTGCACGGCGGCGAAAACGCAGGTATGGAACGAATACCCATGAACCCATATTTTTATTTTCGCACCTTTCTTCCCCGCACCTCAATTGATTTTCACCTTGCCTCTCAGATTTCCTTCTTCTTCACTAAAATTTGCCCTAGCTGAGTCTCTTTCTCTCAATCTTTCTCTCTCCTTATATATATTTTTATTTTATTATTATTTTTTTTATGATGTTAGTTATAGGTTTGAATAAGATAGATCGTGGAAGTCCAAAGTCCTATGCCTGAGTCAAAAACTGAAAAACTCACTAGGTGATTTTGTCCCTTTTATAAACAAGGCAAGCTGATTATTTTCTTTTTTTTGGTTAGTTCTGCTCCATCCCTACCTATTATTAGGTTTTTGTTCTGTTTTAGATTGGTTAGTATCAATAGGTTTCAATATGATTTTGTAAAAAACTGATACCGAACCTTACCTTTAGAGGGTTCTAGTTTTTTTTTTTTAGGTAGGTAAAGGGTTCTAGTTCCTCCCTCTGTTTTCGTCAGTAGTCCTCTGCAATGATGTCGAAGATCTGAAGTCGTAGGATAAGAAGTCTAAGCATCTAGATGCTTCCTACAAAAAGTCATCGTACGAAGTCTATGAAATTAAATTTTCACTTCCCGCACCCCATCCCGGCACTATTAGATATAATTACATTGCTGCGTTTGTTTGGAAACACAGCTATTCATTGCAGCGTTTGCTATGAAACGCCAGTCCGGAACGAAATCCCGCCACGAACCCATATTTATCCCTTTCGCGCCTTATTCTTCTCTCTTATTTTTCATTTTTTTTTCAGTATTGCGCCTTTATCCGAACTTCTCGGCTGAGCCCTAACTGATTATATATATATATTTCTCTCAAACTCTACTTCCAATATTCCGTCTCTCCTTCTCTCAGCTCTCGCCCTAACTATATTCCTGCACCCTCCATATATTCTAGTTGAATAATCTCCTTAATCGTTCTCTCCTTCTCTCAGCTCTCTCAATCGATAGGGAACCTGCGCCTGTTCTCTATCGATTCTCTCCTTAATCGAATCTCTCCTTCTCTCAGTTCTAACAATCGGTCCTTCTCTCAGCTCTAACAATCGGTCCTTCTCTCAGCTCTATCAATCGGTTCTCTCCTTGGAAGCCACAGGAAATACTGGAGACCAGAGAAGGGGAAGCCTCTGAGCCTGCTCTTGTGCCATCATCAGTCGATTCTCTCATTGAAAGCCACAGGTAATCCTTGATCCAAGTATGAGTCCTCTGTCTCTCTCTCTCATCTGTCGATTATCTCTCTTTTACAAGAATTTTTTTGGCTGAACAATCTTCCGGGATTGTATTTGCAAACGAATGTATTCTGGGTTTTGGAGAGTAGGCGGACAGATTTCTCTTAGTAGTAATTGTAATTTTCAGAATTATGTATTTTATTGAGTTCTTGATATTTTTATGGTTTTGTAATCTAAATTCACCACATCCACATGACTTGAATTGAAATCTGAAACGGGAACAAAGGGAGGAAGTGAAAGGAATTAAGAAAGAAGCTACAAATGAAAAGTATTGGAAAGTTTACTCCCAATCCAAGTAGAGTTGGTACTGTGGCTTTCACATAAGCCGATGGAAGAATAGCCAATTGCACATAGGTGGTACGAGTATAACTCTGTTTTCTTTTACCTCCATGCATGAACACTCAATAGAATCAAGTAACCTAAAACCAAAAATGACCAACTTCTACTCATTAATATTTTGACCAATCAGCCCAAAAGTATCCATGTAAAACATAATGAAATTGTTTTTGACATATGATCCAGAAATATGAATGTCCTCACTATCAGCAATAATAGTGATTTTGGGTCTGTTCTGAAAAATTGGTGGAAGCTTTGATATCCCTGAAGTTGCAGCAAGCAGCCTGTGCACAATAACATCTGCAGGAAAATAAATTAACAAATCAGTCCTTAGGAACAGGACAGTGTAAACATCATATCTAGCTGCAATACAGCTGTTTTGAGTCTATTCTTCCACTCTTCTGTTTTAAGTCCTATTCTTCCATTACCCTTAAATACAGCTGTAGGTCAAGGGTTTGATGTGTTCCTTTGAGAAAAGTTCACATTTTCTTTGATCAGCTTTAGTATGATGATATGTACTCACAATTTGATCTAATCAGAGTGATAATAATCGGGTATTGATTATGGAAGTAGCCTCTAGTATTACCTAACAATCTCTATCTACCACATGATGAGTAGTGACCAGTACCAAATGTTGCTAAATGGAATGATAAGTAGAAAGATTCTAACAGCAGATATTAAAAGATTAGGCATTCGTTTCCCTTATTGAATGCCTATAAACCAACTTTTAGGCCCCTTCTGGTCTGAAGTTAGAATAAAATTTCATTGGTTAGGTAAAAGAAGAAAACAAATGGAAACTTTTTGTTAGGTATTGGATATGGATGTTGAAGGATCCATGGGAGGAGGGTATCTATACTGGGACAGGAACCAGTCTCTGTTCAGCTACATTCACCCCAAAAAAAATCTACACATTTCACATTGGAAGTAGATTTTAGTTTGTTTAAAAAAAATAGTATTTCTGTTAAGCAAATCTTTTTGTCCTTAAATTTTGGGAATTGTTTTTCCAATCAGTCCCTCAGAGATGGACTCCATTGGCTTCACCACGGTCTATGTTTGTAAGCCAAGTGATTGGGACTACTATGGGTTGTGTTATATCATATCCCCATGTGTCTTCTGGGTCTTCTACAATGCTTTCACTGATATGGGTCAACCTGGAACAGCATACCCTCCCCATATGCACTCGTCTACCGTAGCAAGGCTATGTTAGGTATTGAGGGGTTCTCAGCTCTACCGAGTCATTGCCTTCAGCTTTGCTATGGGTTCTTTTTTGCATCCATTTTGATAAATGGAATCAGAGATTCTGTAGGAAAGAAGTGGGCTAAGTATATTCCACTTCCAATGGCCATGGCAATACCATTCTACATTGGGTCTTACTTTGCCATTGACATGTGTGTTGGAAGCTTGATATTATTTGTGTGGCAGAAGTTAAACAGGGCCAAAGCAGATGCATTTGGGCCTGCAGTTGCTTCTGGTCTGATCTGTGGTGATGGGATATGGACTTTGTTTAGTTCTATACTTGCTTTGGCAAAGGTGACTCCACCCATCTGCATGAAGTTCCTGTCAAGTTCAGATAATGCCAGAGTTGATGCTTTCTTGGGGTCTTAAGCCAACCCTTTGTATCCTCAACCCAAATCTCAACACAATTATTTATGTACCCAAATTCCTCACATTGAATTGTTAAGAGAATTTTCATTCCATCCAACTTCATGAAATGTTATGGCCTCAAATCCAATTGAATATCATTCAATCTCCTGTTCAAAAACTTCTTCACAATTACCCTCTAGCAGAGTCTGTGTATGTATGTATTACATTGAGAAAGAAAAAAGCTATCATTATGTACTTACTATTCTTCTCTGTTAAAGAAATCTATGAGCACTTGAGTATTGTTTCCAGAGCTGTGACCTATTCTTTTAGTGGTCCTTCAGACATTGGAGATTTGACAAGAGAAGTTAAATGAAACTCCACCAGAATCTCTGATTGGCTATTTCACTTAAATTTGAGTGGAATAGCAGATATTCGTCAAAGGAGATTCCCCCAGCTGTTGAATAATCTAAAGAGTAGCAATGGTCCAAGGTAGCAATACTATCTCACTGGAGAGATATATGTATTTGCCTCCTCTAGGAATCTGAAGGTTATATAGATCAGCCAACTCCTTAGCCCACAAGTTACCCAGTTAAGGGATGACTGGACTTGGTTTGATATGCAAACTGAGCATCCCATGGTAATCGTTTGTGCTTGCTCTGCTTTTATTTTGCTGTCTTTAGCCACTTCAAGGATTCGGTCATACCTTTTGTCTATGCATCTCTCTTTATCTTTGATAAATTATTCATTATTTCTCAAAGAAGAAGAAGATAGGACAGCAGAAAACAATCGTGAACATTCATATCAAACATTTATTGGGGACAACATGATTTTACTCCTCCCCATTAACTTATTTAGTCAATCACTAATGAAAAGCGCTAGGGAGACCAAAACTTTTTTTACTCACATGTTGATTGGCGGAAGAACTTCCTGCCCATTAACTTATTTAGTCTGTGTATGTATGTATTACATTTGAAATTCCATTATGGTTTTGTAAAAAACATAATGCATATAAAATGCATTTTGAAGGCCAACTAATTTTATGTCATTTTTGGGTGTATAATTGAGAGTGATACGTGACGATTATATATGCGTTTAAAGCATCAAAATATGGAATGACAAATAAAAAATAAATAAAAATATAATTGAGAGTGATACGTGACGATTATATATGTTGTATTTCACTTGTTTTTTACTTTGTTTTTGTTTGTGGATTTTTTCAAAATTTGATTCATAATTTATGTTGTTTCTTTCTTATTTTTTGTTCAGCTTTACTTATCTATACCTCAAAAAGTAAATGGATAGGAGTTGGATTCAGAGGTCATGGGATAGGAGTTTTCGTTTGAGCGAGCTATACGCAGCTGGTGTTAATGCTTTCCTAGAGTTTGCTTTTTCCAGAGTGAGCACAGGGAATAGGATTTTATGTCCATGTATATACTGCATTAATCAACAGAGTAGAACAAGAGAAGAAGTGTATGAATACCTGATAGTCGACGGAATTATTACCGGTTATACGACTTGGTATTGTCATGGGGAATTTGGATCCACAAATCCCACATCAACAGATCAATTTGTGGTTGACGAAGAAGACCAAGAAGACCAAGATGATATTGTTGACATGCATGACATACTACAAGATGCGTTTCCCGAACATGTGGTGGAAGGAGATGGTGTTAGTACCTCAACTGGAGGCACAGAGGGTATAGGAGATGAGGAAAACAAATTTTTTAGACTGATGCAAGAAGCAGAGAAGGAATTGTATCAAGGATGCAAAGAGTTTACGACATTGTCATAGAATGAGTCTCATCTCCCTACACAATTCAGGCAGTCGAGAAAATAGAGGGTTAGTAATGAGTCTCATCTCCCTACACATTTCAGGCAGTCGGGAAAATAGAGGGTTTTTTATGAACATCTATTTGTGCATCCTTTTCATGAACCCCAGTATTTGGTTTAAGCACGTTTAAGCACTTCTGTGTTTCAGCCCGGTAGACCAGTAGAGACGAGACCAGAGAATCTTAGAGTAAAACAAAGCAGGTCACACCATGACCAGAAATTAGGTTTAATCAAATCCATCAACAATTTGTCCCTCGCTATAGAAGTAGCTCCACCAAAAAAATCCATTTGTGCATCCTTTTCATGAACCCCAGTAATCGAAATTAGGTTTAACCAAATCCATGACCAGAAGGAAGGAATCAAAGAAGAAGAAGCAGGTCACACAATGTTGTTATTAAAGGAAATCAAAGTACAGAAAGAAAGAAAAACTAGAGAAAAGACAATACCTCGTTCACTAAAAACAAAGGTTTCAGATCTGATTTAGATATATATATAGCAAAACATCTACTAGACCTTTACAGACACTAGAACCTTGTGGAAGCTTACAGCCATTACTTTGACATTAGACTTTACAATCAACTGACCAACAAACTATATAACAGACTAACGGTCAAACCAAATGTACAACAAATCTAACAAACTGTACAGCTCATTGACAACTTGTTTGAGTGGAAGACTCTGGAAGCTATGTGATCTCACTTGATGCCATACGTGTAGACTCATCTCTAATATCCCCCATCAAACTGAGCAACGATTTGGATCGTAAGCCTAGTTTGAAACAAATAGCTTGAAATGGTTGCCAACCCAGAGGTTTTGTGAGTACATCAGCAAGCTGATGATTAGATGACACAAACCGTGTCTATAACAAGCCAAGAGCAACTTTCTCGTGCACAAAATGATAATCAAGCTCGATATATTTAGTTTTATCATGGAAAACAGGATTGATTGTCATGTGTAATGCACTCATATTATCATAATAGAGAACTGCTGGCTGAGTTTGAGGTATACCCAGATCATATAGGAGAAAAGATAGCCAAGTTAATTCAGCAGTGGTTGATGCCATTGCCCTATACTTTGCTTCTGTGCTTGACCTGGCTACGGTGGGCTGTTTCTTGGCACTCCATGAAATGAGATTGGAGCCAAGGAAAGTGCAAAACCTAATTGTAGATCACTGAGTAACAGGGCAACCAGCCCAATCTGAGTCAAAGTAAGCAAACAGATCAAAGGAACTATCTCGGCTGAAGCTGATTCCATGGTCAAGAGTACCACTTATATATCTAAGAATCCTTTTTATAAGTTTAAAATGAATGCATATATTGACATACATGATTAACCACATAAGACAAATCTGGTCTTGTAATCGTTAGGTACTGCAAGGCTTCGACCAAACTTTTGTATTGAGTAGCATCTGTCTTCGTAGTGAAAGCCTGATCACGAGAGGATTGTGTAAGTACCACTGGAGTGGAAATAGGCTTGAGAGTTGTGAAGTGAGCCCGATGAAGAATATCGACGGCATATAATGATTGTGACAAAAAAAGACCATGAGCAGTGGTGTGAACTTCAATTTTAAGGAAAAAGTGAAGAGAAGCCTAAATCCTTCATTGCAGACTGGGCACCCAAATCCAGAATAAATGAATCCATTATTCTCTGATAATTGCCTGTCAATACTATATCATCAACATATAGTAGAAGATACATGATAGTATGTTGTGAGTGAAAGACAAACAATGATGTATCAGAGGAAGAACATATAAACCCATATTAAAGAAGGAAATCACTAAATCGATCAAATCAGGCCCTCGGTGCCTGTTTCAGTCCATACAGGGCACAATGAAGTTGACATACTGATTTCGGTTGTGATGAATCCACAAAGCCTGGAGGTTGACTCATGTAAACTAGAGTTTGGAGATTTCCATGTAAAAATGCATTCTTTATATCTAATTGCCTAATAGCCCATCCTCTAACAGTAACTATAGAAAGAACTAACCGTATAAAAGCAGGTTTTATCACTGGGCTAAAGGTCTCATGGAAGTCGACCCCTTCACGCTGGGCATATCCCTTAGCCACCAGTCATGCTTTGAGTCTTTCAAGGGAACCATCAGCCTTGAGTTTTGTTTTAAATATTCATCGACAACCAATGATATTCATAGAGGAAGTAGCAGGGACCAGAGTCCAAGTTTTTTTGTGAGCTAAGGCAGTCATTTCCTCTTTCATTGCAGCATACCACCCCTCATGACTTAGAGCAGCCCTTACACTTGTAGGTTCAGTTGGAATGGTGCTACTGACTAGAGCATACTTGGCATTGGGTTTGTATATTCCACTCTTCCCACGAGTGATCATCACATGAGAGTTGGAATAGTTGGAATTGGTTGGATTTTCAGTTTCAACTTGAGGAACCCTGGGTGAAGTAAGAGAAATTTCAGAATCAGGGGAGCAAAGTGTATTAGAGGAAGGAAGGTTTTCCAACATAACTGGTGCTGAATCTGATGTAGTGGAGAATGAAATAGGTGAATGATCCTGTGAGACAGAAGGTAAATCAGCATGTTGGACCACAACTGGTGCGGAATCTGATGTATTAGAGACTGAAATAGGTGAATGAACCTGTGTAACGAAGGGTAAAACAATAGGTTGGACTTGTATATTAGTAGGCAGAACATCATGTTGAAGTGTTTGTACATCAAGAATAGGACTGAACCATGATCTATCATTGGGTGAAGATTGTGCTGAACCATTTGTAGTGGAAGGATTAGGTGTAGAGTTGGATATCCATCTTTTAAACATACACATGTCCAGAGTAGGTGCACTGTCGACGATTTCGTGAGTGGAAACGTACCTTTATCAAATACCACATGACGAGAAATATAAACTCATCTAGATGAATAATGAAGACACTTGTACCCCTTATGATGATCACTATACCCCAGAAAAACACATGGAAGTGATCGAGGTTGAAATTTATCTGTGGTGATGTGTCGTTGACAGGGAAAACACAGGCATCCAAATACTCTCAACATTGTATATTTTGGTTGTTTCTGAAATAATACCGAGAGTGGATTGTCCATCTGTAGAACTTTAGAAGGTAATCTGTTAATGACAAATACTACTGTTGAAAAAGCCTCAACCCAAAAGTACTTAGGATCACTTAAGTGGTACATCATGGCCAATACTAGCTCAATAATGTGCCTGTGTTTACGTTCAGCAACACTGTTCTATTCGGGTGTTCCTGGGCAGGTAATGTGATGGACAATTCCACAAGTTTGAAAGTAGTGTTGAAGTTGTTGGTTGCAAAATTCTCCCCTCCATTCGATTGAAAATTTTTAATACAATTTCCCAATTGCCTTTCAACAATTTTTTGAAATGTAACAAACACTTTAAAAAACTATGATTTATATTTCAATGGATATATCCAACTGTATCTGGAAAAGTCATCTATGAATAGTACATAGTAACAAAACTTTTGTTTACTAATAGTAGGGGCTTTGCCCCAAAGATCACAATGTATGCGTTCTAATGGAGTTGAGGAACGAGAGAAAGAGGAAACAAATGGAAGTCGACTACTCTTGCTTAACTAGCAGCTTGAGCACACTTGAGAAGCTTTGCCAGTAACTGTTATTGAACCTTTTTGCTGTAAAAATTGTAATATCCTATGTTGAGTATGACCAAGTCGTTGGTTCCATGTCTCAGTTGAAGCAAATCGAAACCAAATAGAAAAAAGAGCAATTGAAGTAGGATTCACTGAAGTAGTGCTAGTATCAAGTGCATATAGACCATCCTTTCTACTCCCTGATGCCAAAATTTCCTTGGTCTGTGTGTGCTTGATCTGAAAACCAGAACCATCAAACTCAAAGTAACAGCTCCTGTGTCTGGAAACCATTCAGCATCCTGTGAATCTGAGACATTCATTGCAGCAAGTGCTTTACGTAGAGTAGGTAACTGATAATTTGTGTCAAACCTACCCCAATACTTTAAGGCACCATGACCTAACTTGCCAGTTGATGCTTGTTGATTGAATACAGGACCATTGGTAGCAGACGTTTGCTGATTCTGTTTTGGAGTGAAACCAGAATTATGAGACTGAGTCACAGTACTAGATCCAGGAGAAACATAAGAGTGACCTGTAGTTGCTACAGTCTTCTAGGATGCTGGGGAGCTTTGATTAAAACCTCTGCCTCATGAGGTGAAATTCTTTTTCTCCTTTGAGTTTTTGTCACTGTAGTAGGCAAGATGATTGGTCGAATGATTTGGTTGTTGATGTCGATTTCGCAGGTCATGACTCTGGAGGAGTGGAATCAAATCGGCATAGTTGGGAACTGGTGGTTTCAACATTGAAGTTGAAAACGATTCGAACTCAGGACCGAGATTAGTCAGTAAGGAGAATACCTTCCTTTGATCAGGTACTGGTTTCCTATTGCATTTAATTGATCACAGATTGATTTGAAATTGATCAAAAATTTTGAGAGACTCATAGTATCAGTTTTCACCTGGAAATGAAGTTTTGATAGAAGTTCAAACTCCCTAGCTTCAGATGCTTGGGAATACGCTGCAGACAGAGTACTCCACAGATCAGCTGCTGTTTGAACTCCTACAGCATGTTCAAGGACCTCCTCAAACAGAGTTCCAGTGATCCAAGCTTTGGCCAGTTGATTTGTACACATCCAAGACAAATAGTCTGAATTTGGTACTTTCTTTCCATCTGGCTGAACATCTCTTGATCTGGAGAGGGAATGGTTACCTTGATGAAGCCTAACATGTCTTGGCTTTCTATGAGAGATAGGATCTGTGTCTCCCATAACAGATATTTTGTTGGAGAGAGTTTGAGAGTGACGAAGTTGACAACATTCAATGTGGAAGGGTAAGGATACAGAAGAGTAGATGAAGAAGTAGTGGACATACTTGCAGAAGTTTGCGAGAAATCTCTTGGTAGCTCTGATACCATAAAGGAAGTCAAAGTACAGAAAGAAAGAAAAACTAGAGAAAAGACAACACTGTTATGTGAATACCTCGTTCACTAAAAACAGAGGTTTCAGATCTAATTTATATAGCAAAATATATACTAGACCTTTACAGACACTAAACCCTTATGGAAGCTTACAGACCTTTACATTTGACATTAGACCTTACAATCAACTGACCAACAGATTATATAACAGACTAACGGTCTAACCAAATGTACAACAGATCTAACAAACCGTACAGCTCATTGATAACTTGTTTGAGTGGAAGATCTGGAAGCTATGTGATCTCACTTGATGCCATACGTGTAGACTCATCTCTAATAGTTATTGCCTTAAATGTGTGAATATGCCAGTCGCTGTTCTTGTACCTCGCTGCCCTATTATGGAACCCATCAACAATTTGTCTGCTTTTCCCTGTTTCTCTCTTTCTTCCACATATAACTATAGAAGTAAAGGATGTTGGGAGCAAAAGAAGGTAGCTCCACCAAAAAACATTGGATTTTGGGATTCGAATTTTCAAGTTTGAAGACAAACCCAACACAGAGATGGAATTGAAGGGTTTCAATTGGGTACTACTAGTTGGACTATAGAAGAATATGAATGAATTTTTGGCTCTGTGCTGATGCTTCTAAGCTCTGTTCTGGTTTGTCCAGTTGCTTTGTCCTCGCACGGTCCCTCCCAGACTATATCTATGAGAGTTAAAGTCTTCATTAAGCATTGGATGACTATCATCGGATGGTTGAAGAGGAAATTCTTTTAAGGGAACTTCTGTTTTGAAATCTTGAGTCCAAAGACTAAAAGTTTAATTAGATCAGTAGACTCAAGTAATGATGATACATTTCAAAGCCAAACTAATTATCTTTCTTCACCTCTTGTATTTCAAAGCCTCCTGGTTGCATGGGTTAGATTGAAGCTTTGGTAGTAGAATTTGAAGGTGATTCTCATACCAAAACGAACTCCAAGAACCATCGGACATATTTACGAATGTTGAGTTTGAGGATGAGTTGAGTTTGCATACCATGTCGGAGTTTGCGGAATAAAAGCCGGATGAAATTTCCTCCGAGTTCTGTGCTCTGAGCCTCGCGGAGGAGATTTGGTAGACGTTCTGTGAAGCCTTACGGTCGAGAAGGAGGTTAAGAATTGTGACTTTTGTGTAAATAGGAGATTTAAGTGAAACTAAGGGTTTTTACCAACAAAAAAAAACAAAAAAAAAGTGAAACTAAGGGTTAGAGAAGTAAATTGATCATGGGTATTTTTGTCCATTCGGTGTAGAGTTCAACACCATCCAAAAATAAGATACAGTTGAAATTGTTTGAAAGGTTTGGGAAGAACTTGATTTAAAGGCATAGTATAGGGAAGGTACCTATAATTTACTCTTAAAACGCATACCAAAAACAACCTATGATTCGGATTCTAATTTTGAGAATTCTTAACTTTAGCCCAATTCAAGAATTGGTGATCATAGTTGAATTCGAGAATTACTAAATTTCATTTTGAAGACAGAGTGATGTTCTTTGATTTTGACGGATGGAACCAAGAATCATGTTTGTTTGGCATAAGTTATGAAATGATTAAACCATAAAATAAAAAAAATAAAAAAACCCTCATTAAACTAGTTATGATTTTTGAGTATATGTATTATTTGGTCTAGGGGTGTGTGTCAATTGGGCCCAAATCGAAAATTGAAACTGAACCAATCCGATCAGCTTGGACCAAACCGAAATCGGCAAGATTTGGGTTGTATTTATAGAATCCGATGAAAAGTTGAAACCGGACTGGACTTGACCAATTGATAAGCCCGAACCAACTAAACTAATAAGACCGAAACCAAACCAGCCTGGTAATGGGCCAATATGAGTCCATTAAGCCAACATTTTATTAAATATACATGTAAGAAACCAACACCGAAATTGAACCAGTTCAATAATGGCCCTATAGAGCCCATTAATCCAACTTTTTTATTGCATATAGAATTAGTAAACCAATAGCGGACCGATAAAAGTCCTTTAAACTAACCTAATAACAAACCAACATCAGACCGGCCCATTAACTAACTTGTACAATGCAGCCACCCTAGCCTGAACTGTTATTGGACATGTTTCCGGCTGCCCTAAAAAGCTTGAGACCGACTTAGCCCGAACAGAAACTGTCCCAAACTGGCCCATTGGCACCCCTAGTTTGGTCCCTTAGTTATTATTCTGGAGGAGTGTTCTTTTCAAAAGAATGTCTTTTCCTAGTTCTATGCTGGAACAGTGTTTTTTGGCTGTTCTTGAGCCTAATACTGTGTTTGGTAAAAGTTCTCGCTTGTTCTTGTCTGAACCGGAAGAGATGGTCTTTTTCTGTTCTGTTTTGAAATAATGTTCTTTGGCTATTCTTTTGGCCTTAAAACTGTTTGGCAAATATGTTCTAGAACTAGTTTGAAAACATTGTTCTAACTTGTTTGCTGTTTGGTAAAATTTGTTCTAGAACACTTTTTTTCAAAGGATTCAAATATTACAGAATTACCATTAAACCGATATCTTACCAAATTAATTAATATTAATGTCATTTAATTATAAATTGTACCTATGGGTTGATGGAGATAAGTTGATCAATTAAACAAGAAAATTTTCCAAAAAATAAAAATAAAATTCCATGCATCTAGAGCCGCAAACCTTTTTTATTTTTTATTTTTTATTTGTAGTTATCATTTGGGTTCATGCCAAAAGAATTTAGAACACAAATAATTCATATCTGGAATTTGAAACAGAAAATAAAAAGAACAAAATAAAGTCAATACTGACGTTTTCAGTCGATATTTGATAAAGAATTAAGCACAAATAATAATAAGGAGTCCACTTGATTATCTTTTGGTGAGTACAGCCAAATAGATGTGAATTTCACAGAACCAGCAAAGCATTAATTTCTTAAATCACAGAACCATCTACACATTAGTTTCAGATTCAAATCTGCAAACCCGATGTACTGATTCAGATAGAAATCCCCTGGTACCGTGTGAGAGAAGAAGAGGGAAAAGGAGATGTGACCATCCCTAAAACAAAGAACAAGCAAGTTGCAGAGATGGAGACGAAATAGTAGTAGATTTACCTGCTCGAACAAGGAGTAGTTTCTACAAAAATGTTAAAAAAAAATTCAGACAAGAAAAATGGAGATGGAGGAGAAGTAAAGATGAGAGAGAGAGAGAGAGAGAGAGAGAGAGAGAGAGAGAGAGAGAGATGAGGGAAAAATAACTGCTGTGCTTGTAGAGAACGAACAAGGAGGATGTGCTTCTTCGTGTATGGAAGTAGCTAGAAAGGGTGTCAGGTTTTATTGGGCACAACTTAGTTTTTTGTTCTTTTCAAAATTGTTCTAGAACGTAAAAACATGGTAAACCATGTTCTGAAATTTTCATTCTTAGATGTTCTTTTCATCCAGTTCGTTCTGTGAGAATAGAAGAACAAACCAGATTTGCCAAACAGTTTTTAGCTGTTCTTGATTGTTCTGAACATTTTTTCTATTCTATCAGAACGGAAGAACAGAAGAACTGTTCTTTGGGAGAGTTACCAAACGCAGCCTAAAAGTCTATTTGATAAATATGTTTTAGAACTAGTCTGAGAATAGAAAAATAACAGTTTGTTGTTTGGTAACTTTTGTTCCATAACATTTTTTTTCCAAACATTTATAAATTACAGAATTGCCACCAAAGCAATATCTTGCCGCCAAAATGATATTAATGTCATTAAGTTATACATATATGGACAATTAAAAAACAATGGCCATTATCCCATTTTCAACATTTTTTTTTTTTTGATTTGCACCATCCACATCACCATATGCCCTTCTCCACAATTAACACAATGAAGATTCCTTGATTCTATCATATTGCTCTACAATAAAATTTTCATAATGCATGTAAAAATCTATATGAATAGATGCACTACCTTCCCATCTAACATAAATATATGAGAATTTCATATTGAAAGAACATGCACACATTACGTTTTCATAAACAGACTTTTCTTGAGTCTTAGTTAATTACATCCACAAGCTGTCTTTCAAGATTGGAGATTCATGTCAATAGATAGGTTTCAGTAAAACAGATCTTGGATATAAGTAAATGAAGTACTGTTTTACGCAGTCAAATTCTATTTTTGTGTAGCAATGGCAAATTTTATGGGCCTATTATTTAATTGTATTTTGTGGGTTCAAGAGGCTATCTGAGATATCAGATTTTAGTGATCTAATGTTGGTCATTTTGTAGTTTCCAGAGCTACTAGAGATTTCATGGGTGTTTTATGCGAGAGAACGGGCTAGTTTGGTTTTTTTTCCATACCATTACCAACCCCAAGACTAGCTTGTTTTTTCCATTGCATTCTTCGTGAAACCATCACCGATCAACTTCCATCACATATCCATCAAACCATACTCAAACCTTATGGTACCCATATAAACATGGTCAAATGGACCATTTTTTACTACTTAACAATTTTCTGTTAAGCCATCACGTGGACAGAGCTCATTCCAGCTCCCTACTGTCCATTCATTTCATCAAGAGACTGGTTTTCCACCATCCAAACTGTTAACCCGTTCAAAACACAGCATCCCGTTGCAATTGAAGCATTTCATCAAACACCAGGTGTGCAGACAATACATAACCACATTGCCAAAAACAGAAAACGAAGCGATTGGGAGTGTCTGCGTGCATTGGTAAGGGAACAGCAGAGTGGGAAAAAAAAAAACATGTTATGAGACCAATAAAAACCACAGAAGGTGTGCAGACAATACATAACCATATTTTGCCAAAAACAGAAAACGAAGCGACTGGGAGTGTCTGCGTGCGTTGGTAAGGGAACAGCATGGTAAAAAAAAACTTATGCGACCAATGTGAAGCTCTGGAAGAACACATTTAAAATAAGAAATTAACCTGTTCGATCCCTTCGAAGGAACGAACACCCGGCGTCGATTTTCTCTTCGGTGAGGGAATCGGGCAGCGATTCCAACGGGGAGCGACAACGGTTTAATAAGAGATACAGAAGAGTAAGAAACAAGTATGTTATACCTGGTTGTGGAGAGGGAGAGACGAGGGCTTGCGAGAAACCTGCCTCACTTTTGCTTTGTGGCGATGGAAAGTGAGGGAGCTTGAAGAAGGAGACCAGCCGATACCTTTGCACACTTGCGAGAAACTATCTCTTTTTATCATTTTTATTGGGAGGGATCATTTTTAACTAAATTGTGGTCTCAAATTTTGTTACAGAAGTTATGCAAAATGTGTCCTATATTGGATTCATATCATCTCATACCCGGCACATGAGAAAATCCAGTGGCTGTCATCCATTGTGCGTGTATACCAATACATACAGTAAACTACAGCCACTGGATTTCCTTATGCCAACGTGAGGGGCATGAGAGGATTTATTTCAAAATTTACCAGCTGCTGAAACACTGTTCTGAACAATTTTTTTGTTCTCTTAGAATGGAAGAATGAAAAAACGAAAATTGTTCTTTGAGAGAGTCACTAAACACAGCCTAGAATAAGTGATTTCAACATAGTGGCAAGCAGAGTATGTCCGAACATTTGAATGCTAAAAGAAAAAATCACTCTCTCCAACAAAATATCTGTTATGGGAGACACAGATCCTATCTCTCATAGAAAGCCAAGACATGTTAGGCTTCATCAAGGTAACCATTCCCTCTCCAGATCAAGAGATGTTCAGCCAGATGGAAAGAAAGTACCAAATTCAGACTATATGTCTTGGATGTGTACAAATCAACTGGCCAAAGCTTGGATCACTGGAACTCTGTTTGAGGAGGTCCTTGAACATGCTGTAGGAGTTCAAACAGCAGCTGATCTGTGGAGTACTCTGTCTGCAGCGTATTCCCAAGCATCTGAAGCTAGGGAGTTTGAACTTCTATCAAAACTTCATTTCCAGGTGAAAACTGATACTATGAGTCTCTCAAAATTTTTGATCAATTTCAAATCAATCTGTGATCAATTAAATGCAATAGGAAACCAGTACCTGATCAAAGGAAGGTATTCTCCTTACTGACTAATCTCGGTCCTGAGTTCGAATCGTTTTCAACTTCAATGTTGAAACCACCAGTTCCCAACTATGCCGATTTGATTCCACTCCTCCAGAGTCATGACCTGCGAAATCGACATCAACAACCAAATCATTCGACCAATCATCTTGCCTACTACAGTGACAAAAACTCAAAGGAGAAAAAGAATTTCACCTCATGAGGCAGAGGTTTTAATCAAAGCTCCCCAGCATCCTAGAAGACTGTAGCAACTACAGGTCACTCTTATGTTTCTCCTGGATCTAGTACTGTGACTCAGTCTCATAATTCTGGTTTCACTCCAAAACAGAATCAGCAAACGTCTGCTACCAATGGTCCTGTATTCAATCAACAAGCATCAACTCGAACATCTTCTGTCATTTGATGCCAAATCTGTGGCAAGTTAGGTCATGGTGCCTTAAAGTATTGGGGTAGGTTTGACACAAATTATCAGTTACCTACTCTACGTAAAGCACTTGCTGCAATGAATGTCTCAGATTCACAGGATGCTGAATGGTTTCCAGACGGGGGAGCTGTTACTTTGAGTTTGATGGTTCTGGTTTTCAGATCAAGCACACACAGACCAAGGAAATTTTGGCATCAGGGAGTAGAAAGGATGGTCTATATGCACTTGATACTAGCACTACTTCAGTGAATCCTACTTCAATTGCTCTTTTTTCTATTTGGTTTCGATTTGCTTCAACTGAGACATGGCACCAACGACTTGGTCATACTCAACATAGGATATTACAATTTTTACAGCAAAAAGGTTCAATAACAGTTACTGGCAAAGCTTCTCAAGTGTGCTCAAGCTGCTAGTTAAGCAAGAGTAGTCGACTTCCATTTGTTTCCTCTTTCTCTCGTTCCTCAACTCCATTAGACGCATACATTGTGATCTTTGGGGCAAAGCCCCTACTATTAGTAAACAAAAGTTTTGTTACTATGTACTATTCATAGATGACTTTTCCAGATACAGTTGGATATATCCATTGAAATATAAATCATAGTTTTTTAAAGTGTTTGTTACATTTCAAAAAATTGTTGAAAGGCAATTGGGAAATTGTATTAAAAATTTTCAATCGAATGGAGGGGAGAATTTTGCAACCAACAACTTCAACACTACTTTCAAACTTGTGGAATTGTCCATCACATTACCTGCCCAGGAACACCCGAATAGAACAGTGTTGCTGAACGTAAACACAGGCACATTATTGAGCTAGTATTGGCCATGATGTACCACTTAAGTGATCCTAAGTACTTTTGGGTTGAGGCTTTTTCAACAGTAGTATTTGTCATTAACAGATTACCTTCTAAAGTTCTACAGATGGACAATCCACTCTCGGTATTATTTCAGAAACAACCAAAATATACAATGTTGAGAGTATTTGGATGCCTGTGTTTTCCCTGTCAACGACACATCACCACAGATAAATTTCAACCTCGATCACTTCCATGTGTTTTTCTGGGGTATAGTGATCATCATAAGGGGTACAAGTGTCTTCATTATTCATCTAGATGAGTTTATATTTCTCGTCATGTGGTATTTGATAAAGGTACGTTTCCACTCACGAAATCGTCGACAGTGCACCTACTCTGGACATGTGTATGTTTAAAAGATGGATATCCGACTCTACACCTAATCCTTCCACTACAAATGGTTCAGCACAATCTTCACCCAATGATAGATCATGGTTCAGTCCTATTCTTGATGTACAAACACTTCAACATGATGTTCTGCCTACTAATATACAAGTCCAACCTATTGTTTTACCTACTGTTACACAGGTTCATTCACCTATTTCAGTCTCTAATACATCAGATTCCGCACCAGTTGTGGTCCAACATGCTGATTTACCTTCTGTCTCACAGGATCATTCACCTATTTCATTCTCCACTACATCAGATTCAGCACCAGTTATGTTGGAAAACCTTCCTTCCTCTAATACACTTTGCTCCCCTGATTCTGAAATTTCTCTTACTTCACCCAGGGTTCCTCAAGTTGAAACTGAAAATCCAACCAATTCCAACTATTCCAACTCTCATGTGATGATCACTCGTGGGAAGAGTGGAATATACAAACCCAATGCCAAGTATGCTCTAGTCAGTAGCACCATTCCAACTGAACCTACAAGTGTAAGGGCTGCTCTAAGTCATGAGGGGTGGTATGCTGCAATGAAAGAGGAAATGACTGCCTTAGCTCACAAAAAAACTTGGACTCTGGTCCCTGCTACTTCCTCTATGAATATCATTGGTTGTCGATGAATATTTAAAACAAAACTCAAGGCTGATGGTTCCCTTGAAAGACTCAAAGCATGACTGGTGGCTAAGGGATATGCCCAGCGTGAAGGGGTCGACTTCCATGAGACCTTTAGCCCAGTGATAAAACCTGCTTTTATACGGTTAGTTCTTTCTATAGTTACTGTTAGAGGATGGGCTATTAGGCAATTAGATATAAAGAATGCATTTTTACATGGAAATCTCCAAACTCTAGTTTACATGAGTCAACCTCCAGGCTTTGTGGATTCATCACAACCGAAATCAGTATGTCAACTTCATTGTGCCCTGTATGGACTGAAACAGGCACCGAGGGCCTGATTTGATCGATTTAGTGATTTCCTTCTTTAATATGGGTTTATATGTTCTTCCTCTGATACATCATTGTTTGTCTTTCACTCACAACATACTATCATGTATCTTCTACTATATGTTGATGATATAGTATTGACAGGCAATTATCAGAGAATAATGGATTCATTTATTCCGGATTTGGGTGCCCGATCCGCAATGAAGGATTTAGGCTTCTCTTCACTTTTTCCTTAAAATTGAAGTTCACACCACTGCTCATGGTCTTTTTTTGTCACAATCATTATATGCCGTCGATATTCTTCATCGGGCTCACTTCACAACTCTCAAGCCTATTTCCACTCCAAATGGGTACTTACACAATCCTCTCGTGATCAGGCTTTCACTCCCGAAGACGGATGCTACTCAATACAAAAGTTTGGTCGAAGCCTTGCAGGTACCTAACGATTACAAGACCAGATTTGTCTTATGTGGTTAATCATGTATGTCAATATATGCATTCATTTTAAACTTATAAAAAGGATTCTTAGATATATACGTGGTACTCTTGACCATGGAATCAGCTTCAGCCGAGATAGTTCCTTTGATCTGATTGCTTACTTTGACTCAGATTGGGCTGGTTGCCCTGTTACTCAGTGATCTACAATTAGGTTTTGCACTTTCCTTGGCTCCAATCTCATTTCATGGAGTGCCAAGAAACAGCCCACCGTAGCCAGGTCAAGCACAGAAGCAAAGTATAGGGCAATGGCATCAACCACTGCTGAATTAACTTGGCTATCTTTTCTCCTATATGATCTGGGTATACCTCAAACTCAGCCAGCAGTTCTCTATTATGATAATATGAGTGCATTACACATGACAATCAATCCTGTTTTCCATGATAAAACTAAATATATCGAGCTTGATTATCATTTTGTGCACGAGAAAGTTGCTCTTGGCTTGTTATAGACACGGTTTGTGTCATCTAATCATCAGCTTGCTGATGTACTCACAAAACCTCTGGGTCGGCAACCATTTCAAGCTATTTGTTTCAAACTAGGCTTACGATCCAAATCGTTGCTCAGTTTGATGGGGGATATTAGAGATGAGTCTACACGTATGGCATCAAGTGAGATCACATAGCTTCCAGAGTCTTCCACTCAAACAAGTTGTCAATGAGCTGTACAGTTTGTTAGATTTGTTGTACATTTGGTTTGACCGTTAGTCTGTTATATAGTTTGTTGGTCAGTTGATTGTAAAGTCTAATGTCAAAGTAATGGCTGTAAGCTTCCACAAGGTTCTAGTGTCTGTAAAGGTCTAGTAGATGTTTTGCTATATATATATCTAAATCTGATCTGAAACCTTTGTTTTTAGTGAACGAGGTATTGTCTTTTCTCTAGTTTTTCTTTCTTTCTGTACTTTGATTTCCTTTAATAAGAACATTGTGTGACTTGCTTCTTCTTCTTTGATTCCTTCCTTCTGGTCATGGATTTGGTTAAACCTAATTTCGATTACTGGGGTTCATGAAAAGGATGCACAAATGGATTTTTTTGGTGGAGCTACTTCTATAGCGAGGGACAAATTGTTGATGGATTTGATTAAACCTAATTTTTGGTCATGGTGTGACCTGCTTTGTTTTACTCTAAGATTCTCTGGTCTCGTCTCTACTGGTCTATCGGGCTGAAACACAGAAGTGCTTAAACGTGCTTAAACCAAATACTGGGGTTTTCATATACTGGGGTTCATGAAAAGGATGCACAAATAGATGTTCATAAAAAACCCTCTATTTTCCCGACTGCCTGAAATGTGTAGGGAGATGAGACTCATTACTAACCCTAAGAGAAATCTCCAAGGAACGGCAGAAGAGTTGTTCTTGTTCAATTCCTTCCTTCCTTCTTCTTCTTCGATTCCTTCCTTCTTCAATGGGTTCTGTTTCAGCACTAGCGGAAACATGAAGATGGGTCGGGTCATGTTTCAATAGAATTTATGTGATATTTAGGGGTGGGGTAAAATGGTCCTTTAACTATGGAGAGGGTATTTTAGGTATTAAAATTTTAACTTTTAGCTTTTGACGTCAGTCAACAGAGATTCCTTAACGGAGTGGGTTTTTTGGAATTCCTTCATTTAAGGGGGTGTCTTTGAAATTGTATGAAAGGTTTGGGGTGTACTTGATTTAAAAGGCTAACTACAGAAGAGTTACCTATAATCTACTCTTTTAAGAATGATATCTTAGGATTAGAATGCAAAGAAGAATGTTTGGTTGATCTACTGGTTCTAAATTCTTAGAATGAAATCAAAGAACGGGCTTCACTCTGGAACGGGAAAAAAAGTCATTTTATTTTCTTGTTTTCTTAAAATCTATTGCCTCTTCGACTGTCCTTTGCTCCATCCTTGAGGCTCTGCTTGGTTGCAAGGGGAATTAAAAAGAAGGGAAGTTTTAAATTTTTAAATTTTTAAATTTTTATAATCATTACAGCACATGTTGTCAAATGACTATATAATTGACTCCAAATCATTCTATATTTAGTTATTAACTTGCACTTCACTCTACATCCAAATCCCTAACATTTAAAAAGTAAATAAAATTTACATCTAATAAGTATCATTACTAATTATAATTCGAAATTTAAGTAGTTTATACAATTATATTGTCGTTATACACTTATATTTATATGAGTTTTCTTTTCAAAGTTTAAAAACTTCACTTCCCTTCCCTTTTAATTTCCCCTGCAACCTGAAGGAGGGTAGTTGGTGTGGGAAAAACCTTTCAGTCTTCTCTGCTGAATTCCATTTCCTTTTAATTTGTTCACCGCCGCTGTCATTTTCCCTGCCGGTTAAGTGTTCATTAGTTCTGTCATCTTTGAACCAAGAGTTCAAGTTCACGTTCAAACTCCAAATCAGGTATTTCCACTCAAGTGTGTCTCCTGATTTATCTATTTTTAAATTGTAGACAGCCGCTGTGACATGCTTCTTTTTATTTAAGCTCTCTAATGAACCTGTAATTCTCCCACTATGAATTCTTAAGTCTTCAGATTTCAGGTGAGTTGCGCCGAGGGAGTTCCAGGGATTTATGTTGATTTATGGATACAGCTCAGTCAGCTCTCCTGATAATCTAGGAAACCCTAGGGCTCAGATTTGCCTTTACTGTCTTCCTCTTCCGATTGAATTCATTTTCGTTTGGCATTTCATGTTTGAAAAAAAAAAAAAAAAATAGCATGAGCTGTCCATTTCGTCATCGGACTAACTATTATTCAGTTAAAGCTTCTGACTCGATCGTCGTCTCAAAACTCCAAGAAGATTCTCTTGTTCATACTTGAGCGACAAAAATGGGTTTAATTGATCCTGGATTTCTGAACTCATGAGCACAACATTGGCATGATCTGAGAAATCTAGTTAGAGAAACAAATCCCAACAAATTTATGCAACTCTTGAATAATTCAGAAACCAATCCAGAGATTTTCCTTAAGTACTTTCGGTGGTCAGTGAAAGAATGTAAACTCTCTTATAATCTTGATTACTGCTGTAGATTACTGATCTTGTTAGCAAATGCAAAGAACTATTGCTAAAATCTTCAATTATTTGAAGACAGTCGGTTATTTGATGTAGGAGAAGAGATGTTAAAAACAATGCCATTATTTGCCCACGAGACGTTCGATGAAATGTCACGGCATTCTAACAGGAATACACCTTAGCCAAAAAAAATTGTATCCAAACATATACCGAATTACCCATCTGAGTAATAAAATGCATTCTGCATTCTTAGAATGGGAATGCATACCAAACATAGCCATGGTCTATGTAGAGTATTAGGTTAGAACCGTGCGCAATCTAAGAGGTGGCAAAACCTAATCCCCCCCCCACCCGCCCGCCCGCCCGCCCGCCCGCCCGGGTCATTCATTGTCTTTTTGCTTTATTTTGTTCTCTCTTCCCTTTGCACTCTCTTTTTTCGCCTTTTTTCTGGCCAAAGTAGGAATTTTCACTTTCCCTTTTGATGCGGGCTCATATGTCAGCCTTGCAGATGCGGTTAAAGAGGCAGTGGGTTTAGTTAAGAGTTATGCTTACCTGTAGAGATAGTGGTTAGGTATGGTTTATAGATAAATTGGATATGTATTTGGTGATGGGATGTAGTGGTACGTGAATAGGATGATTTGTTTTTTTTCTTTTGGCTATGGATCCAAAAAACTTTTCATTAGCTGTCAAAAAGAAATGTTACAAACCAACTACCTCAAGTGAGTTAAACCCTACCTTCGGCATTGCCATCAGCAGGGCCTCACTTGGGTTTACAAAGTATATGCAAATCTGAACCTTGGTCGGCCAGATACATCCCAAACTACCTCCCTAGCCACAGATGGGGGGCAGGTGCTCCATCTTTCTGATTTTTTACTAACTTGTCAGCTACCATGTTCGCTTCCCTAAAGCAATCTGTTACCCTTAGATACATATGTACTAAGCTTTCCTCATTATGATTCCAGCTCTATCGACAGTACCATGGTATATCACGTTTATGCAGGCAGTTCACTACTCTCTCAGAATCTATTTCCAGCCATAAACATCGAATCCCTAGCTTAGTAGCCTCTTGAATTCCTTTCACACAGCTGTAATTTCTGCTCTGAAATTCGTTTGGATTCCGATGTACTCAGAGGCCGCACATATCACATGACCTGATGAAGATTGTATCACCAAACCTGCTCCCACTTTACCAGGGTTGCCCAATGCACATCTGTCTGTATTCAGTTTGCACCAAACAACGTTTCATATTGTCAAAGTTACCTGTCTCACAATACGATTTCTGCTATTCTTTGTTTTCAGTCCTAGGCATCTTGAAACTCTTAGATCATCAAGTGTTTTTATAATACATGGCTTCCTTACCGACAGGTCATGGCATGCCTGTTTTATCATTTCCACTGCCTGCTGAGTTGTAGGCATAATATTCTCATAGCAGCTGCCATTATGGGTTTTCCACAGCACCTGCATTCCAAAGAATATTGACACCCATAGATCACTAATAGGCATTACCCTCCTTTTCAGTCTCCAACAATGTGAGCAGACCTTGTGTGTTTTGAAATCCACAACATTGGATTCCAAAAAGGCCAAATACATTCCTCCATAGTTCTGCAAAAACACAGTGCAAGAAGATATGCTCAAAACCTTCTTCCTGTCTTTGGCATAAGTAACATCTTGACATTATTGTGTATGTTTGTTTAAGTCTTGGTGGGTGGTTATCCTGTTATCATGGGTAGGTAGGGGAATGAATGGTTACGTGATTAGTTCCTTAACCACATGTATATCTATTTATTGTTTCATATTATTAATGAAATCAGTCTTTTGAATCCCAATAAATACTCTTACAAGTAGATACTCTTTTGAGTAGAGGTCACGGTTTCCTCAATACGAATAAACCCCAATGTAGGTTCGCTCTGTAGAACTAATTCCTTTTGCCCCTCTTTTCTTTCTTCCCCCTTTTTTTCTCTTTCTTCTTTGATCCAAACCTAAGATACTGTCGTAATTCCTACTAGTTACCACCATAGATTATTGTAATTTTATTTCTTTGATTACTTTTCTGCTATGTTTCCTTTAGGACTCTGTTTCCTACTAGGATTGTAATGTTCTTTTAAGTCTTTCATTATATATAAGAAGTAGGGGTGAGAAGATCTTACCTCTCTTTCCCATTCTCTGATTCAACATGGTATCAGAGCTACCACCACTCTTGAGATACCAACCCTAGCAATTCCCGTCGTCCTTGCGCCTCTATTACCGCCATCGAAATCCCGTCGTCAATCCCTTACCTTCACCTCGATCTCTCTTCTTCTTCCCTGGTACCGTAAACCTGCAACTACCGTAAACCTGCAACTACCGTAAACCTTCAACCTAATCGAAACCCTATTTTTTCACTGCCATAGAGTGGGATCAACAACACCTGTTACTGCCATCACCATAACCAGTTCCGATTCCCTGTTTCTTCCCTACCGCCATTGACAGCTCCATCAAACTACCGCCATCGCAAAATCCTGCAACCCATCGTCCCTGCACTCCCATTGCACACTACTGCCTTGCAACTCTAATCGAAACCTGATGGCAAAGAGGGTTCAAAGCAAGTCAAATTAACAAGCCCTCTTTGTTACAGGATCTTAATTCAGTCCAATACAAAAATCTGCAGAGAAAAGTAATGAAGAAAACCACTTATCTTGAAATCTAACCGTCAGAATCAGATGAAACTTGGATGACCTTTGTAATAATTGTGAACACCCTTCCAAATATGAAGACAATCCAATAAGAGTTGAAGGAGCTACAAGCTCTGGAAGTTGGCTGTACCTGGTACCGCCAGATCTGGAAAAGTTTTTATAACCCTGGATTTACTTTGTAGTAAAATAGCAAGGATATAAGAACACTTTTATAGGAGTCAAGTCGTCCAAACAGATTAGAAGAGTAATAAACAAGTAGTAGAATCACAAAGGGAATCAGTTCGGTTGAGTCTCACAACCTTGGGGACTCAACCAGAAAAAATAGGAGCTTTACTCTTTTATTTTTCTGGAAAATCTCTCAACCACCAGCCAACTTCTACTCCTCTTATTTATAATGAGAATCCTTACAATTAAAATAGGAAAGAGATAAAACTACTAAAACTAAATCTTCTTATAACATAGGAAGGTTTTAATACAATGGAAAGAAAACTTTCTAAATCTGAAAATAGGAAAGTGAATACTTGGTCTCCAAGTAATTGACACTTACTATCAATTTATCATAAATATTAGGAAACAAACTAAACAATGAAATTAGGAAACCAACTTTTAGGAAAGAACTAACAAAGGAATGAAAAATATGTTGTTGGTACTATTCACGTGAACAGTATCGTGAACACTGATCACGTGAACAGTGTGGGTTGGTCAGCCAATTGGGCCTGGCCCAATTTTAGAAGGTTCTTCTTTCGGCCCCTTCTAGAGTAGACTTGGGCTGCATCAAAACCCTGCCCTCATTGCCTCTGTTCCCACAACCTTCCCTGCCCTTATTGCCTGCTACCTGCGACTGATTTCCAGAGGTCTTCGGCCTAGTGATGCATAGGGTCGACTAGCTCTGCGCTGCTTTGCCATTGACAGTGAGCCAGTAATCATCGCCATCGGGCAAGGTTGAAGATGGCCTACTGATGCAGTCCAAGAAGGCAACCAGCCCACATGGTCAACACTGTTCACGTGGTGCTGTTCACGTGAACAGTATCAGTAGCAGATTTTTTTACTCTTTTGTTATTTCTTTCCTAAAAGTTAGTTTTCCTAATTTCATTGTTTAGTTTGTTTCCTAATATTTAGGATAGATTGATAGTAGGTTTCAATTACTTGGAGACCAAGTATTTACTTTCCTATTTTCAGATTTAGAAAATTTTCTTTCCATTGTATTAAAACCTTCTTATGTTATAAAGAGGTTTAGTTTTTAGTAGTTTTCTATCTTTCCTATTTTAATTGTAAGGATTCTCATTATAAATAAGAGGCGTTGAAGCTGGCGGTAGCTTTTAGAGTTGACTAGAAAATTGTTCATCAATTTTTGGTTGAGTCTCATAGGTTGTGAGACTCAACCGAAGATCCCTTTATTGGTTTCCCTTGTGTTATTTTTAGTACTTTTAATTTCTCCCTCATCTTCATTGGTTTGCGACATGAATGCTACTGTTTCTGACCACTCAACTCTGAAGAATTGAAGATGGCAACCAGAATTGTCAAGTCTAAAAGGCCAGAGGCCAAATAATTAGAACAGGTCGATTTCGATGCTTTGTGGTTTCTGTTTTCATGGTTGGATCAAACCCGGATTCTAGTATGTCAATCATTACATCCTAGGGAACATTGTCGCCAAATTTTGAAGCTTTCCTATGGCCAGATTTTGAGATAAGTGATTTTTATTAAATTCTTTCTATTTTCTGTTTTGATTGGACTGTGAAGATCCTATTGCAAAAGAGGGTTTTGTGATTTGTGTTGTGTGGAAACCCTCTTTGCATCACCTACTCTGTTTATTCATACTTTGTTTATTCAGTTTATTTTCTTTTGAAATTACAGAAAGCCCCCTACTCTATTGTTTCTTTGCACCTGGCCCTTGAGGTAATATTTTTTTTATTTCAGTTCCACCCTAAGGTCCTGTTTGTTCCTCAAGGGTTATTTTGATGTTTTGATTTATTATGAAATTGCCATTGGGCTTCAAGTAAAGCTTCTATATCAGAGATTGAACTTACTCCAGTTTTTTAGTCAGATTGTTCTTGGGTTGTGATCATTCCCATGATTGACTCTTCTGAAGTTGTTTTTTCCTAATATAGAGACCTCTAAGATTGAATTCACTGCTATTACCCTTAACCCAATCAAGTTGGATGGGACCAACTATTTGATGTGGTCTAAAACCGCATACATGACAATCTCTGCAAGAGGCCTATTGGGTTACATTAATGGTAAAAAGAAGGCACCTCTTCTCACAAAAAAATTATATGACAAATAAGCATCCGAGAACTCCATTGTGATGGCCTATTTAATTGGTTCTATGGAGCCCAAAATTGGCCAGGGATATGTACTGTTATCTGATGCTACAGAAATTTGAAAGGCTACCAAGGAGACTTATTCCCAGATTGACAACTATTATTTGATTTATGATCTCTATGTAAAGATTGGTGCAACCAAGCAACGGGACATTACAGTCTCCCAGTATTATTCTGAACTCCAAAGTCTGTGGCAAGAGTTATATTATTATGATACCTTTGCTGCTGCCTGCTCCGCTAATGCTATTGCCATGAAACTTGCGAAGGGCAAACTACGAGTCTACAATTTTTTGGTTGGCCTCAATATTGAGTTTAATTAGATTCGTGCTCAAATCTTTAGTAGGGAGCCTCCCCCATCTTTAGAATAAGCTTATGCCTTGGTTCAATCTGAGGTCATATGCCGTACTTCTATGATACCCCCACTACCAGCAAAATGGTCCGCTCTCCAAACCACTTAGCCAAGTGGCTCTGTATTACCAAAACCGGTTCGGTGTGACTATTGTGGAAAGGACTGACACTCTAAAGAAACTTGTTGGAAATTGCATGGCAAACCAGCTGATTTTGAAGCCAAGAGGCGTGTAAGAGGAATGCAGAGATCTAAGAATTTCAAGGCACCACAGGCTCATTAGACAAAGACTTGCCCTCGTATTGGGGCTCTACCTATGTTGTCCACTGAAGAACTTCAGGCTTTTCGACATCTTCTCAGGCCATCTACTAGAGCTTCTACCTGTCATCCTTCATTATCTGCCACACCAGGTTCTTTTTTTGTCCAGTCCGGTATTTCTCATGCTAATCATTGTGTTTCCTCTGTTCATGGCCCTTGGGTTATGGACACTGGAGCCACTAATCACATGACTGGCTTAGCGAACTCCTTTTTTCTGTACTTTCCCTTTTCTAGGAAAGATACAGTCTGAGTAGCAGATGGGTCTCTTTCTCCTATATCTGGGAAGGGATCTGCTGCTCCTCCACCCTTACTTTAGAGTCTGTTCTTCATGTTCCTAGTTTTGCTACGAATTCATTATCTATTAGTAGCCTTACAAAATCTCTTAATTGCAAAGTGATATTTTTTTTTTATCTTTGTATGTGATCAGGATCTGGTGAGCGGGAAAACGATTGGACATGGTAAATTGCATGGTGGTCTCTACTTGCTTGCAGATGGTCCTTCAGAACCTCCATCATCAGCTTCACCTTTACCTCTACCTACACCACATCACCTTTACTCCGCTGTTAGCACCCTCCAGCAATGGCACAGACGTCTTGGTCACCCTTCTTCAGTAGTTTTGTTTCAATTGTTCCCGTTGTTATTTAAGCATAGTAATAAAAACGAGTTATTATCCTATTTACCTTCCTTTAATAGAAGTAGTGATTTGTTTGATTTAGTGCATTCTAATGTATAGGGTCTTGCTAGGATGACTTCCATCTCTAGCCATCGTTGGTTTGTTTCCTTTATTGACTGTTACTCACGGACTACATGGGTTTATCTAATACATAACAAAAGTAATGTTTTTCAATACTTCCGCCAATTTCACAATATGATAAAGACACAGTTTCAGGCCTGACTGAAAGTACTGCGCAATGATAATGGTAAAGAATTTCTTAATGGGACATTTCAACACTATTTGTCTGAAAATGGCATCCTCTACCAAACAAGTTGCGTTGATACGCCTGCTCAAAATGGCGTCGCTAAAAGAAAAAACCATCATCTACTAAACGGCCATAGCTCTTATGTTTTACAAGCAATGTTCCAGTTCGTTTTTAGAGTGTTGTCGTTCTCACTACGGCTTCTCTTATTAATCGGCTCCCTTCGCGATTTCTTAGCAACAAAGCTCCTTTAGATCTCTTACTTGATGTTACGTCTTTTGTGTTGCCACCAAAGGTTTTTGGTTGTGTCTGTTATGCTCGCAATCATCAATCTCCTAGCAAGCTTGATCCCCGAGGGTTATGGTGTATTTTCATTAGCTATCTTGCAACTCAGAATGGCTATAAGTGCTATCATCCTCCTATCCAGAAGACATATATTACTAGGGATGTTCTCTTTTATGAATTTGATGTACTACCAGCCACATCTTCAGGGGGAGCAAGATGAGCAAAGTCTTGAAGATGTGCCTATGTTTGAAGATGTGCCAAAGGAACTAGAATAGGTCCAAGAAAAAAGTCATGGATTCAGTGGATTGAGCTCCAGAGACTGATGCACCAGTAGACCACCATGATACAATATCACCTTTTATACCTATACCTATACCGGTACCTACACCTATAGCTAGTCCCATAACCCGTCCAGCCAAACCTCTGCAGGTCTACAGCCGAAACTGTGTCAGAAACAAGCAAGGAAGGGCTACTACCATAACGCAAGTACACACGTCCCTTCGTCAACCCAGGATCCAGAGACTGAGCTATTACCTCTTAGTAAGGAAATTCCTCTCATTGATTCTAATTCTGATTTCTCTATTGCCATTCGGAAAGGTAGTAGGGCTTGCACTCTTCACCCAATCTCTAATTTTGTTTCATATGATTATTTATCTCCCTCCTTCCATGCTAATGTGCTTTCTCTTTCCTTTGTGTCTATTCCTTAGAAATGGCAAGATGCAATTTTGGATGAAAGGTGGAAAACTGCAATGATGGAAGAAATGAGAGCTCTGAAGAAGAATAATACCTGAGATCTTGTTCCACTCCCATTAGGTAAGAGACCAGTAGGGTGCAAATGGGTTTTTACAATCAAGCAGAATAGTGATGGCATAGTAGATCGGTATAAAGTGCAAGGTTAGTAGCTCGTGGATTTATCTAGACATGGTATTGATTACCAAGAAACCTTTACGCCTGTGACTAAGATGACAACAATGCGGGTCCTCTTGGCATGTGCTGTCCACCACAATTGGGACTTGCAACAGCTTGATGTAAAGAATGTCTTTCTTTATGAGGAACTTACAGAAGAAGTATATATGGATTGCCTACTTGGGTTTACAGATGCAAATACTGAAGGGAATGTATGCAAGTTGAAGTGCTCACTCTATGGACTTAAATAGTCCCCTAGAACATGGTTTGGTAGATTTCATAAAGCTATGATAATATTTGGTTATGTTCAGAGTAATGCTGATAATACTTTGTTTATCAAGCATACATCAGAAGTTTTCACTGCCCTTCTTGTATATATAAATGATATTGTTATTACCGGCAACAATGATGATGATATTAGGAAATTGAAGTTATTTTTGGGAAAAGACTTTGAAATCAAGGATCTTGGAAAGCTCAGGTGCTTTCTTGGGATTGAAGTTGCTTGTTCTACAAAAGGCATTTTTCTTTCTCAATGAAAGTATGTTTTTGATCTTCTTTCAGAGATAGGATTATTAGGGTGTTGTCTATGTGATACTCCTTTAGACCCTAATACTAAGCTCAAGGAAAAGGAAGGAACACCCACAGACAAAGACAGGTACTAGCGGTTGGTTGGAAGACCGATTTATCTATCACATACGAGGCTTGACATTGCATTTGCAGTGAGTTTGGTGAGTTAGTTTTTGCATGATCCCTATTCTACATATATGGAGGCAGTTTATAGGATTTTACATTAACTAAAGTTTGCTCCAGGGAAAGGGATTCTGCTCTCACCACATGATCATCTTAAAGTAGAGGCTTATACTGACGCTGACTGGGCAGGCAGTTCGGATAAAAAATCGATTTTGGGATACTGTACATTTTTGGGTGGAAATTTGATTACTTGGCGCAGCAAGAAACAGAACGTGGTGGCCCATTCTAGTGCAGAAGTAGAATTCAGAGTCATGACTCAGGGAATATGTAAACTCTTGTGGCTGAAGGGTTTACTCGAGGACTTGAAAGTTCAATGTCCTCAATCCATGATTTTATTTTGTGATAATAAAGCGGCCATCGACATTGCTCTGATCCGGTGTAACATGATAGGATTAAGCATGTTAAGATAGATTGTCATTTTATCAAAGAAAAGTTAAAAAGTGGTCAAGTTGAGATTCCTTTCATTAAATTAAAGGATTAATTGGTAGATATTTTCACTAAAGGTTTACCTAGGAAACCATTTGATACTGTCGAAGTTGGGGATGCATGATATATATGCACCAACTTGAGAGGAAGTGTCGTAATTCCTATTAGTTGCCGCCATAGATTATTATAATTTTATTTCTTTGATTACTTTTCTGTTGTGTTTCCTTTAGGACTCTGTTTCCTAGAGTCAGTTACTCCACTCTGGAACCTACTCGAACGAACAGAAGGACAACTAATAGACAGATAGTACTTCCCGCTTGGCTTCATAATGATCCCATGATCGATCGATTGACTGGAGCAGCCGCTGCCTCTCCTCTTTAAAGGTCTTTCACTCAATGAAGATTGGAGTAGTTAGATCTCGACAGAACAAATCGGGAAAAGGATCCTTCACTTCCTCTTAATTCGAACAGTTACCCGATCTAATTAGATGTTAGAAATATATATTAGTGCCCGATGCGGGAAAGGGTTCTCCCATGAGTGGATTATCATGTTTCACACGCAAAAGGATCGCATCTGCTTTCAAAGTTGAGGACTAGTGTTGGACCACAAACGGATGGCACAAGAGCAGCTGCGGCTAGGAATGAGAAGGGCGGTGGATTAGCTCGGGTAGTCTCAGGAGCGAAGAATATTCCCATGATATGTGGTTCCATCAGGCAAGACTCCTACATTAGCGAAGAGAGCTCTCACAGGCCTTGGAGGACCGAATCCATACGTAGAGGAAGATCGATGACTTGCCCTGCTTCGGGGGATTAGTTAGAGGACTTCCCTCCGAGGGTAAGAACTACAAGGCGTTCGACTAGGATTGTAATGTTCTTCTAAGTCTTTCATTATATATAAGAAGTAGGGGTAAGAAGATCTTACATCTCTCTTCCATTATCTGATTCAATAGATACGTATGCACGTATCAAATGGTATTAGAGCTCAGGCAATATCCAAGCATGGAACAAGGTTTGGAGCGACATGTCAAAAAAGTTGGAGGCTAAAATAAGCATACTCCAAAAGAGGCAGCAACAAATTATGGAAAAGCTTTATAAATTTTATGTTTTGCTTGAGAAATTGAGTGCATGACCTCCCAACACCACGCTAGAGATGATCGAGAATCCTGGTGTTCGACCAAGTGCCATCCATGTCAATTGCTCCCCACCAACATTGCTTACGTCAGTCCCATGTACAGCCATTGCGAAAGTCATGAAGAAGTTGTGGGTGCACTTCAAATGGACACTCTATCGGCGTGTCCATAAGCGTAGGCCAACCGGTTAGGTGGGTCCACAAGCATGGCCTTCAAGTCCATAATCTGCCGAAGCCAAGGGTGAGAATCTTGTCTCTGTAGGGGTTTCTTCAACGACTTCCTACTCCACCATGTGTTTGGGATCTGGGTGGGACCAATTTCTTACATACGGTCTTGAGGACAAGGCCAAAATAAGAAGGAAAGGAATGATGCTGACCCACATGCCAGCCATGCAGATGCGGTTAAAGAGGGAGTGGGTTTAGTTAAGAGAGATGATTACCCGTAGAGTTAGTAGTTAGTTATGGTTTATAGATAAACTGAATATGTATTTAATGATGGGATGTAGCTGTATGTGAATGGGAGAAGTTACTTTGAAGTTATTGTGTATGTGTATTTAATTCTTAGTGGATAGTTATCCTTTTATCATGGGTAGGGAGAAGTTGTAGGGAATGAATGGTTACATGGTTAGTTCCTTAACCACATGTATCTCTATTTATTGTTACATATTATTGATGAAATCAGTCTTTTGAATCCCAATTAATACTCTAACAAGTAAATACTCTTTTGAGTAGAGGTCATGATCTCCTCGGTAAGACCAACCCCGAGGTAGGTTCCCTCTGTAGAACTGATTCCTTTTTCCCCTATTTTCCCTCTTCCTCTTATTATCTCTCTTTATTCTTTGATCCAAACTTAGGATACGTATGAACGTATCACCTTCTTCCTTATTTCATTCATATCCATGTCCTGTTTTTCCTACTTCTTTGCTGGTGCTGGGATTTTCTGAAAATCTTATATATTTTCCTATTGTAAAGTTTGGGAGAGATGTAGGATAGGCCTGGATAGGCCGATATGTCACTCGAACTATGCATAGATACTGAGCTGGGTTTAAATTATGGTGTAAAGATTTCTGAACTGCCCTAAATGAATTTCTTGGAATCATTTTTTTTTAATTACTTTATACTTTTTGTCTCATTAACCATCTTATTACCTTCTTGTTATTCCCTTCAATTTGCAATTGGCAATGCTGTTAAATTCTTACCCAAGAGTTCCCACTTAGAGTTTAGAAACCTCTAGTTCGTTAAAAATAAATTTCAGCTTGTAATATGTTCTCCCCGTCAATGGGTTCTTTTTTTTTTTTTTTTTTTTTTTTGCTTTAATTCCTGCAAGAATGTATTAACTTCCCCATAGTCACCGAACATAATTTTTTGTTTTCCACTTGCTTGTGCTCTTTAGCTGATGGAGTTTAATTTTGTTCTTGATTTTCCCAATTGATTTCTTGCATGTTTGAATAAGTTGTTGAGAAACTCCACTGAAAATGGCATAAATGGTCTCATCTGATGTCTCCTCGATCAGTTGTAGAGAGTTAGTAATCTCTTAGCTTGCATTTCCTTTTATGGTCAAGTCCAGTCCTCCAGTGTAGGCTAACCATGGATAATTTTGGCTCATATAGAGCTAAGATCTGCTTTTATTGGCAAGCAAGGGAGGGATCAAGGTGGAAGGATATATTTACTACTTGTGGTCTGTTATCTCTTCATCTATACCAAATATGATCAGGTAGTTTTGGCTGAATATATATATATATATATATATATATATAAAGTTAACAGATTTTATATGAATACATGTGATGTCTACAATCATCTTCAAAATGTCCTGCACAGGTAGCATCGAATGTGAGTCTGAGGACAGTACACTTAGGGGCTGTTTGATAAAACTTCAACTCTGGGATTCTTACTTCTGGTTCAAATTTCTACTCCAACTTCAAAAGGATTCAAGAGTATGAGGGAGTAGAAACATGTTTGTTAACCTAATTTAGTCATGGACTCCAGAGTAGTGGTGGGGGGTGGCGGATGGTGGCACTAGAAGTGAGTGGTGATGGTTGGTGACAGTGGTGGTGGGTGGGAGGTGGTGGTGAAGGGTGGCGGTGGGTGGGTGGTAGTGGTGGAGGGTGGTGGCGGTGGTGGTGGGTGGTAGTAGATGGTGGTGGCGGTAGTGGTGGGTGATAGTTGGTGGTGGTGGTGGCGGTGATTGGTGGCTGGTGGTGGTGGCGGTGGGTGGTAGTGGATGGTGGTGGCGGTGGTGGTGGGTGATAGTCGGTGGGTGGTGGTGGTGGTGGTTGGTGGTTGGTGGTGGTGGCGATAGTAGGTGGCAGTGGGTGGTGATTGAGGATGGTGGTGGTGGCGGTGGTGGGTGGTTGGTGGTGGTGGCGACGAGGGGTGGTGGTGGTGGCGGTGGTGGTAGGTGATAGGTGGTGGTGGTGGTAGGTGGTGGTGGCGGTGGTTGGTGGCTGGTGGTGGTGGCGATGGTAGGTGGCGTTGGGTGGTGGTGGCGGTGGTTGGTGGTGGTGGTGGTGGGTAATGGTGGCGGTGGGTGGTGGCGGTGTGGTGATGGTGGTGGTGGTGGCGGCAGTGGGTGGTGGTGGTGGTGGGTGGTGGCTGGTGGGTTGTGGTGTTGGTGGTGGTAGTTGGTGGTAGTAGTGGTGTGAGGTGATTTTTATTCCAAAATTGTGCTCTGAAGTCGAAAAACATCTATTTGATGCTCCAAAAAATTGGATTCTAGAGCTCATTTAGAGACGGTTTCACTCATGGATTCTCCAGAAGTTCGAACTGGGTTACCAAACAGGCTTCTACTCCATTTATGCTCCAAAAGTCAGAATCCAACTTCTGGAGTGTTACCAAACACCCCCTTAAAAGATAATAGAAAAAATAGAAAAATTGTAGCATGGAGTACCAGTAAGTGGGAAAAAATTTGAATCAATCTACGCAACTCCATTTTTCTTTGAGAAGGTCAAAAGTAATTCAATGGAATTTCTAAAATAAAAAAAAAAAAAATTGTGCATAGAGTGATATGGTTGCAAATCATCTCATCATAGATCTTATGTTTATGTAATAGCATATTTATAGAACCTGCCTATTTTCTATGCATTTTTTTAAGCATGTGTCTTATTACACCCTATATTGATACTAGTTCCGATATTAATTATTCCATAAATTCATTATAGCCTTATAGGTGGAAGGTGGAAGAATAGATTACAACAACAACAAGGTCTTATCCATAGTTGTCAAGGCGTCGCCTAGGCGGCGCCTAGGCGACGCCTAGGCGTCCAGGCGTGAATCCAGGGCCTGGGCGCCTGGGCGCCTTATGAATGTTGCCTGGGCGGTCGCCCAGGCCTCGGGCGTCGCCTAGGCGCCGCCTTGACGCCTTGGGCGCCCGGAATGCCCGGGCGACGCCTTGGGCCTTATGTGTGTTTTTTTTTCCTTTTGATCTCTGAATTTGCTTCACAGGATTTATTAGGCTAGACAGGAACAACATTTACCAGACAGTACTTATTTATGACTAATATCATTTAAGTAAATGTTTTTTTAATTTTATATTTCATTTACTTAAGATATTATTCATAAATAAGCAAATACCCCCTATTTGAATCCAATAAAAATAATTTAAAATTCAAATTCCAGAACGATAAAAAGTCAACCCTTCGGTTCAAGAACAAAAATCGTATTTTAAGGGGGGCAATTTTCAACTTCAAAATGCTAGGCTTTTTTCCAAATATAAAAATTTCATAAATCTTATTATAGTAAAGTATCACTAAAAACCAAGAGTGCGCCAAAATAATATCTTGTTTTGATGCCCAAAAAATAATTTACATTCAGACGACTTTTAACAGCATTCGCGTACTTCGAACAAGGTTTGACCGGAGTATAACTCCTTCATTATAACTCGGATTCAAGCAATCTAGGATTTGTTGGAAAGCTGATTATACTAGCTTTGCAATGAATTTGAGATTGCTTGAATCCGAAATATATTAAAGGAGTTACACTCTGGTAAAATTTGTTAAAAATAAGTAAATGTTAGTCATAAATACGTGTTGCCTACTTAACTCAATTATTTGTTTCTTTGTTGTTTTTCTTATATTAATTAAGCTATGTCTTAAATGTTTATTTATGTAGAATGTTGCATATATATATAAACATTAATATAGCATTAATATATTAAAAATATAAAAAAAATACACTGGCAACGCCTTGGTCGCCTAGGCGACGCCTAGGCGGCGCCTAGGCGCCTAGGCGCCCAGGATGGCCTCAAACGCCTTGGATCGCCTTGTCGCCTTGACAACTATGGTCTTATCCCAACTAAATAGGGTCGGTTACATGGATTCTTGTCATCCAATCAGCTCTGTTCGATGTCATACTTGAAACAATGCCTAAGTTATCCATGTATTTCTTATCACCTTCCCTAGAGTCATCTTAGGTCTGCTCCTAGTTTGTTTAGATCATTCAATCTGAATCAAATCACTCTTCCATACTGGAGCATCTAACGGCCTCCGTTGAACATGGCTATACTATCTCAAACGACTTTCTTGTAGCTTATCATGTATTGGCGTCTCTCCCAAATCAGTTTTAATACGATCATTCTTTACCTTATTCTTCCTAGTTTTGTCACACATCTATTTCAACAACCTCATCTTAGCTACACTACGTTTATCTATATGATGCTTTTTAGCTGCCCAACATTCCGCACCATATGTTATAGCCGGCCAAATGACATAAAATTCTCCTTTACTCCAGACGCACCTTTCCACATAGTACTCCGAATACACTCTATGCCCTAAATGTTGTGCCCTTTCTGGTACCCCACCTTAAATATTTGAACCATTAATTTAGAGATTGAGTTTTGTCCTCTCATCAGTCATCACTCTGTCTTCTTTCTGAACTAGCTTTTTTCACACGCTTTCACTGCATTACTGTAGTGAGTTGGTCTTCACATTTATAGTTGAAGTCAGCTCAAAAAGACAATCAATGAATCAGAGTATAGGTGTTTTAAACTAGAAACCTTGAAATTGTTCAGATTTTATCACTGACAGCAACCAACAACTTTGGGTGAGAACTCCCTTAATCCATTTTGCAAATTGCCTTCAGCTCAAGTTTGCATCTGTTGGAACTTAGGCATAGTCACTTAACTCAGGTTTCCCTCCACTAAAGATCCTAAGGTTTTCTCTCTAAAAGTACATGAAACTTCTTTCAAGATCACTTGCTTACCGCTACGCAAAAAGCTATAGCTATTAGTGAAGGTGCAACTTTAATTCCTTATTATCGTGCAATGCAACCACAATACCAAAGGTATATTGATTGGGCTCATTTCGGCCTCGCCACATCCAATTGGCTCGTACGTGTGGTTTCACTGGCCGTTTGTGACCTTTTGCTTCGTACACATGTTCACTCAACATCCCCCCTCCCTTCCCCCGGAACTACATGCCTGGGGCAAGGTTTGAAGTTTGAACTTATAACCTGCTCTAATACCAATTTTCAGGATCAAGCACTTACCATTGCGCTAAAAGCTATAATAGTTGAATATATTATATTTGTGTACTCTTTTGGATTTTGGTGATGAGACCACCTTGAGATAAGATGTTTGGGTTAACTTTATGGGACATGTTCTAAATGTTGATATAACCCTGTTTGTGCTTGAATGATCATCAAAAAGAAGATCTGTATTTGTGGCAACTACTTCTTGTATGTTGTATGTTTGTGTTTCATGTAATGTCTGATGAGCTTAGAGAAGGCCTAAAGAACATTTGAGTATAATCTGATTGAAGATGTGGTGAGTGCGAAGGAAAATCCAGTGTTATGAAGAAGCATCTTGAGTCAACTAAGAAACTAAAACAAAGCATCTGTTGAGTTGTCTGTGTGTTTTATATATTGTCTGATGACTTTAGAGAAAGCTTAAAGAACATTTGATTATGATCTTATTGAAGATGTGGCAAGTCTGAAGGAAGATCCAAACTTCTGAAGAATCATCTTATGACATCAAAGAAGCAAAGACAAAGCATCAATTGAGTTGGAGTTGTTCTCAAGATCCAAAGCAGAATAAGACTCATCTGAAGAACAAAATTTCATTAGTGAACTAGAATTTTATGGTCTTAATGATATTATATGTGTAAAATCCTGTATGACTTGATCTAACATAGATATACCGCAAGGTAGGTGGTTGAGGCATAGTTTATTCTGGACAGTGCGTATTTCTGATGTCTGTTTCCTTGAGATAAACATATGATTATCTCTTGTCCTGCGTTGGTGCTCTAGGAAGATGGTCTGGAAGATAGACAGACATCCAAACCTTGTTGATGGTTTATCCTTTGTCCAAGAAGCTGATTGTCTGTAAGATGATAGACATCTGAGCGCATAATCTGAACTAGAAAGGTATTTCTGGGTAGTCTCCAGAAATTCTATCAGACGTCTGCAACTTTCATGTTGCATTGTCTTTGAGGTTCACTTCAACTTACCGAGAGCTTGAGTTTCTGTCACTTTGAGAACAGACATCTGAGATATTCAGGTAGACATCTGATCGAGGTGCATTAAATGCTATGCCAGTGACCGTGGAGACTCTTAATGATTAAATTTTTACCGTTGCCCGTTGGCCTACTTTAGGCGTCTGAAGACCCGTGCAGGCGTCAGATTCATAGTTGTCAAGGCGTCGCCTAGGCGCCCAGCGGCCTTGTGATGCCTTGGAAAATCAGGCACCTTGGCCGCCTAGGTGGGCACCTTGATTGCCTAGGCGGGCGCCTTGATCGCCTAGGCGGGCGCCTAGGCCTGTCAGGCCTCCTATGCCTTGGTGCCTTGACAACTATGGCCAGAAGGGAAAGACATTAGAGTGCTTCTCTGTTTTTCATTGCTATAAATATACGACTTAGAGGACCCGTTTGAAACAAGAGCTCTATCTTCGAACTGCAACTCTTACTTCTGTGAAAAGACAAACACATAAATTAAATTTGAGTATTCTTTTGAGTTCGATCACTTGCGATCACTGGCCTTCGAAAAGGTTTTCATTCTGTTTTGTGTGTGATCAAGTGTTCTAATGTATTGAGTTTATCAGAGTCGTTTAGAAGTCGAATCTTTGATCGGCTGCAAATCCATTTTCTTCTCATTAGGCTCAATACTTGAGAGGTAGAAGGCAACATTGAAGGTTAATTCCTCAATCTGAGAAGCATAGAGGTGAAAGCTCTCTCTGTTTAGCTCGAGTGACGAGCTCCGTATATTGACACATGTAAGTCAATCCGATAGTGAATTTGCTACAGTTGGTAGCAAGAGTGGATGTAGGTTTTTAAAAACATCTGAACCACTATAATTCTCGGTGTCTGATTATTTCTCAGTTTGTCCCTTTATCTCTTAAGTGTATGTGGTTTCATCATCTTATCATCTTTAGATTTGGGTACATTTAAGCTTTCACGTTTTGATTCAATCACTTTTGTTGAATCCTCTTTTTAATCCTCCCCCCCCTTCTCTTTCTCTCCTTTTGGGTGTTTCCACAATCCAACAACTTCTAGTTCTTCCTTTCCATTCCTGTTGTGCAATTCTTTCCTGAGTTTGGACCTTTCTAAACCAAAAGTCTAAATGCATTTGATCTATTATGGTCTTTTTTTATCTGCAGTTGATTGGGTTTGTTCTTTATTTTTTTTTTACAGAGAGTATCTCCTTCAAATTCCTTACAAGCGTCAAACCAATCCATTGAAAAGGTTGATATCATCAGGGCTGCATGTTCATGATTGCAATTTTTTTTTTTTTTTTTGAAATTTCTTTCACTCCTTGAGCATTAACACAATCTATTATATCTTATCAGCCATGGATGATGAAATATCTGGTTCATTTCGTCGCACATCAAGCCGGACTCGGAAGGTTGCTTCTAAAATGGTTGCTGCCCTTGCAAGCAGCGATAATAGAACACAGGTAGGTGGTCTTTATTTCATTAAACATGTCACAGTTCTAGTTTCAGTGCCATTTATAAAATCCAACTTTCTTGATAGAAACCTATTCACTTTGTCAAATTATGTACATTACTCTGAAAATTTTCCCCCTTGCTGCCATGTTTACTTAGGAGCTGTTTGATAGCATTCTTTACTTGGTTCTTCAAAAAAAAAATATATATATATATATATATATATATATATATATATATATATATATATTTTTATATATTTATATATTTTTTTGTAGGAGGGGGGTGTTTTTTTTTTTTTTCTGAAAAAAATGCTTGATAACCACTTAAAATTGAACATTGATTATAAGTTTTGGAAATCCATCCGAATGCAGCATAATGGTCATATTATCCTCATGGCATATTATCCACAAGGCATCCTGGCTTCACCATAGCTGGGATTTTGGAGTCTGAACATACCACTGTGCAAGATTGGCACAAGCCTAGGCCTGGGCCGAAGCATGGGGGGGGGGGGAGAGAGAGAGAGTATGTGGTGTGGGGGTGGATTTAGGCGGAGAGACAGACAAATAGCATATGGGGAAAATGGGGGGAGAGATTAAAGAGATGTATGAGTGGGAACTTGGGGATATAGGGAGAGAGTTGGTGAGAGGGGTGTGGGAAGGAGAGATGAAAGAGAGGGTTGGGGGAGGGGTGGTTATGGCATGAGAGATTGGAGAGAGGAGATAAGGTTTAGGGTGATTTTTAAGTTTAAATCAAAATGACAATTCTATACCACTGTTTCCTTATGTGCAAAATTGTTCTACTTAAAAACTCTTAACACAAACAGAAAATCTGTGGTTCAAACCTATTCATTTTTTGTTAAAACCATTCTTTCATTTTGAAAAAACAGGAATACAGCTTTTCAGAACCTTGTCAACATTCAAAAGGGGCCGTGATTTCAAGGATCTATTCAATCCTCTAACCGTTGATTGATTTCCTGGAAATGTTTTATTTAGGCAGCCCTTGCTAGACTTGAAGCTTTGGAAAGCGACAATGCAGGACCAGAGGTGATAGAGCTTAATGATGATGATGATGCTTCTCTTGATGAAGATGATTCAGGTATATCTCATTCTTATTGCTGCAATCCATGTTGCCAAAGCCAGACTTGAGGCTGAATTGCCTATTTGCCTGGGCTCATTGCTCACTGATCTGGATGCCTGTTCTGAACGCGATGTGATTTGTACAATGATCTAGTTTTCTTTTATTTTTTTCCCCACTATTCTTCAAGTTCAACTGGCTCACCCATCTGCACCTGTGTTGTTTACCTGTACTGACAAAGCTGTATATGTGATATAAGTTGACCTTTATTTTTCTTTTATTGTCATTGGATATTGGCCTACAGAATGTACTTCATTTTCTGCTTGAATCCACTGATGTTAGGATACCTGATCAAAAGAATAGCAGAAATGTCTACTGTACCCAGCTGCTGCTAAAATTCCTTTATGAAGAAGTGATTGTAAATTATAGGTTATTGGCCTGTGCAGTGTTTATACTTTTACTTTGTTTTTGTACATTTTTTCTTTTTCTTTTTTTTATGGAACTGCAAGAGATTAAATTACTCTAAAAGGAGTTTATAACATTTGGCATACATTTTTCATTAATTTATGGTTGTAGTACATGTACAAAAGAGGCAGTCCAAGAACACAAAGCGTAGAACTCGGCAGGCTAAAGCACTTGAGAGTGCAAAGAAAGCCCCAAGAACATTCCTGGAACTCTTACAGGAGGTGAGAATATTGTGTGCATATGATCTGCTGCATAAAGTTCCTGTTTGAGTCTGCTATTCTGATGAATATGATCATTCCTTCAAAAACAGGCAAATTTGGAATCCTTGCCTCCACATGTTCCTTCATATTTAAGAGCTGGAGTGGGACCTCCAAGCTCAACTTCCCGCCGGCATTTCTGCACGGTCTGTGGCTTCACTGCCAATTATACATGTGTAAGGTGTGGTGTGCGCTTCTGTTCAGGTCGTTGCCAGAATATACATAATGATACTCGTTGTCTAAAGTTTGTTGCCTGATTGCTGGGAGACCCAGGCCTTCAAAAGGCTGAAAATACTTTTGAACTGCTACTGGTTCACATTAATGGCAAGTATCAATACTTCTATTACATATCCTTTTGTCTTGAGATATTCCTTTGGTTTACACTTTAAAACTCAATGGTCAAGAGCTAACTACTGGACATGCTTGTAACCTTCCTTCGAGTCATCCTTATTCTTTTATTCAAAGTTCGAGGAGGTTTTGAAAGGAAAATGATTGAACATATGAAGACTGTATCAACTCCATGTGGTGCTTTGCTGCCTTCTTGCTCGGTGCCAGAGCATGTGCTCCACAAGTGGTGCTGATAGCACATGAGAGCATATGCATTGAGATATTGTTGTCAGGCTGTTATGAAGAGAAGTTAAGTTCTTCCACAAATACTTCAATGCCTTGCAGAAGCTCTGCAAGTAACTCTGCAAGTAACTGTTTGGACCCCTTCTCTGCCTATGAACCGGAATGGTTGTCCGGACTGGCCTACATTCAGTGATGGCCAACCAGAAATCAAGCTTGAGAGATTTTCCTGTATCTCTGACAAAGTTCATGAAGTTGGTTCAAGATTCATGGTGATCAAAACTGACTCTTTACTTGCCATCTATAATTGATGTATTTCTGCAAAGGTCAGATCCTTTTATGTCTCCGACATTCTTGCAGCTACCTTATCTCCAAACCTTCCAAAAATTGTCAACACCACAGAAGAAAAGATCTGGGGATTAATTTACTAGTTTACCCTTTTATCCTTATCTTTTACTTTGATTTATGAGGGATAAATTTGTCTAAATGCATCTTGGGACGTTATGTGAACTCATACACAATTGTTACAAGAATATTTTGCCAAGTAAATTAAGGATAAATGGGGTAAACTAGGCCTGGGTTGGGCTTCTTGGCCTGTGGGTCGGTCCAAGGCTGAGATTTACAAAGCTTGTTTAAGGGCCAGGCCAGGTTGGGGCTGTTTGGGTTTAGGCCTTGGACTGGGCCTGGCCTTGCCCTATATATAATATACAATTAGAGATAATTGTATCATACTCTATACTATGGCTGAATTAGGATAGCCTAGGGTTGAACTGGGTTCTTAACAATCCGGTTCAGTTGCACTCCAAATAGTGGCAACTTAATGGAAGGAGCTCATCTCAAGTTGAGCAGTCCCTCCAGCAGTGATCCAACGGGCCGTGCGTATACCAATGTATTGATATGCACGTGGAGTAACTTGAACCACTAGATGATCACCAACTGGACCAACTGCAGAACTTGAGAGGAGCTGCACTGTAACTTAACTAGTAATGGCTTCATTCAGTGATTTCTGCATATTTAATCCAAATTCTAGGAGTTGTTAGTGATGCTCAAGATTTAAACACCTCACGTTAAAGGAGAAAATGCATGGTGTACTTTGCATGGATCCATTTAGGGGTGCCAAGATTGGGCTCATACCGAGCCATCCTGATTTGGCCTGGATTGAATTGAAACCCAACCTAATTGGACGGTAACTGATATGTGTTTTTTTGGAGCCCCAACATGAAAATTGCACTGGATTGATTGATAAATCCAAACCAAATGGATCCTATAAAATCAAAATCAAACCAGCCTTATAATGGACTGATAAGAATCATTAAGCCAACCTATACAAATAGGAAACCAAAATAAAAAACCGAACGAACCTGATAATGGTCTAGTAGAGTCCATTAAGTCAACTTGTTACTGAATACATACAAGAAACCGAACCTTCAACACTCTACTAAGCTCTGTCTATTGAAAGGGACGAGCAGCCCGCAAAGTCTGATGCGTAGCTCTTTATAGAAATAGAATTAAAAGGAGCTCTCTAGTTGGGATTCACGTGCACAGTCTTATCCTATGAGTTTGCCTATGCTACGCGCCTGCCAGGGAATCGTGAAGGAAAAGCGTGACGAGAATTTGAATTCAAATATGTTAGAAGGTGCAAAATCAATAGGTGCCCTCCACAAGTATCAATGCTCTTTCGAAAGAAATATGTTAGAAGGTGCAAAATCAATAGGTGCCCTCCACAAGTATCAACGCTCTTTCGAAAGAAAGAGCAATCATCTAGACACTATGTAACTTTATCACATTGAAAAAGACTATGCTATGGACTCCTTTTTCACTGAATTATCTCGGCCCACGGGGAAAATTCAAGCCAAACTACGAAGATCGGAACGATTGAGGGGCGCAAGCGGAGAATGGTGGCCCCTTTCGCCCAGGGGACATCGTCGGAGAACAATGTTGGGGACAGGGTGTGGTTCCGAATCCAGCGCCTAAGCCAGTTGACCTTATATATAGTGGACCAATAAGAGCATATTAAGGCAGCTAAAAAAACCCAAAACTGAAATTTTCTTTTTGGGACATAACAAAGCTGAGTGTATAGGACTAAAACCGAATCCATACGAATCAAAACCGGATCAACCCATAGACACCTAACTGTTTGATTCCAAAGTAAACCTCACCATAGGAGTTGCTTTTGTACCACTCTATCGAAGTGTTGTTTCAGCATATCTGATAATATCTTCGTGAGGCAAACTCCAAAAGACCCGCCAACGTTGGCAGCTTTAGGGAACGTCCAATGTTCAGCTAGACAGATGGAGAGAATTTTTATACAAATTCCATTGCATTCTATTGTTTTCCTATTTTGTGCGAGCAAAGTCTATTGAATGGTCCACATAGGGTAAAAGAAAAAGGGGAAAAAGAAGTATGAGTTCCTAATTTTAATTAGAGTTTTCTTTCTCTTATTTGAAATCTAGGTCACCTTCTCTCTCCTTCAAGTGATCGTCAGCTGGTACTCTTTATAGTTTGTACTTCCATTTCCTCAACTAACTTATAAGATTCTAATATGTCCAATTAGCATGTAGGTCCTTCCCTTTTCGATTATTTGATAAAAGAGGAGGAACGTTGTAATGCCCCCTGCACCCTCTCACAAGGGGTAAAATGACCAAGGGTGGCATAGTTATTTTCTCACCCACCATGTGAGAGGGTGTAGGGAAACATTGTCGGACAATATTCTTTTCCCCATGTGATAAATAAGATAGGAAGGTTTCCATGCTGCCACTGTGGAAATTTTTCTCATTCCACACTGGTCAATCTGTGAGAATTAATATCTTCAATATAGGATTCACACCAGAGGACTTAATCTCTTATATGATACTATTTTTGCTCCATGGTGGATCTATAAAATTTATCCTTTCAATGGGTTTATATGAGAAAAAAAATGGGATTTACAAGGACGGAAAAGAAAGAAGGTTATTTATGTGAGAGAATATGAAAAAGAATCCCCACATTGATGATGTGGGACAGATACCATGCAAATTGATCACATGTCCTAAATTCAATTGTTTATTCAAATTCCACTCTTTTGCCAATTTCAAAACTTCCTATATTGGATTTCTACCATGTCTCCAATTCCAATAAGCTGAAGCTTTATAGGTGGTCCCACCCGAATATATGGGACCCATCAGACCTACGACTTGACAGACTTTGACAAAAACAAAGATGTCTGCATGTCTGCATGGATTCCAGTCCGAACAGGTTTTCAAAAAAATCAAATCTGAATAGAAAGAATTGATATGATTCGACTCAGAATCAACAGCTGCAATTTCCAATTAACTCGCCAACTAAACCGGACCTGTTTAAGCTGATTCAGCCATCTCTGCTGATTTCAGGACGATTCCAACTAATTATGGGGCGATTTTGATCGACATCAATGGAAACGATCCCACACCGAATTCCCAGTTTTTAAAACCTTGACAACATACCATGACTCATATTGCCATGAATTTCCTCTAATCGTCACAAGAAAACAAAAATACATAACACAAGGATTATATGACTGGTTAGTGCACATTTTTTATTGGAAAAATTACCTGATTAACCACTTTGCATTTCATTTGATCAATCTACCTACTTCATTATATTTATTTATTTATTTATTTTTTGATAGGATATTTCATATTTGTTATAACAAAAATATCTAAAACTTAATTTAGGTATTACCAATATGCTCAAAATAGTGTTTGAATCACCTACATTCTTTCATCACCTATATATATATATATATATATATATATATATATATATATATATATATATATATATATATATATATATATATATATATATATATATATATTATTTTTATTTTTTTTTTCTGATAGTTTTGCCCTTTTACTTCATTCTTCCATCCTTTTGTGATCACCATCTCTCTCCTCTGATCACTTCAAGATCTAAAACCTCTATTTATGAGTCTTCATGGAGTTCACAATCAAGATACGCAGTTCCAACATCGCAAAATCGGGAATTATGAGATCAACAAACACAACACGGAGCAACCAAAGGAAGGAAATACAAATCAAGTTGAGAAGATAATATAGTGGAATTCTAAAGATGCAAAGTTAAAAATCTTCATCGATAATATAGGGTTTGGTAGCTCTTACCCCAATGGACCCTGCAGATGGCAGAAAGTTGCTAGGAGCTGTAGAAAGTAATCATGTAGGGGAGAAGGAAGAAGGAAGTGAGGGGTAAATCTGTCAAAAAAGATAGGTAGAAAAGGTTAAATAGTATTTTGTGTATATTGGTAATATCCAAATTCCTTGTTGGACATTTTTATTAGGGAAATTTACTCAGATACTTCATTGACAATTAGTTTACTATATAAAACTATCCTCTCTTGATAAAAGTTACACAGACTACCCGTGAAACAATATTTTATAATAGTATAGTTCACACTCGGTGTTAAAAACTGATGAAATTTTTTTAAGACGGTATTACCCATAATGTAAAATTATATAAATATACTATTGTCTTAAAAAAATTCCATCAGTTTTTAACGCCCGGTATAGACTATACTATATAAAACATTGTTTCAGGAGTAGTCCGTGTAACTTTTGTCAAAAGAAGGTAATTCTCTATAGTAAACCAATTGTCAAGGAGGTGTTTAAATAAATTTCCTTTTTTTATTATACCATACATGAAGTGGGTAGATTAATAAAATAAAACCCAAAAATGAGTAATCAAGTTGTTTTCCTATTTTATTCTTTTGTAAACCCTAAGGGTTACTTGGTAATCTTTTATCATTTCATGTTATGTTATGAGATATATAATAACGAAAAAGATTCTTTTTCCATGTTCTCTAACATCCTGACCATGTAGGTTATTAAACCGTTTCCCTCGCCCTAATTGATTGATATGGCATAGGAGATTCCTCCTATGTTATACCTTTCACATTAAAGATCACTCATTCAATCTTGATTCTCCACCAATCCTTTATATGAAAGATTGAGTGGGGTTAATGATTAATATACTTTTTATTTCTTTATATTGATTCCCCTGCACACCCAAAAAAAATAAAATAAAATAAAATAATTTACATACCATTTCTTGTTTTAAAATTTTCAAGGCTGGTCCCACTAATCATTCTCAAATAAGTTACAAATTTCCCCTTATACAATATAGTAGATTATCATTTTTTTTTGGTAAGAAGTAGATTATCATTATAGTCAATAAGATTGTACTCCAAGACATTTTAGTAATGATACCTTTGTTATTTGGTTGAAATAATGATACTTCATTGATAACAAATTGATTTATTACCAAAAAAGTCACAAATATAAATAACTACCTTATTAGGTTTATGATGATGGTTTTGTTCGGTTAACCTACAAATTAGATTTTTTTTTTAAATATAAATAATATAAAGTTTGTCTTTATGTTTATATTAGCCACATGATTACTGATCCCTCCATGTGGCCTGTATCGTTGACCAGCCGTCTAGAAGATCTTTCTAATTATTTTTTTAAATACTTAGTTCTAATTTTAAATCTTATTGCATAACTTCAATTATTTTAAAGTTAAATGCATTGCAGCCATTTTATTTTATGCATGACTTATTACTAGGGTGTGTGTGTGTGTGTGTGTGTGTATATATATAAATAAATATAAAAAAAGAGAGAGAGAGAGAGAGAGAGAGAGAGAGAGAGAGGGGCAATGGATGAGTTGGTTGAAACCGGGTTGGTTCATAGAGTAATGGCTTAGGAGCTTACCCAATATTATTGGTCTCCATTGATTCGAATTCGAATCACTCTACCTTGGCTTGACTCGATTGGGCTCAGTACACATCGATTTGGGTTAATTAGAATCGACCCTATATTGTCCGATTTCAACAATAAATTGGGCAGTTTTTTTTAGGGTTTATTGCCCGGGGTCTGGGAAGAAAGAGTGGGAGGGGGGGGGGGGGGGGGGGGGGAATCTAGGCAATTGAGTTACATTTGAGTAGATTCTACCATCTTGATTCTAGAATATTAATTTAATAAGACTAAGAACAAATTTAGAAGAAAGAAAAAAAATTAAATTTTAAATCACTTTTGATATGCATTCTAGGTCAAGAATATATTTTAAAATAATAAAATAATATTTAATATTACTATTATTCATGGGACAAATTAAGCGAATTTGCATTTTGGATCCTAAAAGAAAAATGTGTACCTCTTTAACCTATTCTTATTCAATGATAATGATACATACCATGACTTATGCTAAGGGTAACAACTCCAAGCTCTTTTAACTTTAATCAATCATCCCCAACTATTTTGTATGTGTTTGGATTCAGCCATCTGATCTGGTCTGACTCAATCAGATATTAGACCATCATGTCATCTAGCAAGGTAACAAGAGGAAGCATCATATTTGTCAAAGTGGACTCATGATGAGCTTACTTAGGTGTCTGGCCCCACAAATGGAAGGGTATTGATTAAAATAATGGCCCTTTCTACCCATGATTGGGATATGTCAAAGTCAGTTGGTGAAGGAGACAACTAAACCAAGTGCCCTCGTGTGCACTCTGCCCCATCCTCTTGATCCCTCGCTGTCACTATTGACTAGTCTCTTCCCTCTTTTTCCTCCTAAACGCCCACTTTTCCCCAACATTACAATTCTCTTCCTTCCTTGTGTGAACCAGTTCAGCTTTGACTCACGTGTGTCCCCTACTTACCAACGGATTAGAATCTACTTTCTATCTATCGATATTGTTGTCAATGACAGTTTGGCCTTTTTTCAATCCATGTATTTAAAAAATTGTAAACTTTCTCTCGTTAGTATTTTGCGTGCACACAAGAATCTTTTCGTTCAATCGAAGGATTCAACAAAAAAGATTTATGTGATGTAGGATCATGTTTTAAATCCAAGTATCAAACATCATCATGTTTGAAATCGATACGTGTGATCTTTTTTAAAATAATAATAAAATAAACCAGCATGAGAGATCGATTAGATCCGATCCAAAACCGATACAAATCGATTAATCGAATGACATGAAACCAATTACTTGAAGCCTGAATGGGACCCATGAGCTTAAAATAATGGATGATTCTAGAAAGAGACCAACTTGAGAAGCTAACAACCCAATTAGTCAAATAAAAACCTTATATAAGAAAACATCTTTTTCCTCAATACGCATGTGGTTACGTATGGCCCAGATCATCCAATGCAGCCCTATTCCAATCCAACGTTTAAAAACGAACCTTCACGTGATAACTATTTTTCAATTCCAATTTTATAAAGAATGTCTGCTAGAATTCTGATTAGAGTTATAGTGGTAATCCGTATGCTTTACACCTTTCTCTCTCCTCTCTCTTCATTATTCCAACACATGCCATTGAAAACCACCCACGTAGTCAGAACCGTTACTCTTTTAGTCTTTTGGTGGACTGAGGGTAGTTCAGTAATTACACGTACAAACACAATGTCACCATCGTTTTCAGAAGATTACTCAATCAATCAAAGCTCATAGGTCAGTCGACAGAGCAGAAAAGTAAATGAAGACCAAAGTAATTTCCATAAACATTTACAAATGGGAATTTCTCTTCTCAGTAACTTCGATAAAATCCTTATAATATCCAAAAAAAATTATACTGAAAACCCTAAAAAAAAAGAAAGAGAGAAACGCATAGACATGTATCTGTTTAGATTCTCGAATATCTTCAAACACGAAAGATCAGGGATCAGAAATCAGGATCAACCGCTGCACAAGGGAGGGAGTTCTTGAACGACCTTCGTCGTCTTTGGCTGCCGGAAAACCTTCATCGGGCTCGGAAAATGCCAACGCCTCCCTTTCGATTTGACATCACCGCCGGTAGATTCAGATAATGAAGAAATACCAACAGATTTCGATCTCATCATATTCACTTTGTCTTCCTTTTCTTCAACTGCTTTCTTCGTCTGATTTGAAGACTTAAACACAGGCCACAATGATGATTTGGTTCGACCCACAGCAGGAGGAATCAGTGCTACAGCGTCCTTATTTGACGGTCTTCGTCGGATGAAGCTGAAGGTAGTGGATCTGGACCGTCGGAAGGCAGGATCGCAGTCAATAAGATTAGATACAGGTCCAACCGTTTGAACTTCGATCCCGGCGCTGGATTTAGGAACGTCGATAGAGGAAGAGAGAGAAAACGAAGAGAGCGATGAAGAATGAGAAGAGTTGCAGCAGGAGCATGGACGCAGGTTAGCGCAGTCGGGACAGAGTTGGAGGAGACGGTCTCTGAGGCAGATAGGGCAAACACCGGTTCTTCTTCGATTCAATGGATGCTTTTGACACTTCCATATCTCTTCTTCATCCATCGTGAAATTCCTATCGACTCTCCACTGCTCTGCTACTGCTACTGCACCTTTCTTCTTCCCTAAGTATGTGTCGTCTCTCTCCTTTCGCTCTGATCGATCTACTCTGATTAACAAATGGGGGTTTTGGTTTTGGTTTTGGTTTTAAATAGTCCAGCGACGAGGGTTAACCATGGATTTAACCATGGTTAAGAGACGGTTAGCGAGTGGCGGTCTGGCGGAACCGCAACGGTGCGTCTGTCGTTCGAGGTCTTTGAAAATGCCCTTGATAGCTACGTTTATTTACCAAAATGCTTTCTACATTTTAATTTTTACCAGAGATTTTTTTTTTTTTTTTGGTTCTTTTTCTTGGTAAGAATTAGGTGACAGAAATATTACAGATGGCAACATGAGATAGGGACAAGTCCTCAAAATGAACGGTGGAGATCATAAGATCATAAAGAGGCATCAGGTTGAGGTTGACTATCCAGGGAAATGGAAGAATGAGGGTTGTGAAACACGTGGCATTATTGAGTGAAGTTGCGTAGGTTTCCTGATTTTATGGATTTTGACAAGCCATGGCTATCAGGCCATGCACGTTATTATCTTATATTGGAAATTGATGAAGCATTCATTGTAGCTTTATTGAGTATCTCTGTCTCATTTTTAGTATTTTTTTTATTATGACATATTGAAGGTACTATTTTGTTTACATTTTATGATGAACCATCGTTAACCTTATATGGAATATTTATTGCATGTTTTACCAAAAAAAATATATATATATATATATATATATATATATATTTATTGCATCTGATATATGTCTAATAGATTTCCGCAACCAAATCCTCTCTTGCCCCGGAACAAATATGTCTATTTTGGTTCCGTGATTCCCCGGTAAAAAAAAAAAAATGTCTAATAGATCTGGATCTGCATCCTCTCCTACCAGTGGTTCTGAGAGGACAGTGGCAACCTGCCCTGGATGGCTGCCACATGGTTCTCGGTGAATCCGAGACCCATGTCCGAGCCGACACCCAGTTGACAAGCCGAGCCCATAGGGGATGTCGGCTCAGGCGTGAGTCTCAGATTCACCCGAGAGCCACGTGACGGCCATCCAAAATAGATTACCGCGTCTAGAATCACTGGGAGGAGACGATGTGAATTCAATAGATCTAAGATAGTATGTGTTTTCTTCCTCCATATATGGAATGAAGATAAGTGTATTTTGGATTATGTTTAGTATAGGTGAGGATAACCAATTTGATTGGTTCCCTACAATCTGAATCGGTTTCAGTCTTGTATTATCAGGTTGAATCAAAATTTTAAGAAAAATCCGGTTTAGAGAGGGTGTCAATCATTCAACCGGGTCTAGTCTGAATCAGTTTTCAGTTTTGTATCAAAAGACGCGAAACCATTCCATTTGAGAAAACCTGGTTTTGGTATGATTCGGTTTCAGCCTTTTTATTGGGTTTTCTTAATGGGCTGTTATCGATTTGTTTTGGTTATCTATAGGTATATTTTAAAGAATAGTTTAATGGAATCTTAATGGTCTAATATGGGTTGGTTCAGTTTCCTATATTTATATTATTAGTATATATTGGCTTAATGCATTCTTATTGGTCCATTATTGGATTGTTTTTAATTTAATTTTGGTTTAGGTCTGATCCATTGGGTAAATTTGGATCAATCTTATTGGTTGGTCTAGTCCGGTTTCGCTTTTTGATCTACCTTGAAAAACAAGTCCAATTCCATCCCAATAAGACCTTGGTTCGATTTTTTTTCCTATCTATTTTTAATTATTAGGATCGATCGGGTGTTTATCAATCCAACTGAGCTATATTGATACCAATCAATGAGTTCGGATCACCTCCACTACTTATTATGATTATTCTTCTAGTATGTTCTTTGGACGACAAGTGTCCTATGGAGTTAACGGTGTTAACTTACATTAGCTAAATAAATTATATTTTTTAATTCTTTTTATTTAGGTAATTGATTTGGTAAATTGACACAATCACATTTTTTTTTAGTAAGTAATCTATCAGAAATAAAACTCTAACAATTTTTAAGGTAAGTAAATCAATTACAAATAAAAGTCTTAATGATTTTTAAAAAGAAAAACAATTACAAATAAAGCTCTAATAAAATCATATTTTTTTTAATTCAACAGAGCATTATGTCATTAAGAAAAAAAAGTGATTACCTATTAAGAGAAATATTTTTTTATAAGTAGTTTAGAAAACCAAAATTATTCAAATATTAAAGAAGATATATCATCTCTTGCAAAATATTCTATTTATTTCCAATTGATTAAGACATCATGAAGTGATAAACAAGAAGAGAATAGTGAGGTGAGCTCTTTGGCCTATGAAATAATGAACCACAATGAGTTCCACTTTGATTGACAAACCAAATATGATTAAAAAAATGATAAAGTGATTTAATTATTTTAATGATGGATTATATTTAACCAACATTCAACATTTAGTATACAATGAGCAATCAATAATATAGGGATTAAGTTGGGTATCTTGGGCTTGTTTGATTAAACTTCCGCTTATGGATTCAATGGATTCTGGCTTCCAGGGAACCATTTTGGAGTAGAAGTGCATTTGATAAGTCCGATTGGATTCCAACTCCCACAGAGTTAATGGATTTAGAATGACTCCAAAATCCAAAATTTTGGAGTCATAAATACTTACTGCAAACTGTTGGATCAACTTTTTGAGAGAAAGAAAAGAGTCAACTCTCGCATGATTCTCACTTGACCACCACCATCGCCACCACCCACCACCGCCACCGCCACCGCCACCTCCAACCACCATCTACCACCCAGCACCACCACCGCTGCCACCATCATCCACCACCCACTTCCACCATCGCCACCACAAACACCACCACCGCTACCACCTCCACTATTGCCACCACCACCGCCGCCACCACCATCCCCCACCCACTTCCAACATCGCCACCACCACCACCACCACCACCACCGCCACCGCCACCGCCACCACTATCATCGCCACCACTAACACCACTGCCCACCACCCACCACCACTACCACGATTATTTTTCTAGACTTCGATTGGAGGGATAATTTGTTATCAAATATGTTTCTAATCCAAAGATGCTTTGGAATCCATTTCAAATTGTGTTATCAAACAAGTTTCCATTCTAAAATAATCTTGAAGTAGTCTGAAGTAGAATCCAAATTTGAACCAAAATCCAGAAGCCAGAAACAGAAGTTTTATCAAACGTGCCCTTAAATCCCATAAAACCTAACATACAAAACTCCGAGACAAAATCTAAAGAAATGTTTTTTTTTAATGAGATAAAGCTCTGTTGAATTAAAATAACAAAATCTAAAGAAAAAAAAAAGAGTTGGAGAGAGAGAGAAATGTGTATTCACATTTTTTTTAATGAGATAATGCTCTGTTGAATTAAAAAATCATGATTTTATTAGAGTTTTATTTCTAATTGTTTTTCTTTTTAAAAATCGTTAAGAGTTTTATTTGTAATTGATTTACTTACCTTAAAAATGATTAGAGTTTTATTTCTAATAGATTACTTACCTAAAAAAATATGATTGTCAATTCACCAATTCAATTACCTAAATAAAAAGAATTAAAAAATAAAATTTATTTAACTAATAGAAGTTAACATTGTTAACTCCATAGGACACTTGTCATCCAAAAAGCATACCAAAAGAGTTATTACTCTTCTAGTAAGTGGAGGTGATCCGATTATTTAAAGAAGAAAAAGAAAAAAAAAAAAGAGAGAGGGTTTCCTACAACGCACAAATAAGTATGCCGGTGTTGCCGCTGGTTTATGCCCGAGGCTCCTGATGAGGACACCTGTCAATCAAAGGAGCAAATCAAGCGGGCGATATGCCTAAGTCAGTACCTAAACAAGCAGATGAAATGGCGTATGAACGGATACAAGATTCCTGTGGAAAGGGGTCAAAGTGGTTCCATGAGATAATGGGCTAGAGAGCTTAGGGCGTAAAGAGTTGGATAAGTTGCCTTCATTCTGGCTGATACTTATAAGGGTTGGAGTGGGCTGAGAGTCTACTCCTGAGATTCGGACCTCTCCAATATGTCAGGACATGCTTGGTGAAGACGTGTCATGTTCTGACTTCTTGATAGATTGGCGTGTCTAACAGCAGGGGTGCTTCCACAACCTAACCTATAGAGGGAATGGGACAAGTGAGGCAATTAGGATTTGTTGTCCGTTCGATCAGGATCGTGGGCCTAATTTCCTATAGAAGATCTTGTGATTCTAACTCAGATGGGGATTTTTCATGGGGCATGGCCGCCTGCTAGCCAAGAAATAGCTGAGCCAGGAGACTGCCCCATGATCCTGCAGATCTAGGGCCATCCCCGAGATCGTAGGGAGATGGCTGGCACCTCCTTACCTGATGTAGGGTGCCACGTGTGCATCCCTCATTATACAAGGGGTCTGACCATGTGTCACCTCCTGATTGGGGGTGTACATGTACATTTATCCCTATCAGTAGGAATCAATATTTTTATCTTCAGTAGGGCCTATTAGGTCATGGAAGGAGAAAGACTGTAAGTTATGTAGTTGGTTGTGAGAAAGACTCCCCACAACATATTTATCCTACTGGACCATTTAATTATGGGCTGGTCTATTTTCGGGCTTCATCAACTGGTCTAGGTCGAGTTAACCAGTCCTCAAGCCACTTAAAGATTACTATGAGGCCTTCTTATGTAAGGCCCAGATAAGAAGACCCATTTTTTTTTGTCTTCAATGGACCATAAAGAGTTCTATTGCAAGGAAATTTTATGTGGGCTGCTAATGTACCTCTTTTCCTTTTTCTTCCCTTCAATAAAATATTCCCTACAATAATAGACTTACGTTTGATGAACTTCAATTAAATGTGGGTCCCACATAAGTTGGAGGAATCAGTGTTATATTTCATGGTGAATACAAGAAAATAAAATCAACAGAGTGAGTATAATGAAATTAAAATTTTTTTTTGATGATATTAGTGAAAGGGTGGAGAATATGAAATTATGATTAATAGACAAATGCTGCACAAAAAGATTATATTTTATGTTTTTAGGAAGTGAACATTTTTCCACCCAAAAAAAAAAAAAAAAAAAAAAATCCTCTTTCCACGTTCAATTTTTCACAAGGAGCCATGGCTCTTTTTATGTTTCTGGGACGTGAACTTTTCTTCACCAAAAAATAAAATAAAATCTTTTTTCCATGTTCAATTTTTTTAGCCATGGGAGTTTGCATCCCGTCATTAATTTTCATCGCCAAAAATCATTATTGTTGTAGTGATGGCTCCACGGCGAGTGATATAAAAAGTCATTTGCTTCTTCTTTTCCTTGGTGCTAATCAAGCCAATGTCATTTTCTCAATGTGATTGCAAGCTTTTAGGTTTTTGGCCACCAAAGTCTAGACTGTATACATTAACCACCATTTTTCTTCATTGTAGCAGTGCTGCTTTTGAATTCAAGCTTCACGGAAAAATGAATTAAATTTTAGGATAAATTACACAGACACTCTTTCTACTGTAGCGAAATTATACAGAACTACCTTGCTTTTACAAAAGCTACACAGAATACCCCTCTAATACTGCTATCATACAATCTTACCCACACCGTTACTTTCAACTTAACGGCAGAGGGTTAATTTTTTTAAGACAAAAATACCCTTACTAAGTATATTTTTGAAAATGAAAAAGAAAATAAAAAAATACAAAAAAAAAAATATATATAAAAATGAAATTGAAAAATTTTGAGGGTAAAAAAGTCTTTTTAGCATCTAAAAAGAATAAACCCTTTTAGGTCATTTTACACTTAGTAAGGGTATTTTTGTCTAAAAAAAATTTGACCCTCTGCCGTTAAGTTGAAAGTAACGGTGTGGGTGAGATTGTATGATAGCATTGTTAGAGAGGTATTCTGTGTAACTTTTGTAAAAGCAGGATAGTTCTGTGTAGTTTCACTATAGTAGAAGGGGTGTCTGTGTAATTTACCCTAAAAATTATTGTAGATTCCAAATGAGGTTGGTGGAATCTTGCCTCTTTGTCAAAGAGAGAATTTAGGATGATAATCTATTGCTTCATTCATGATAGGAACCCGATTAAGTAGACTATTGAACGATTACACCAACCCCTATACCACATAACATACTAACACATAAACATGACTCACGTCATAACCTTACATGTACTCAATCGGTAAACACAAATTACTCCCACCCTAGTCCCTTACACTTATCCCATGCATGCACGTAACAACTCATCCCTCCTTAAAAAACATAGCCTTGTCCTCAAGTCCCAACTCTAGAAATCGTTGTTTTATGACTTGTAGATCCTCCCATGTCGCCTCTGCTAGTGATAAACCCAACCAATGTATGAGATTCTGCTTCACACGCCTATGGGTTCGTGGTCGAGAACTGCATGTGGTAATGGATGTAGAGTATCATCCTTGTCCTGCACGGATGGTAAGGCAGTTCGAACATTGTGTTCTTGCCCAATCTAGCTCTTGAGTAGTAGTGACATGTGGAGCATCGAATGGATGCAGGACTCCTTGGGTAGTACAAGCTTGTAAGCCCATGGTAAAAACGAGAATGGTAAAAAGTGAAACGGAATAGTATGGGTTTTAAATGGCAAAAAAAAAAAAAAAGTATGGTCAAGAAAAGAGAAACATTTTGAGAATGGCAAAAAAACTAAAATGGACAGTGTGGGTTTTAAACGGGGACAATGAAAATTAAAAAAGGGCAATATACTCCCACAAATTGAGAAATTATTACCTAATTGCATGTATCAAACAAAAATGCATATAATATCTACATTCTACAACCCATATACTAAATTCCCAAACATATTATAAATTCCGAAATACATCATCAAATATCATCTAACATCAAATTCTAAATTCCAAATTCCAAATTCCAAATTTCAACTTCAAACACTATAACAATATATATGTCCAAAGTTTAAATTCCATACCATATCATCCAACATCATCAATAAAACAAATGTTTCAAAATCTAGCTACAACAAAAAAGATTTCAAGTTTCGAATTTCAATATTGAATGAAATCATTGGAAGTAGGTCCTTCAACGTTAGGTGAATGCGGATCAGGTTCAACATATGTTTGTTCAAGTTGTTCCATCACCACTCATTGTCTTCATTTGGCAAATCACCAAGTTTTTCTAAATCAAAGGGCCTCGCATCTTGAAATGATTGACTTTCATATTTTTCCTTCATCATAGAATTCATTTTGATATACACCAAATCCTCTAACATTTCTAGGGTCAATCTATTTCTCTTTTTTGTCTATGCTACATCCCATGCACTCCAATTTCTCTCATAGGGAGATCTGCTACATGGTTGGCTCAAAATTCTACAAGCAACCTTTTGAAGCACAGAAAATTTATTACCAATAAAATTTCCAACAAATCCCTACAAATATAAGAATGCTATATTTAATAATAATAATAATAATAAAACTAGACTAACTGACATACTTACTTGGATGGTTAGTAATCATCATTGATTTTCCTATCATATTGAACAACTTTGAGCTCTTCATGTGATAATCAACAAATTTTTTCTTGAATTGATGATGGTATTTAAGAGGAACCATGTTGTCCAAAATAAAATCTTGTGCATTCATAAATATAGACTAAATTCATCGAGTTGTGCCAAAGGATCAAAACAGTCGGTTATTAATGGAATTCCTTGTCGGCTCTCTGTAAAATACTCGTTTGGCCGAGGGCTTCCAAATACATCGTAAGCTAAACCCGTGCTGACGAATAACCAACCCGCAATGAATAGGGAAGGTATAGTAATGTTATGAATGACCCAGCACCCCGCCCGCTACAAGCTTATCGAATCAACATGAAAACTCTTTGTTTTGGCATTCATTCCCCTTGCTTTGTGTCAATTCCCTGCCAAGCGCCCCTCTTGCACTCAGGGGCGTAGCCGTGACATTCTCTACTGCCCGCATGCGAGGAGAATCAATACTAAGCAGATCTTCATACATTGTACAAGGATTGAGAATTGCAACTATCATATGAACATGATGGATAATATTCTTCTCCACCCTAGTTTTAAATAAATCCATTATGGTTAAGTATATCCCATCCTCCTCTACAAATTTTCTCAATGATTCCTTGGCTCTTTCTGTTGCTTCAAATAAATAACCAACAATGGAATCTTTTGAATCCACAAGATGAAGAATCCTAATCAATGGTTCTATAAAATTAACAACTTCTCTTGCCCCCTCGCAAAAGTTTCAGATTGGATGATCCTAACAGTTTTTACAGCCATTTTAGTCCTATTGAACTGAAATGATCTCCATTCAAATGATACAACTAGAAGTCTCAACTCATTCTCAGCTGCTTTAAGAGAATGAAGAATCAAGAAATTAATACAAAATCTTGTCTTGCATGGTTGCTTAGGCTCTTTTCCGTTTGTAAATTCCCTCATCAATACTAAAATAGTTGAGTGTCCGTGCATATAATCCACTACATGCTTCTCATCATCAATAATATCTCTCACCCATTTAACATGCTTGTGAATATATGTAGGGTTGTGTCTTGTACTTTGTGGGATCCACATAGTTATCAGAGTTGTATTTGTATTTGGATTTGAGTCCATTATATGTACAAGGGTTAATTTTTAATTATGTGGGATTAAGGTTTCTAGGGATCCTATATATTGTCTCTATAGGTAAAACTTTTGGCAAGGTTAGAGCAAAGGGAAACACTTTGTGAAGTGGAAAGAGGTGTAGAGTTTTCTTGTGAATAAAGAAATTCTCTGATTTTCTAAGGTAGAGGTAGACATTTTGGATTGGGTGTTGAACCACGATAAAGTCCTTGTATTGTGTGTTTGCTGGATCTTTGCTTTCTCTCTTGTTTGCGCTTTCATCCCTAACAAGTTGTATCAGATGAGGTTCGGTAGATCGTAACCGATCTGGAAAGAGGGAGGTGCGCAAGGCTTCTTTGAGAAGGAGGAATTTTTTTTTCCTCTAGAGGATCAAAATAAGAGGAGCTCAGCAAGAATGGTTTAAGAGAAGGAAAAAAAGGTGAAAGCAAGGTACGAACCTCATTGTTTTTCTTTATCTTTGAAACGAGAAGAGGAAGAAGGTTAAAAAAAGGGAAAAGGTAGAAAACAGAAGTCATCATTGTACTTATTTTGTTTTTTTGTTTTAAATCTTTCTTCTTGATTTTCAAGGTAAGGTGGGAGAATTAAGAAAAATTGGGTTTGCTTCCCCACGGTTTGAAGTGAAAAAAAAAAGTTAATGGAATTGAATGTATGTACGTCGTACATATATTGTATCAATCAAAGAGAGAAGGGATCAGAGACAGAGGTTGGTGTTCCAAGGGTTCTTGGGTGCCATGGATTCATTGAAAGACATGGATCAGATAGATTGGGAGTCATTGGTATTGATCGAGTAATCTTGTACAAGGTCATGGTGATTAAACTCTTGGAAGTTTATGGAGGGCACAGAAGGTAAAGAACGGGTTAATCGGATGGCGGAGAAGGGTTCAAACTTCTCCATAGAACCCTTCAATGACTATAATGATTTCACCTTGTGGCAACAACGGGTGAAGAATATTCTTACTCAGGAGGGGACTGTGAAGGCTCTCAAGAATAAATCAGACAAGCTGAAAAATATGACGGATGATGAGTGGCTAGAGTTAACGAATCTAGAAAAGAGCACGATCCAGTTGTTTTTTGCTGAAAATACTCTTCGTGAGGTCATTGGTTTGAATGATCTAGAAGAGGTTTGGGATAAGCTGGAGAGCAGGTATAAGTCCAAGTCATTGACAAATCGATTGTTCTTGAAGAAATAGTTGTATAGACTTTGCTTGTTAGATGGAGCAAAATTTGAGGTGCACATTGATGAGTTCAAGAAAATTCTTACGGAATTGTCCGCTCTTGAAGTGAAGATCGAAGACGAAGATAAAGCGCTTCTCTTGTTGGCCTCGTTACCTCCTTCATTTGATCACATTGTGACTACACTGTTGTTTAGGAAGAAAATTTTCAAACTTGATGATGTTATTGCTGCTTTACTGATGAATGAGACATGGTAAAAAAATAGTGGCGATGGGATTACAGAGGAGGGTAATGCCTTGGTTACAGTTGGTAGTCAGGGTAGAGAAAGATCAAATGAGAGATAGAAATATGGCAAGAATAGTGCTCGTTCCAAGTCATAAGGTTGCAAAATAATTTGTTTTATTGCGAGGAGGAAAGTCATATAAAGAGGAAATGTCCAAAATGTAAGGATATTAGAAAAGAAAAGAACATCTACTGTTGCTGTGATGGAAGGGTGGAATGATGAAGATATCTATCTCACTACTTTATCGGGTATGGAAACTTCAAATTCGAGCTGTTTGTTTCATATGTGTTCAGTTAGGGAACAGTTTCCTACATACCATGAATGTGATAATAATATGAAAAAAATAATAAAAGATGCTGAAAGCAAGGTTGTTGGGATTGGGAATGTATGGATTTGCATGTTTGATGAGATTGTACGAACTATAATTGGGGTTACACATGTGTCAAATGTAAGGAAGAATCTGATTTAATTGGAAACACTGGATTTGAGAGGCTATAGGTGTTCACTTGAAGGTAGAGTTCTCAAGGTCTCCAAAGGGACCATGGTTGTGATATAGGGATAGATGGTTGGGAACCTTTACAAACTTGCAGCGAGTGTTGAAACAAATGATGTTCCTATTAGAACTCAGGCAAGGGATACAAACGGAAGACAAAGACTACAGGAAGTTCAAGTTGTGAACACCTGTAGATCTGGGTAGAAGCAAGTTTCTTTTTCTTTGGATTTTGTAAGTAATTGTGATCTCTTTGGTGGTGTTATGACAGTGAGAAAGGTGGAGTCACATTACATCGTATGACAGTGAGCTGTACAGGACATACGGACTAGGTGTGGGCTATGCTTGTTTGGGTGTAGCGGTTTGGTAGAAAAAATAAAGGAGTTTGCAGAATCGACATCAACGGGTTCTTCTTTAAGGTGGTTTGCAGAATCCGAGCTAGGTGGAGATTTATTGGATTGTCTTGTATTCTTTGGGGACCATATAATTATTAGAGTTGTATTTGTATTTGGGTTTGGGTCCATTACATGTACAAGGGTTAATTTATAATTTTATGGGATTAGAGTTTTTAGGGATCCTATATATTATCTCCATAGGGAAAATCCTAGGCAAGGTTAGAGCAAAGGGAAACACTTTGCGAGGTGGAGAGAGGGGTAGAGTTTTCTTGTTAATAAAGAAATTCTTTGATTCTTTAGGGTAGAGGTAGACATTCATATTGTGTATTTGCTCGATCTTCGCTTTCTCTCTCGTTTGCGCTTTTGTGAGGACAATGAGAGAGGTGATTCACCCTCTTCCTTGGAAAATATCAAGAAATCTATGTTTTAGAATCGCCACCTAGATTAAGGTCTAGGACCTCTAAAAATATAGTCTCGCCATAAGGTAAGACTTTTGTTGACTCATAACTCATAAGATAGGTTCATTGGTCTGCAAGAGATCGGGTAAGTATTCCGGTTACAGTTTTGGGAAGATGTTAGGCACCCAAACCGTCCAATCAAAATCGGCCTCCTAAACCATCCTTAGACTTTAATTCTAACTGTGCTTGGTCAACTGGATGACTAAGGTTAATGGGGATGTCCTAACAAAGTTATTACGTTCTGCTAACCTAGGGTTCAGCTAAACATGTCTTGAAGCAAATATTTAATACTATATAATGAATCGGACCAAATGATGGTTCTGTCTTGGACCAAATTTATGAATATTCTCAACATTACAATAATACCTATTTTCGACGGCGGATATTTTCCGTCAGCAAAAAGGCCATTATGTCGCTGTTAATATTTACCAACGGAATGGTTTTCCATCGTTGTATCTTCAGTCGCGAACAACCCAGACGGGAATTTGGGTTATGCAGGTAAAAATATTAAATTTTCACCGGGAGAGGCAGTAGAGCGTCATGGATCGATACCAGATTTGGATCTCCATTCTTGAGTGAATTCGAAAGTCCCCACCGCATCGCAATTCGTTGAATAGGATTCTCGAAGAAGCACAAGTGGAAGAGGACACCACACCAGAAGGGTTGGAACAAATCATAGCTCTTTCAGAGCCTCCCGGCTAAGTGAAGTACTTCTCGGGACTTCTCTTTTCTTCTTTCAAATTCTTCTCTTCTCTTCTTGCTTATCACCGACTTTCCGAGCGTAGTCTGTAGTAGGGAGGGCCATTCTCGCAGGAAGTAGCACACCCTAAACAAGCCCTTTCCAAACCTCTCTCCGCCGAATCTTTAGTGTTTCGGTCTCAAGGTCTACTTTCAACAAATGTCTTAGACTATTTACTATTTTCAAACCGGTTTCTCAGCAGGAGGTAACCTTAGTGTTAGGCATATGGGGTCGGTAGTGAAGGAAGTTGGGGAGGGTAGGTTCGTGCATTCATTCATTATTGCAGGGGCACTCTTGAGTGCCATACACATACGTAAAAGTTTACGCCTTATCTTTGAAATTTGCATTTCTTCACCGGGCTTGGACCATGTCTCCCGGTGCAACTTCACTCTCCCAAAAACCTGCTCGGGCACAGACATATTGGGATGAGGCTCTCCCCCTCTCCTTTTTTTTTTAGTTCCAATGAAAAAAAATAGTCTTATAAAGCCACTCTACGAGGTTCGATCAACCACCTCGGGTCGAGTCTTTGCGAGTTCATCCCAGCACTCAAATGGAACTTCGATCGGATGCGGGTATCCAATCCCGCCGCTACCCTAAGGGGAGAGTTCCTAGGTCACTCAAAGAAGCTAGCTATCTATATAAGGAAGGAATCGCGCGCAGAGCCAACGCTCCGACCCAAAGAGACGCATCCATCCATACAAAGAATCAATCGAAAGAGGCAAGTACACAGAGGTTGAAGCTAAGACTGAATAGTCTCAACTAAGACCGGACGAGCTTCAGAGCTCTGAAAGTCGAAAATAAAAATGCCAGTGTTCTGACTAAAGCGACTTTGCCTTATTGTATCGTATTTATGGTTGGTGATAATCATTCTCTCGTGTACTTATATCTGGTCAATGCCATTCTGTCTAGTAATTCTTTCTCGACTACTTTAACCACCAGAACTTCCCAAAATAAAATTTTCGTTCAAGAAAATTGAGTATCTTAACCAACGGAACTTAATTTCTGTCGGTAAAAATGTGTATATTTACCGACGGAAAATATGTTACCGTCAGTAAAAATGTGTATCTTAACCAACAAAGAAGTAATTTTCCTTGAGTAAAATACTACATTTTTACTGACAGAAATACAATTTCCGTCGAGAAAAATGTGTATCTTAACCAACGGGACTTACTTTTCCGTGGGCAACAATGTGTATATTTATCGACGGAAAATATGTTACCATCGGTAAAAGTAGTATTTTTTTTTTAAATTTTCCAGATGGTACCTATACTGATCAGTACTAATGAACCTTTAAATTTCATGTACATGTGTAAATAGAAAGAAATACAATTTTAGAAGTAAAATTTTACATGAAATGTGTACAAAGACCAAGTTCAACTTGTAAAAATACAAATTTAATGGTTCTAGGAAACACATATTGTTTGAGCTCTGTGTTTAATCCAACGGCAGCTAGGTTGAGATTGGGATTGAGTTGACTTGGACCAAGTGCTACACAAGAGAAGGGTTGTAATCACTTGGCTGCCTCACCTTAACTGGTGCACCCTGTCAAACACAATGATCAACAGAAACAAGCCCAATTATTAGGTCAATGATAACATGCATGGTTTGAAATCATTTTGACTCCACTGGGAACATTCCTAGGATTCCAAGTGCTCTGAAAACCAGTAAAAAAATAGGAGTTGGATAAGTCCAAAATATGGACATGATCAAGGTAGCAATGAATGTATCCTACCTCAAAAATAATCCCATCCAAGGCTATTGCATTACTAGCCTCCTCAACAGATCTCATTTCAACAAATGCAAACTTCTTCTCATGGTTGATGTATACATTAACAACAACATCTCCTGCGAAAACGTGTCAAAATATAACCACTTTAAAGCAATCAACCAAGGGGTGAGCAGGATATAAATACAAACCTGGTCCAGTAGAGTTTCCTCCGATTGCATCCATAACCTGGTTGAAGAGAGTTGCCACTGACTGAGGTAATAACAATAAAAAGAATCAGTAGTCAATCATCTACCTTGGAAAATCTAGACTTCAAGCTATCATTAAGTTCAATCACTCTTCAAAGTTCAAACAAGAATGGCCAAACATACTGAAAATGTCTGATTTTCCCGAAGTAATCATGCAGATATACTGTAAGTAATAAGGATAGGTAAACAAAAACTTGTCACAACAACAACAACAACAAACATTACAAGTTCTAGGAATTAGAATTAAGTTCAACAAGGACCCGACAATATATTCCATAATAACAGTCCAACAGCTAGTTTCCTTCGAACCTAAAATCTCAGCTTTAAATGGATCAGATAATGATTCTAAACAGTGACCAAGTTCAACTTAACTTTTAAGATCTATCAAAATGAAGTAATTATATTTAACCTTTTCAAAGCTTAGAAAAATTATTAATATTAATGTTCTTTTATCCTATGTCAAAATACAGCATGTTGAATTGGCAAATTACTTCACATTTTTAAGCCTAGACCTGTAATGAGACCTAGCATGAAGCAGGGGTACAAATACAAGACTGACCACCTGACATGTGCTTCAAAGTTTAAGGTGTATCCTTGGGATGGTTTAGTGACTCCAGAGATGAATATTGATCAGGACATTTCCTGAACTTTTTCTTGAGGGTAGCCACAAAGATCTAAGCCTCAAGGTTGAATTAATTAAAAAAAAATTCTTTTGAGAGATGATACCTTGGTTGTATAGCGAAATCAAATGTTGAATAACCTTTTTATCACCTTCAAATTTGAACAAGTGCTCTGAGTTTAGTCCTAGAAAGCAAACAGATAGATAAATTTACTCAGAAACCTAATAGTATGATAAGGTATATATTAACATCTTATTTTAATGTTGTTCACCTAATAAAATGAGGTAATCTGCACATTTGACCAAAATTTGATGAATTGGCCTAGTGGATTGTTGTCGTTGTACAGTTATCTCAATTGCAACTCCAAATACTGAGGAAGAAATCAACAATTAGAATGTAGCAGTCTAAGCAAGTTCAACAGAAAAGATCACAAAAAATTGAACATCCATATAGTAAGTTGTTACCATTCCATACTCCCCCAAACAAATAGGATATCAATCTCCCTATCTTTAAAGTACAGACAAAGTCATTATTGAGATGGTAAACCTGTGTCTGAGAGCATTCAGTGTTACCTAGTTCTCTATACTCAAATAAATAAGATGACTTAATGATGGGTAACTATTCTCTAGATGCATGGCTAACTAAAGCCATGATTTACTAGTCCAGCAGACCCCAACCCCATATTTCCTAACATAAAAAAGTTCAAATAATAGCAAGAGAAGAACACTTTTTTTTATAGAATCTTCAACATAACATAAAATATAATGGTCACTAGATGCAAAACTCACCATAAGTTGGGTTCAAACTATGAGAGCTAGACTTCAGGAAAGGGCGGTAATCCAATCTACCTATGGCAAGCTATAAGAGCTGGACTTTAACCTTGGGGAAGATGGAGTTAAATTTATTTTTTTTAATTAACTCAACCTTGAGGCTTAGATCTTTGTGGCTACCCTCAAGAAAAGGTTCAAGAAATGTCCTGATCAATATTCAACTCTGGAATTACTAAACCATCCCAAGGACACACCTTAAACTTTGAAGCACATGTCAGGTGCACAGGGTCATGGTCAGCATTGTATTTGTACCCCTGCTTCATGCTAGGTCTCATTACAGGTCTACTCTTACAGCAGCCTTGACTTGCTACTACTTTCAATGTAAAAGCAAATGTATATAGCTTACCAAATGATACCAAGCAATTGGATATGACTTTCCCAGCTAAATACAAAACAGCCATTGGCATTGAATCAAAGGCATAGCCGCACAAGTTAGAAAAAAGGTCACATACCTGCAGCTGCAGCAACAGCAACAACAGCTCTTGGTATCAACACAATTATTAGAGTTGCCATGTCAAAACCACTAACCCGTTTGCTGCAACGAAAAGTTTGAAATTAGTTAGTTACTCTAAAGTTTAGATCACCAAAATTGTGAATGAAAGATGACTAAAAGATATATTGATAATTATTACAGGTTAAGTAATAATCATATCTGTTGGTCAAAATTGAATATCTCAATGATTCACAAGCATCAGCACCCCCTACCAGCAAAACCTTCCAAAACAAAATTTTCAGATTGTTAGACAGCCAATCACACCATGGTCAAACTGTTGTAAAAACAATGGAATTTTGCATCCTCCATGATCAAAAGTCTCTTGCCTTATTACCTTGTCCATCTAAGCCAATGGATAGTGAAAATATGAAGTCGCCACCTAGATGAGGTCTAGAACCCATAAGTTGTCTCTCACTTGGCTAATGACTCGTTGCTCAATGGATTGGCTTTTGATCTCACCAAAGAAGGGTAAATGTTAAGTTACAAGTTAAGAAGGTGTTAGGCACCCAACTCGCCCAGTCAGTAGACCGGTCTCCTTTCGTCCTATCCTTTCCTACATTCTTTAAGGCTTATGTATGTTTAGGTTGTTCAAACTAGCCTAAGTAGGCAACTTGGGGGGAATCCTAGACGAAGTTTCTGAATTCTACTAACTTAGGGTGCTGCCACACAGGTTTAGAAAGTAAAATACAATCAAACAAATGAATAACAAATTATGAATATGAAACAAAACATGGAATACCAATAAACAAACAATGAATATGAATATGAACATGAATAAACAAATGATGAATAAAAACAAAAATAGGAAAGACAACAACAAATGGATGACCGAGCTCAAAATCTATCTCAAGCTGCCTATGTATCTGTAGGATGGGAATTAGGCCAAACATAAATGCGAGTGGGGTTATGGTTGTGTGTGAGGTGCTCCTTTGACAAAGGAAGCAAGTGCGACCGTGCGCGAAATGACTATGTACTGCGTGCTGCCTAAGTATTTCCTCAGAAAATCAGGTCAAATGTAGTTCCCAATAATTAACGGGCTATTAGACTCCACATGGCATCACTCAAGAGATACTCAGACCTCCACTCCCCGCACTTGGCAAGGGTAAACTAACATTTGAAAATGATGTTGGTTGCCTCGCAAACCAAATATAAGGCCCGCACTCCACTAATCCGGTTTAACCGTATCGTGTCAGGTCTTCCCATCATAACTAACTTAGGCGGACCAACTGTATAAAGAACCACCAAGCCAGGTAGGAGAAACCAGTCATTTATAGGTTGTCTAATCGAGAGTTTTAGGTTGTTCGATCTTCGTATTTTGTGACCAGTGAGTCGACCTGTAAGACCCGCATGCCACGAACCCAGTCTAATCTTACATTCTCGTGTAATGACCGGTCTTTCCATCATAATCAGCTCAAGTGAACCAATTGTATGAAGAAACCACAAGATGAAGTAAGCAACAAGTCAAAATTAATTGGTGTGGTTGATTGTTTAAGTTTGTGTGGAAGCAACCAGTTAAAAACTAAAAACCAGTAAATTTTAGACGTATGGTGGTATTTTTGAGGGCTACAATTGACCGTATGGTTGACCAGGATGAGACCGTACGATGTATGGTCGCATATTTTGGACGTATGGTAGACGGATTCTGCGACCCACGTGCGATCGCACGATGTTAAGACCGACTCCGAGTTTTGGAAACTTTTCTAATTTGAGGGGGACTCTTTCCTAATTGAAAGAGGACTCTATATGGAGGTTTTTTCTCTATATAAAGGACGTCCCTTAGCCTCTCTCACTCTTTTAGAACCTAAATTGAAACTCTAAACCTAAGAGAGAAAGAAAGAGAGGAAGAGAAGGAGAAGGAGATTTGGAGAAGAAGGCTGAGAGGAAGGTTTTTGCAAAGAGTTCTATCTCTCTACAACAAGCTTAAGGTATGGATTTGACTCTGTAGGATAGATCAAATAGAATAGGTTCTTTTCAAATTGATATATAAAACCTAATACAATGATTCGGTTATAGGTTTTCTATGGGAAACCATAGAGAATAGGTTAAGGATAATGGATGAGGGAAAACTATGATTAAATACCATAGAATGATCTTAGGGTGAATCATTAATGAGCCATGAGGAGAAACTCGTGTGAGAGTAAAAATCAACCAAGCTTTGTATGGTTGTAGCTATGGTCGACCATAGGGTGACCAGAGAGTTGACCACAGCTATTCGGGTGGTTTCCAGGAATTGTATGGTCGCAAGGTACGGTCGCATATAGTGCGACCATAGGGTATTGACTGTACGTCGTACGGTGGCATATATTGTGACCATAGGGTATCGACCATACGATAACAACAAGTATATTTTGAGACCAGATATGATTTTTGACTATCGTAACTTGGTAAACTTGAACCCTAACTTAAATACATTAATTATTTAAGTTCCCAATAGATTTAAAGTGACTTTCAAAGCTTGGGAGAGGAACAAACATCAATCAAAGGTGAATGAACAAGACCTAAACTAATTGGATAATAATAAACTATTTTACTTTATTTGTCCAATGCAATGAATGTTTCTATGACTGTATGCTTGTAATGTGTATCTCACATATTATATAATATTTCTCTTAGTACTGCTCATGCATATTTATTCCTGTTAATTTATAACATGATGATGATGATGCTAGGAATAGGCATGTGATTGTGTGTGTGGTTAATATGCTTAATGCGAGTGGAGCATCAGGGGGAGGACATGGTATTGTGGTTCAGCCTAGTCACTAGACTCTAGCTCTATCTATACTCAAATCTTGCCCACTGACATCGTCGTATCACCATTACCTTAGCAGTACTATTACGTTCATAGGGCATCAGGGGAGGTGGTCTCAGACCGTGTGGTCTTTGACTCTGTCGGGGGGCCTTAACTCTATCTCTATGGACGTATTGAGGGATGCTGGGGTGAGGCCTTGGATACATTAGATGGCATTAGGATTGATTAGTTGCGAGTCCAATTTGCAAGCCCTCGCCAATAGAGGCTTACGTGTTGGTATGAGTAGGGCATCAGGGGAAGTGTTAGCGGTGTGTGATCTAGACACTTTAGCTCTATCTCTATTCTATAGTGGGTGCATGTGGGACGACAATGGTGTTTGATCCATTGGATGAATTCATACACTCGTGTATAGAGGTGCGAGGGCCACCAAACCTTTCTATAGCACATTGCAAACTTTAAAACCAGACCAAAGAAATAAATTGGATGCATGCATATGTTTGCGCATTGTTTTGTTTACTCACTGAGCTCAAGTTGGAGAGCTGACCTTTGCGCACGCAATTCTTTGTAGTTTTTGATGTTGCTGGTGTTAGGATTGAAGAATACATGGATACGTCAATGTATGGACATGTGGCGGCTATAGATGTGCAAGCTGTAGAAGACGAGCAAGACTCGTCAAACGAGTGTTTCCACTGTGATTACATTTAGTGTTTTATTTTTGTATTTTGATACAATAGGTATTAATTATGTTTTGGTTACTTGAAGATAACTGGATTATTTAATCATTTATCATGTAGACCTCAGTTCATTATTAATAAGACTTTCGATATTTATTTATTTACTCTGATTATTACTATGGAATGTATTTTGGTTTAACATGGTTGGCACAACCTATACGAGATCCTGGTTTAAACCATTGGTTCTTATGACGGTTCATCACACCATTGGTTAGTCCAGAATTGGTGGGTCCGATTCAATTTATATTCGGATTGGTTACCATAGATTTACTCCTGATCCTTTGAACCCAAGATCACTAGATAAAACAAGTGTTCATCATCATACTGAATTCGAAAGAAGGAAATGAATTGCCTTTGGATAAACATTCTGATTCTTACGTTCCTCGACCTCCATTGATAAGATGCTTAATTAATAAGGAAAATTGTGGGAGACAATTGGATTCAGATAAATCTCTATAGCCAAGAAACCTTAAATGAAGTAAGCAAAAATCTATCCTGAGATTGCTAGATGGATGCATTTGAGTCACGGTTTGTAAAAGAGTGCATAAACAAGAAGTGAGAACTACCAAGAGAAACCAGTAAGAGTAGATAGCACTCAAGTAGAGTTATAGATGGCTATATCGGTATGAATCTTGATAAGACAAAATATTTCAAAAAGCATATCTAAGAGTGGATACAAGGATGAAATCGAAAATCGTGGCATTGATAGTACTCAGTTTAGTATAATTACTATTGAGTTAATTGCAAGGTCAAATGAGATGATTGAGTAAAGACCAAGAGAGTTTGACAGAATTAATGAAATTATAAGCATATACCCTAATTCTTATAGGTAGACTTGGGATATGTAGAGAATAACTAATGAAAAGATGTTGTTTGGGATGTATGAAAGAGAGATCAGGATAAAACAGCAGTGATAAAAGAGATGTAAGCTAATGAATACAATATGAGATTATTGTTGTAAGCTAATGAGCTTTTCAGGATGTGAGATTATTGACGATAATCTTTGAAAAACTAAGAGGTAAAAAGGAGCTAGTTGTGCTCTTAAGATTTTTATACCAGATTTTGCTAGTTTAAGCCTTTTTGGACTAGATGGTATTAAATGAGTTGTTATGAACAATGTCTGAATCATATGGAAGGATGGAACTTAGATGCAACCTAATTCGACTTAAGATGGCAGACTTTGACGTCATCTTGGGGATATCTGGTTGTCTCAACACTCTACAAAGCTGTTATGTGCATAGAAGAGGTTGTCATTTAAGATCTAAGATGGCACATAATTTGATTTTATTGGAAGCATATTGCTTAGGAAGCCAAAGCTCATCCTCACTGTACAAAAGGCGAAGAGATGCTTTGAAAAGAAAGGAGTTGGATATATGATATCTATGGTAGACGTTACTAAATAAGTACTATGGATGGAAGAAATTGATGTTATATGAAAATTCCCTTATGTGTTTCCAGAAGACTTACCCGGGTTGTCACCTGATCGTGCGATCGAGTTCATTATTGACTTGTTACTAGAGACGACACCTGTGTCTAAGGCACCCTATAGAATAGCTCCTATAGAGTTGAAAGAACTAAAGACTCAACTACAGGAGTTATTAGACAAAAGTTCTAATTGGCCAAGTATTTCATCATGGGGAGCGCCAGTGCTATTGGTGAAGAAAAAAGATGGTAGTTGTAAGACCCGTGTCAATCTAACCTGGTCTTACCACCTTGAACCAGGTTTATCCGTCATGGTCGAGTCAAATGGACCAAGGGCGTGAAGGAGATCGAGATCCCAGGTATCAAATCGACCCAAAAACACTTAAAATAGGGGAAGGGTCGCATACCCAGCTAAGCAGGGTCGGACCTCCCAAAACAGAAAGTCAGACCCTCAGTTTTGAAGGGAGGGTCGGACAGCTTAGGACCCTAGGGTCACGGGATCATCGACCCTCCCATCGACCCTCGGATTCTGTCGAAATAGAAATTAGGAAATTTCCTAATTTTCGATTGGGATTCTTTCCTAATCTCAAAGGGACTTATTTTAGGATGTTCCTACTCTATTTAAAGGACGTCCCTAAGTCACTTTTATTCCTTTCACAACCCTAATTGAATTGAGAGAAAGAGAAGAGAAGGAAAAGAGGAAGAAGAAAGGCAAGGAAGAGAACTTAACAAAAAGGAGAAGAATTTCAGAGAAGAAGTAATCTTCTCAGGTATGGATACTAATTCCATGAGTTTCTACAGACCTTAGGTTAGTGGTTGTTGAGAGTGTGATCTCGAAGAAACCCAAACCATCAATCTATGGTTAGGTTTCCATGGAAAACCATAGAAGAATGCGTGAAAGCTATCTAGGTGGGTTATACATGGTTTCAGACCATGGAATGCATGTAGAATGGAATGTAGGAGCAAGCCATAGGATTTCAAACACGAAGAATGGATTAAAAGAGGGAATTAGACCAAAGTACACAGAGGGTCGCACCGAGGGTCGATGACCATTCGACCCTAGGTGTTCCTGACCATCGACCCTTAGTGTTCGGGAAGTTCAGAGTTAAGGGAGGGTCGCACCCAGACTCCGACCCTACCATCGACCCTCAGTTAACAGAATGGTTTTTAATTTCGAATAAATTTTAATTAAATTCTGTCGACTTTGTTAGGTCTTCTAGCAATACAATAACAATATAAAGGTGATTATAAAGCTTGAAAAAGTATCTATTAGCAAGCTAAGGTGAGGAACCAGAACTCCAAACTAAATTGTTTAATAACAGAAATTGTTTTCTATTTCTTGAGTCCTATGCTATGCTTGATTCTATGCGAATATGTTTGTAGTGTGCATACAGCATGCCATCCAATATTTCTATTACTTGTTCATGCATATTTACTTTACTGTTTATAACATGATGATGATGATGATGATAGGAATAGGCATGTGCTTATATGTATGTGGTTGATGTACTTGATGCGAGCGAGTATCAGGGGGGGTGTGATGAGAACGTCAATAAACGTTAACCTTTGGCGGGTCTCAGCACTTTAGCTCTATCTCTAACTCAAGTCTTGTGCATTAGCATCGTCGTATCGTCATTACTTTAGCAGAACTATTATGTCGTAAAGTATCAGGGGAGGTGGTCTCGGTCCTTGTAGTCTCTGACTCTATCGGGTCTATCTCTATGGACATTCTGAGGGATGCTGGGGTGAGGCCTTGGATACACTGTTTGGCATTAGGATTGGTTAGTTGCGAGCCCAGTTTGCAGCCCTCGCCAACAGGGGCTTACGTGTTGGTATGGCACTATATAGCAATAAACGTAACCTTTGTTATATAATGTTCATGATTGGGTGCATGTGAGTTGACGAAAAACGTGATCTTCGGGTAACGTCACACATTCGTGTATAGAGGCGGGATCAATAAACGCGACCTTTGGCTACCTAAACCTTTCTATTGCATACTGCAAACTTTAAACCGGACCAAAGATATAAATTGATTTGCATGCATATGTATTGTTGCATTGTTTTGGCTACTCACTGAGCCGTGATGTGTGCTCACCCCTCGACGTCGAATATTTTTAGTTGATGATGCAGGTTATACCGTTGAAGATTATATGAATGCTCCAGCATACGGGAATGTAGCGGCGATGGAAGCTGAAGCTGAAGTGGATACACACGACTCCTCTTGCGAGTGCAACTCGTGTGTATTTGATTAGATATTTTATAAGTTTCTTTATTTGGATTTATTAAAGACTTGTATTGATATTGACTTATGTCTCAGTTGATACAAAATAAATTGTTATTTAAATTTTAATATCACATAGATTCCCAGTTCATTTATTTATAAGATTTCCGCTATTATGTATTTACTCTGATTATGATTACGGATGCGTGTAAGTTTGAATAACGCAGGGATAGCCTATTTGAGATCCTGGTTGAACCGTTGGTTTATTAGCGGTTCATCACATCATTCTGAATAGTGCAGAATTGGGGTGTGACAACTTGGTATCAGAGCATCTCAGGCCTTGTCCGCTGAACTAACATACATTCGAGAAAATCGTGAACTGAGATAGGATAAAAGTAAAAACAGTAATATTAACACACTGTAAGCACAAGTGATGATTGAGACCAAATTTAAAAAGAGAATAATGCATCTATTAAAGGGGAAACAAGTTACATACAATGAGTGAGAGAAACAAAAACGTATATACATAATGAAAGCAGAGTACAGTCCACAACCCGGACAGTTACTCTGTAGTACAAGAAAATAAATACAATCATGAAGCTGGAGGTTAAGGAGGAGGCGGTGCCTCACGATCTCGGTCATAGTCCTCAGCGTAGACCCTAGTCAACCAAGCCACCTGGGTCTGGGTCGTCCGGAGACTAGCTGCAAGATCGGCTACTCTCCTATCAGTCGCCCACTGGACCGATAACAGCTCATCCACCCTCATACGCTGGGCGTCTAGCAACTCCTCCATCCTCATATCAGATCTGCACTGAGCCTCCCTGATCTCCTGCAGCATCTCCATCATGTCAGAAGGTGGGAGTGAAGGACCAGCCGCATGAGAAGGACCAGCCTCAGGTACTGGATCCGCAGCAGAAGAAGTACCAACACTAGCCGCAGGTGTGGGAGAAGGCGGTGGTATCGAGTCGACGTCCATATACATACGGTCATCATCGTCGACAGGATCCACGCGAACCCTAGCAGCGGCAGCAGCAGCCTCGGCGTTAGCCATCTCACTGCGAGTGTGAGGGCGCACCATCGCGTTCCTCTCCTCATCACTAACCTGGGCATCCCGCATACCCATCTTGCAGATTGCCTCCCAATCTAGAGGCGACGAGAAGGTCTTCTCCTGGATCTTCTCATCTAACAGGTCAATCCCCAGACGGGTCAGAAGAACTGTAATCATGCGTCCATAGGGTAGATTAACCCTATGCCCGGACAATGTAGTACTAATCATGGTCCGCATGATGATGTAGGGAAGGCAGACCGGCTGTCTGGTGCAGATGCTGTAGATCAAAAACTGGGTCAGCTGAGAAACCCTCTCATAGTGCCCACTCTGGGGGATCAGATTATGCTGGATAATTTTGCAGAAGACTCGTGGAGCTGGACGGAAATAACAAGCTCTCATCTGCCATCGATCAGGACGGAGCAACTAATTGTCGATCTCTGCCCTCATCTCCATCTCAACAAACTGTGGCTCTCCAGGTGCACAGTATACCATGGGGCCAACGTAAGGTATGCCCAACAGATCAGCCAGTTGTCGATAATCAAAAGAAATGTGCGCCCCCTTGAAGTAGCTGGTGATGCGCAACTCCTGACCATGCTCGACGTCATTGTAATTCCCCACCACCTGGAGATTACAATAGAACTGCCGCACCAAATCCGGACATGTGCATGCATCGTATGTAATGACAGGAAGCCACCCCATGTCACCAAAGGCTCCCTCTACGTTGAACACGGCTAACTCAGCCAAGTTCACCATACGACCACCCTCAACCTTCTTACGGGCAAAGTCAGCATACCGTGCCTCGGCTTCATTAGAACGGAAGCGAAGGGGATCACGAACTCTGGGTATCTTGGTTCGAGCCATGGTATCTGCAGATAAGAAAAAGAAAGGGAGACAAGGGGTTAATAGGATAAAAATCCAAAATTTGATTTAATAACAACGTAAGTGACGATAAAGCCTTATTGCTCATCATACAAGCGGGCATGAGAACCTACGCAGGTTAAAATACATCCTACGACACTCACACAAAAGGAAATGTAAACCACGAAGTCCAATTTGAAGAAATTCAAGAAAAATCGAAAATGTCGACAAATTAGGGCAAAAAGAGAAAATTTCAAGTTTCTCGATAACCAACCGATGAAACTCAAAAATTTTGAGGGCTTTCGCTCCTCGAGACGCCAATAACAAAAGCCCCCAATAAAAATCGAAATTTTACGGTTGGAAAAAGTTTAATTTGGAAAATACAAGTTAAATGTGCGAAAACCTAGAAATGGAAACCTAAAAACAGGTGAAAATGGGAAGACGTACCTGTATGGATGACGTGGACGTCGAAACCCAGAGTCAAACCAATAAAAAACGGTAGAGTAGCACTGTAGCAACTCAGAGAGGAGAGACGAGTCAAAACGGAGGAGGAATAGTGAGAAATGACCTAAAATCAGATCTTAAAAATCTGATTTTTGGTCCGAGGGTCGGACAATTCGACTAGAACCATCGACCCTTGAATCGACCCTCCCATCGACCCTCGGCTCTTGGGAATCTGATAGGAAATCAAGGGTCGGAACTGAGGGTCGGACACCCATCGACCCTCACATCGACCCTCAGCTCTCGGGAAGGATAGGTTATTCCCAGGGTCGGATACCAAGGGTCGGACATACCATCGACCCTCACCATTGACCCTGCATAGAAAAGACAGTATTTTTTTTATAAAATGAGCTATAATTGGAATTGATTATTGGTTAGCGTGCCTACATGAAATATAAATGACTTCTCACCTATTTTGACAATTTTCAGGCACCACCAATCACCGAAAGGAATCATGTCTGGACGTAGAGTAACCCGATAGACCCGAAATGCAGTCCCACCACCACCACCCGTGGAGGAGACTAGTCAAGAAAATAATTATGCACCGGATAATCCAGAACCGGCAAACCCTACAAATTTGCCACCTCCACCACCAGAGCTAGCAACAGTGGTGATGAATCTGGCACAGCAGCTGCAGCAGATGCAATACGCACAGGCTCAGATGCAGGTTGCCATGGGAATTACGTTTCAAGCCACTCAAGCTGCACCCATGCACACAGGACAAGCCAGTGCAGCACCGATGGATAACCACCCAGCTCATCAGACACCTCCACAACCTGTTGCATAGATTCCAGTGTAGGTTCTAAAAGCAGCTCAGGGTGATTACCAGTATCCACACCATATGTTTGGGGCAAACCCCCAAAACCAGTTGGACCACTCCCGACTAGTGGAGAGATTTTTGAAGATGAAACCCAAAGAATTCAACGGCAAACCGTCTGATCCGTTGTGGCCAGCCCACTGGATAGACGAGATGGAGAGAAATTTCCTCATGATGACTATCACAGAGGAAGAGAAAGTACTATGTGCCACCTTCATGCTCAAGGGCGACGCACATCATTGGTGGAAATCAACGAAGACATATCTACTGACTAAGCACGCCCTACTGACCTGGGCTATATATAAAGAAGCCTTCTTTGAGAAATATTTTCCACGGAGCTTCAGAGATTCGATGGAGAAGGAGTTCCTGAGCCTATATCAGGGACAGATGACTGTGGACTCATATCAACAGCGCTACGAAGAGCTGTTTTTCTTCGCACCGGCTAGCATGCAAGAAGAAGATACCAAAACCAATAGGTTCGTCACGGGACTGAGAGGAAGCATCAGGGAATATGTTCTGGGCTTAGAGAAGAAAATCTATAATGAAGCTGTCCAGATTGCTCGAGTGGTTGAATCGAGCCAGAAGGAGAGTTACTTTACTCAGAACAGAGGCATCAAAAGGCCAGCAGGAAATTCCTACAACAGAGGCAATAACAGGACGTATAAGCCTTTCCGTCCTCAGAATTTTACTGCTGCAACCAAGACTACTCCAGCAGCTCAACCTTAGCCAAAGCCAAATTCTGAAGTCCTGAAGTGTTTTAACTGCAACCAGCCGGGACATATGGCAAGGGAGTGCCCAAAGCCCAAGAAGCAGTTACATCAGGGACGGGTATATGCTGTTACATCCGAGGATGCGGCCGCATCACCCGATGTGGTCACAGGTATGACTGAAACTTTTAAAGTTATAATTACATTGAATGAGCATGTAGACTAAGTGAAGATAAATCACAGGTATTGTACCTATAAATGGCATACCCGCCAGAGTACTCTTCGATTCCGGAGCTACTCATTCATTTATATCTGTGTCATTTGAAAAGAAGACGAAATTACCCATCAAAACTTTAGACTACAAATTACTTGTACGGTCACTGATGGGGTTAGAAGTGGAACTAGAGAAAGGTTATGGACCATGTCCAGTTCTCATTGGAGAGAAAACTTTAGATGCAACCTTGATACAACTTGAGATGGCAGACTTTGATGTCATCTTGGGAATGGACTGGTTAGCTCGGCATTCTGCAAATCTGTTATGCGCCGAAAAGGAGCTAACGTTCAAAGACAAAGAAGGAGCAGAATTCAGTTTCTCAGGAACCAAACTTCCCCGGAGACGCAAACTCATACTTTCAGCACTAAAGGTTAAGAAGTGCCTTGGGAAGGGGGCAATCGGGTATCTAGTATCCGTGGTCGACCTAACCAAGGACGCGCCACGAATGGAAGATATTGATGTCGTGCGAAACTATACTGACGTATTTTCGGAGGAACTACCCGGATTACCACCCGATCGAGCCACAGAGTTTGTGATAGACCTTATACCTGGAGCCGCACCAGTGTCTAAAGCACCTTATAGAATGGCTCCTACGGAACTGAAGGAATTAAAAGTGCAACTACAAGAACTGCTGGACAAGGGTTATATTCGACCCAGTATATCTCCATGGGGGGCACCGGTGTTGTTCGTAAAGAAGAAGGATGGTAGCGTTCGATTATGCATCGACTATCGGGAGTTGAATAAACTGACAATCAAGAATCAATACCCACTACCTCGGATCGATGACTTGTTTGATCAGTTACAAGGAGCGAAAGTATTTTCTAAGATCGATCTTCGATCAGGCTATCATCAGCTGAAGATTAAAGAAGGTAATATTCCAAAGACAGCATTCAGGACCAGATATGGACATTATGAATTTTTGGTTATGTCTTTCGGATTAACTAATGCACCGGCAACGTTCATGGAACTTATGAATCGAGTTTTCCACGATATGTTGGATACGTCGGTTATAGTATTTATTGATGATATATTGGTATACTCCAAGGACAAGGAAACCCATATCAAGAACCTAAACGCAGTCCTATAGCGTTTAAGGAAAGAGAAGCTATATGCCAAATTTTCAAAGTGCGAGTTTTGTCTAAGTGAAGTCACATTTCTAGGCCATGTAGTATCCGTTGAAGGAATCAAAGTGGACCCCAGCAAGATCGAGGCTGTTGTGAAGTGGGAAGCACCAAAGAGCGTTTCAAAAATTAGAAGTTTTCTGGTTTAGCTGGTTATTATCGGAGATTCGTAGAAGACTATTCTCGGATTGCCGAACCTCTCACCAGTTTGACTAAGAAAGGTGAAAAGTTTGTGTGGACCGATAAATGTGAGAAGAGTTTCCAAACACTGAAGACCAGATTGATATCCGCCTGATTTTGACTATTCCCGTTCCAGGACAGACATTACTTTATACACTGATGCGTCGGGACTGGGACTAGGATGTGTGCTTATGCAAGGAGAGCAAGTAATTGCTTATGCTTCAAGACAGTTAAAGGTACATGAGAAAAATTATCCCACTCATGATCTGGAACTAGCGGCAGTAGTACATGCTGTCAAGATATGGAGACATTACTTATACGGAGAGAAATTTCAGATTAAGTCGGACCATAAAAGTTTTACTTATTTATTTAATCAGAAGGAGTTGAATATGAGACAATGAAGATGGCTGGAACTATTGAAAGACTATGATTGTGATATCCAGTATCATCCGGGAAAAGCGAACGTAGTAGCGGATGCGTTAAGAAGAAAAACAATGATAAAATTGCAAGGAGAGGTTAGCACAACTGCAGCAACGTGTACTATCGGAATGGTATTCAATCACGGCAACGAGCAGTATGTGATAGATACAACGGATGAATCAGCCAACCAAGGGTTTATTCATCGGTTTTTGAATATGTTCGTGGCATTGAAGATTATACCGAATATAGTGGATGAAGTGAAGACAGCTATCAAAGTAGATCCTTATCTGAGAATAGTACAAGAAGATATTGAGAAAGGTAGGACCAACCCTGAGTTCACCTTGGATGACGAGAAAGTATTAAAATACAAAGGAAGAATATGTGTACCTGAAACATAAAGTATGGACATTAGACACCGACTGATGAAAGAAGCCCATACCACTATCTATTCGATACATCCTAGAAGTACAAAAATGTATCATGATCTGAAGAAACTATATTGGTGGAGGGGAATGAAAGCAGATGTAGCCAAGTTCGTGTCTCAATGCCTCAATTGTCAGAAAGTAAAGGCTGAACGACAAAGACCCGCAGGACTGTTACAGCCATTATCAGAACCAGCATGGAAATGGGATTGCATCACTATGGACTTCGTCATGGGACTACCACTGACTCCTCGAGTAGTTGACGCAGTTTGGGTGATTGTGGACCGTCTGACTAAAACAGCTCACTTCATACCGATACGACCTCAGTATACACTGGAAAGGTTAGCGAAGCTGTATGTGGATAACATTGTTCGATTACATGGTGTTCCAGAAAGCATTGTGTCCGATAGAGATCCACGATTTACTTCCAAATTTTGGGAAGGATTGCAAAAGGCTATGGGTACGACGCTAAAGTTTAGTACTGCATTCCATCCACAGACAGATGGACAGTCGGAGCGTACAATCCAGATTCTAGAAGATATGCTACGAGCATGTGTGATTGATTTTAAAGGATCATGGGACGAAAAGTTACCATTGATAGAGTTCGCTTATAACAATAGCTATCAGGCCACTATACAGATGTCACCTTATGAAGCACTGTATGGCAGGAAGTGTCGAACTCCCTTGTTCTGGAATGAAGTTGGAGAACGTAGTATTGTTGGACCGGAATTTGTTGAAGAGACCTGTCGAGTGGTCGACATCATCAAGGAAAGAGTGAGAATGGCTCAGAACCGTCAGAAGCAATATGCAGACACTCGACAAAGTGATCTGGAGTTCGCAGTAGGTGATAAAGTATTTCTGAAGGTATCGCCAATGCGAGGATTAAAGAGGTTCAGACAGAAAGGGAAGCTAAGTCCAAGATATGTCGGGCCGTATGAAATTCTAGCTAAGCGTGGAAAAGTGGCTTATCAGTTAGCACTACCACCATCTATGTCAAGTGTGCATGACGTATTTCACATTTCCCTATTGAAGAAGTATGTCAAAGACCCAACGCATGTTTTGACAGTGGATTTGCCGAAATTGACTGATGATTTGACATTTGAAGTAACACCAACAGAAATCATTAGTCGAAAGGTTCAACGTCTACGCAACAGAGATATCTACTATGTTAAGGTCACAAGGAAAAGTAGAGACATGGAAGAGGTTACATGGGAAGAAGAGAATGCCATGCGGAAGCAATACCCTCATTTATTTGATTCAGATGGTACGTACAATTTCGAGGACGAAATTTTTATAAGTTGGGGGGAGTTGTAAGACCCGTGTCAATCTAACCCGGACTTACCACCTTAAACCAGGTTTACCCATTATGGTCGAGTCAAATGGACCAAGGGCGTGAAGGAGATCGAGATCCCAAGTATCAAATTGACCCAAAAACACTTAAAATAGGGGAAGGGTCGCATACCCAGCTAAGCAGGGTCGGACCTCCCAAAACTGAAAGTCAGACCCTCCGTTTTGAAGGGAGGGTCAGATAGCTTAGGACCCTAGGGTCACGGGATCATCGACCCTCCCTTCGACCCTCGAATTCTGCCGAAATAGAAATTAGGAAATTTCCTAATTTTCGATTGGGATTCTTTCCTAATCTCAAAGGGACTTATTTTATGATGTTCCTACTCTATTTAAAGGACGTCCCTAAGTCACTTTCACTCCTTTCACAACCCTAATTGAATTGAGAGAAAGAGAAGAGAAGGAAAAGAGGAAGAAGAAAGGCAAGGAAGAGAACTTAGCAAAAAGGAGAAGAATTTCAGAGAAGAAGTAATCTTCTCAGGTATGGATACTAATTCCATGAGTTTCTACAGACCTTAGGTTAGTGGTTGTTGAGAGTGTGATCTCGGAGAAACCCAAACCATCAATCTATGGTTAGGTTTCCATGGAAAACCATAGAAGAATGCGTGAAAGCTATCTAGGTGGGTTATACATGGTTTCAGACCATGGAATGCATGTAGAATGGAATGGAGGAGCAAGCCATAGGATTTCAAACACGAAGAATGGATTAAAAGAGGGAATTGGACCAAAGTGCACAGAGGGTCGCACCGAGGGTCGATGACCATTTGACCCTAGGTGTTCCTGACCATCGACCCTCAGTGTTCGAGAAGTTCAGAGTTAAGGGAGGGTCGCACCCAGGGTCGATCCTGACTCCGACCCTACCATCGACCCTCAGTTAACAGAATGGTTTTTAATTCTGAATAAATTCTAATTAAATTCTATCGACTTTGTTAGGTCTTCTAGCAATACAATAACAATATAAAGGTGATTATAAAGCTTGAAAAAATATCTATTAGCAAGCTAAGGTGAGGAACCAGAACTCCAAACTAAATTGTTTAATAACAAAAACTGTTTTCTATTTCTTGAATCCTATGCTATGCTTGATTCTATGCGAATATGTTTGTAGTGTGCATACAACATGCCATCCAATATTTTTATTACTTGTTCATGCATATTTACTTTATTGTTTATAACATGATGATGATGATGATGATGATAGGAATATGCATGTGCTTATATGTGTGTGGTTGGTGTACTTGATGCGAGCGAGTATCAGGGGGGGTGTGATGAGAACGTCAATAAACGTTAACCTTTGGCGGGTCTCAGCACTTTAGCTCTATCTCTAACTCAAGTCTTGTGCATTAGCATCGTCGTATCTTCATTACTTTAGCAGAACTATTATGTCGTAAAGTATCAGGGGAGGTGGTCTCGGTCCTTGTAGTCTCTGACTCTATCGGGTTTATCTCTATGGACATTCTGAGGGATGCTGGGGTGAGGCCTTGGATACACTGTTTAGTATTAGGATTGGTTAGTTGCGAGCCCAGTTTGTAGCCCTCGCCAACAGGGGCTTACGTGTTGGTATGACACTATATAGCAATAAACGTAACCTTTGTTATATAATGTTCATGATTGGGTGCATGTGAGTTGACGATAAACGTGATCTTCGGGTAACGTCACACACTCGTGTATAGAGGCGGGGTCAATAAACGCGACCTTTGGCTACCTAAACCTTTCTATTGCATACTGCAAACTTTAAACCGGACCAAAGATATAAATTGATTTGCATGCATATGTACTGTTGCATTGTTTTAGCTACTCACTGAGCCGTGATGTGTGCTCACCCCTCGACTTCGAATATTTTTAGTTGATGATGCAGGTTATACCATTGAAGATTATGTGAATGCTCCAGCATACGGGAACGTGGCGGCGATGGAAGTTGAAGCTGAAGTGGATACACACGACTCCTCTTGCGAGTGTAACTCGTGTGTATTTGATTAGATATTTTATAGGTTTCTTTATTTGGATTTATTAAAGACTTGTATTGATATTTACTTATGTCTCAGTTGATACAGAATAAATTGTTATTTAAATTTTAATATCACATAGATTCTCAGTTCATTTATTTATAAGATTTCCGCTATTGTGTATTTACTCTGATTATGATTACGGATGCGTGTAAGTTTGGATAACGCGGGGATAGCCTATTTGAGATCCTGGTTGAACCGTTGGTTTATTAGCGATTCATCACACCATTCTGGTTAGTCCAAAATTAGGGTGTGACAGTAGTGTTCGGCTATATATAGACTACTAGGAATTGAACAAGCTCACGATCAAGAATCGATATCTACTACCTCAGATCGATGACTTGTTCGATCAACTACAAGGTGCAAAGGTGTTCCCTAAGATCGACCTTGGATGGAGTATCATCAAATGAAGATTAAGGATAGTGACATTTCAAAGATAGCTTTCGAAACCAGGTAAGGGTATTATGAGTTCCTGGTTATGTCTTTTGGTTTGACCAATGCTCTTACATCTTTTATGGAGCTGATGAACTGGGTGTTTCATGACATGTTGGACACGTCGGTCATAGTTTTCATAGACTATATATTTGTAAGACCCGTACTCTACTAACCCAGTCTAACTGTGTCGTGCCAGGTCTTCCCATCATTGCTGGATCAAGTGGACCGATCGTGTGAAGTAAGATCACAAACCAGGTATGAAAAATTGACTCAACACTCTAAGAACTATGTGTAGGGTCGAATTCCTGGATAGGTATGGTCGATCATATGGTAAGGAATAAGGATCACAGACCAATGACCCTATGGTCGATGTTTTCGACCCTACGATCGATGGGTTGTGCGACCGTATGTCCGACCGTAAGACCCCAATTTAGACTCTAAACTTGAAAACTTTCCTAATTTGAGGAGGGTCTCTTTCCTATTATTAGAGAACTCTATATGGAGAGTTTTTCTCTATATTCAATCCTTTTTCACTCCTTTGGAACATTAGCAAACCCTAGAAGAAGAGAAGAAGGAAAAGGAAAAGGAGAGAAAACTAAGGAGAAGGCTGAGATAAGAGTTCTACTGATTTTCTGTAACAAGTAAGGTATGAACCTTGTCTCTAAAGCCTTAGAACATCAAGAGTGAGAATTTCAAGTGTAAATTACAATACCAAAACCAATGTAAGGATTTAGCTATGGAATTTCCTGAGTAAATCTCAAAGGGAAAACCATAGAAAATGGATTAGAGTAATCAATTGATTAAACTAAGAGAATAGACCTTAGAATGATCATTAGAAAAGACCCTACTGAGGAGCCAAGAGGAAGAATTCGGATTGAAAATTGTCTTTGGATCAGACAAACGTATGGTTGCAGTTACGGTCGACCATAGATCGACCATAAGATGACCATACCATCGACCATAGCATATAGTGTGACCGTAGGGTATCGACCGTATGTAGTAAGGTCGACACAACATGTGACCATAGGGCCTATCAGACACCTATCAGTGATCTATTTTGATTTTTGAATACTGTAATACATTACACATGAATCCTAACTTAAATTTATATAACTTTTAGGTCATTAAATTGATTTAAAGAGTATTACAAGGCTTGGAAGGAGATCAAGTTTTACTGGCAGGTGAGGGAACAAGACCTAAACTAATTGGATAATAACAAACTGTTATTTTATTGAGTCCAATGTCATGATTGATTCTATGCTTGTATGCTTGTAATGTGCATCTCACATGTCATCCAATATTACTGTTATTACTGCTCATGCATATTTACTTTTGTTTATTTGCTACCATGTTGATTGGTGATGCTAGGAATAGGCATGTGACTGTGTGTGTATGGTTAGTGTGTTGGATGCGAGCGGAGTATTAGGGGGAGGACGTGGCATTATAGTCTCTGACCTGGTCATCAGACTCTAGCTCTATCTCTACTCAAGTCTTGCCCACTGACATCGTCATATCACCATTATCTTAGTAGAACTATTACATCGTAGGGCATCAGGGGAGGTAGTCTCGGACCATGTAGTCTCTGACTCTGCCTTAGCTCTATCTCTATGGACGTATTAAGGGATGCTGGGGTGAGACCTTGGATACGCTGGATGACATTTAGGATTGGTTAGTTGCGAGCCCAATTTGCAAGCCCTCGCCAATAGGGGCTTATGTATTGGTATGGGAAGGACATCAGGAGAAATGTTGGCGGTGTTTAATCCAGATACTTTAGCTCTATCTCTATTTCATGGTGGGTGCATGTGGGGCGACAATGGTGTTTGATCCATTGGGCCGATTCACACACTCGTGTATAGAGGTGTGGTGGTCTCCAATCCTTTCTATAGCATATTGCAAACTTAAAATCCAGACCAAAGATATGAATTAAATGCATGCATATGTTTGTTGCATTGTTTTGTTTGCTCACTGACCCGTGATGTGTGCTCACCCTTTTTACGTTGAATATTTTTAATTGATGATGCAGGTCTTACTATTGAGGATTATGTGAATGCGTCGATGTGCACCGACGTATGGACACTTAGCGACGATGGATGTAGAAGTTGTTGAAGATGCACATGATCCTTTATGCGAGTGCAATCAATGCATCTTTGATTAGTTTAGTTATATTTTGGTTAACAGACATCTAATTGATTATTTTATTTTATGTCTTAAGTTACTTGGAGATAACTAGATTAATATTTATTTAGCACTATTAGATACCCAGTTCATTAATTATAAAGACTTTCGATTATTTGTTTATTATCTCTGATTATTACTGTGGAATGTGTGTGTGGTTGATATGGTGGGTACTACCTAACAGAGATCCTGGTTGAATCGTTGGTTTATTGACGGTTCATCACCTATTCTGGTTAACCCAGAATTAGGGTGTGACAATATTAGTTTATTCCAAAGATGAAGTAATGGACCTTAGAGCAGCCTTACAACGGCTAAGAATGGAGAATTTTTATGCCAAGTTCATGAAGTGTAAGTTATGGTTAAGCGAGATTGCATTTTCGGGGTCACATAGTGTCATCAGAAGGGATAAAAGTGGACCCCAATAAGATAGAAGCAATCATATGGTAAGAAATGCTTAAGAATATTCCAGAGATCAAAAGTGTCTTGGGTCTAACTAGTTATTACCAACGATTCATAGAGGACTACTCTAGGATCGCAATACCTCTTACCAAGCTAACCAGGAAGGGAGAGAAGCTTATTTGGATTGACAAGTGTAAAGAATGTTTCTAGACTCTAAGAGCAAGGGTGATATCAGCTCCCATCTTGATCATTCCGGCACTAGGGGAACCTTTTACCCTATACACTGATGCTTTTGGATTGGGTCTAGGATGCGGGTTGATATAAGGAGAACGAGTGATTGCCTATGCTTCAAGATAACTGAAAGAACATGAGAAGAGTTACCTTACTCATGACTTGGAGTTAGCCGCTGTGATTCATGCAATCATGACTTGGAGACATTATCTATATGGAGAAAATTTTCAGATTAAATCAGATTACAAGAGCTTTATTTATCTCTTCACCTAGAAGAGTGGAACATGAGACTAAGGAGATGGATGGAACTCCTGAAGGATTAAGACTGCGATATTCAGTATAGCTCGAGCAAGGCTAATGTGATAGCTAAGGCTTTGAGCAAAAAGGGAAATAATGAAGCGAGAAAGAGGACCTGGTATAAATGTCATCTTGTGTTCCATAGCAATAGATTTATATTGAAGGAAGGGTAGCATATAATAAAAACTCGTGATAATCCAATTGAGCGAGAACTTATGGATGAACTTATGGAGCAATAGTTCTTTACTTATGTTTGTAGCATTAAAGATTGTCTCTGATTTGATGGATGAAGTAAAAATAGTAATTTTGTTAGATCCATATTTAAGAACAATGCGAGAAGATTTAGAGAAAGGAAAAACCTAACACGGACTTACTTTGGATGTGGAGAAGGTACTACAAAAGATGATTATGCGTACCTAAAAATGAAAAACTTGGATCTTAGATACAAAATAATGTTAAAAGCCCATTCCATTCCGTATTGGGTATATCCTAGAAATATAAAAATGTACCAAAACATGAAGAGATTATTTTAGTGGAAGAAAATAGAAGTAGTTGTGGCTAGATACGTGTTTCAGTGTTTAAACTATCGGTAACTAGCGATTGAAAGACAAAGACCAGCAAACTTACTACAACCACCATCGGAGCCAGCTTGGAAGTGGAACTATATTACAATGGACTATGTCTCCAATTTACCACTGACTCCCAGATCGATTGACGCAATTTGGGTGATTATCGATCGCCTTATGAAGACAGCTTGTTTCATTTCTATACGACCTTAGTGTGTTTTGGGATGGCTAGCTAAGCTATATGTGGATAATATTATCTGATTGAATGCTATGTCTGAGAGCATGGTATCAGATAGAGGCTTACTCTTTACCTCAAAGTTTTGGGAGGGACTACAGAAAGTGATAAGAACAAAGTTGAAGTTTAGTACCACATTTCACCTTTAAACCGACAGACAATCAAAGTAGACTATACAGATCCTAGGAAGTATTCTCTAAGCCTGTGAGATTGATTTTAAAGGAGCTTGAGTTGAGAAGTTGTCACTGATTGATTTTACTACTAAGCTACCATATAGATGTCACATATGAAGCATTGTACGATTGGAAATGTCGAGATCCTTTGTTTTGGAATGAAGTCAGAGAACGAAGAATTGTAGTACCTGAGTTGTCACAGAAACCTATCAAGTGGCAGACATGATCAAAGAAAAAGAGCCAAGACAACTCAGGATTGTCAGAAGAGACGCCAAGACCTCGAGTTCGCCATAAGTGATAAAGTGCTCTTGAAGATATCACTTATGCGTGGTTTGAAACGGTTCGACAAAAGTTGTATCCTATATATGTTTTGGACCTTATAAAATTATAGAGAGATGTGGAAATGTAGTATATTAACTTACATTACCGCTATCCATGTCTAGTGTGCAAGACGTATTTCACATGTCTCTATTGAAGAAGTACGTTGGAGATCCATTACAGGTATTGACCGTAGATCCATTGGATTTGATAGAAGACTTAACTTTTGAAGTGGTACCAGCTTAGATTGCCAGTTGAAAAGTACAACACCACCAGAGGTGGGATATTTATTAGGCAAAGGTAACCTGACAAAGCCAAGACGTGGAAGAGATTACATGGGAAGAGGAAAATACAATGCGGAAATAGTATTCCCACCTATTCGATTCAGAAGGTACATGTAAATTTCAAAGACGAAAATTCTTTTGAGGATGGGGGGGAGATTGGTAGAAATTTTATTTCCCCAAGGAGCACTACAAGCCACCAAAAGGGCCCAACACCAAGAGATACAACCCAAGCCCAAGAAGAAAACGAGAAACCCTTCACCAAAGAGGGAGACCAAGAACAACAAAAGAGAAGGCCTCAGAACAAACAAGCAAAGGCAACCCTACAAAACAACAAGAATAAAAAAGAAAAACCTAAATAGAAGGCCTAAAACAAAAGAAACTCAAGACCAACAACCTGAGACCCACCACTTAATCACCTGAGAAAATCTCAGACAACGAGTCCATGTTTTGAATTTCAACATCTGAATCAAAGCACTGATCAGAATTCTCTAACTCGGCGAAGCAATCATCATCATGAAGCTTGTCATCATCTTCCTCCGAAGAATTGGATGGATGGATAATGGCAAGAGGGGTAGGGATAGAGGAAGAAGGAGAAGGGATCTAGGCATTCAGAGATGGGCTTTCAAAATCAGGGCCCAAAAAGATTGTCGCATTGTAAGACCCGTATTGAACTAACGGGTCTTACCACCTCGTACCAGGTCTACCTATCATGGTCGAGCCAAGTGGACCAAGTGCGTGAAGAAACCACAAGACCAGGTATGAATTCAACCCAAAAACAGTCAATTATGAGCGTGTGGTCGCATGCCTATACAGGTGTGACCGACCCCACCTCAAAAGAGTCCAACCGCATGAAATTAGGTCGTGGGGTCGGACATTTTAAAAAGTTAGGGTCACGGGTTTTGCGACCCCACCTCCGACCCTACGGAACCCAGACAGAACCGAAATTAGGAAAACTTCCTATCCGAAGGGGGTTCTTTCCTAAACTCATTAGGGCATATTATGAAGGGTTTTCCTCTATAAATAGGACATCCCTTAGCCTTTTTCACTCCTTTAGAACCCTAATTGAAAGTGAGAGAAAGAGAAGAGAAGGAAGAGAAGGAAAACTTAAGAAGAAGACTAAGGAGGAAGAAAATTTAGAGAAAACTCTGAATCTTAGCAAGCATAAGGTATGAACCTATTTTTCATGATTAATTAAGAGCCTAAAATAGTTCATGAAGAAGATAAGATCTAGGAAAAACCCAAATCATCCATCCATGGACAAATTCTAAGAGAATCTATGGAGAAAATTATTGTGGACAATGGATGGTGTATAAAATTATAGTTTTGAGTCATAGAACAATCATAGGAAGGACCATGATGATAAGCCAAAGGATTCAAACATGAAGGAATGATATTAAGAATAAAATGTCGACCATAACACATGTGATCGCACGTGGGGTCGCATGATGTCCGACCCCACAAGACCCACATGTCCGACCACATGCCCTCAAGAAGTTTCCAGGGAAGGTGTGGTCGCACGTGGGATCGGAGTATGTTTGACCCTACCCTGCGACCCCACACCTTGTGGTCGCAGAAACTGAGACCCCAGGTGCTACCCCACCTGCGACCCCTCAGTTTCTGTTAGTCTAAACACATGTGAATTAATTCTAATTAAAATCTATTAACTTGTTAGGTTTTCGAGTGACTTAAAAGTGATTCATAAAGCTTGAACGAGGATCTACTATCAATCAAAGGTGAGGGAACAAGACCTAAACTAATTGGTTAATAATAAACTGTTTTTATTTATTGAGTCCATTGCCATGAATGATTCTATGCTTGTATGCGTGTATTGTGCATATCACATGTCATCCAATGTTTCTGTTATTACTGTTCATGCATATTTAATTTCGTTTATTTTATAACATGATGATGATGATGATGCTAGGAATAGGCATGTGAATGTTTGTGTGTAGTTAGTGTACTTGATGCGAGTAGGGCATCAGGGAAAGTGTGATGCGGTACGGTCCTAAGCACTTTAGCTCTATCTCTATTCAAGTCTTGTCCACTAACATCGTCGTGTCGCCATTACCTTAGCAAAATTATTACGTCGTAGAGCATCAAGGGAGGTGGTCTTGGACCATGTAGTTTCTGACTCTGTCAGGGGACCTTAGCTCTATCTCTATGGACGTATTGAGGGATGCTGGGGTGAGACCTTGGATACACTGTTTGACATTAGGATTGGTTAGTTGCGAGCCCAGTTTGCAAGCCCTCGCCAATAAGGGCTTATATATTGGTATGGGTAGGGCATCAGGGGAAGTGTGATACGGTGCAGTTCTAAGCACTTTAGCTCTATCCCTATTCCATGGTGGGTGCATGTGGGACGACAATGGTGTTTGATCCATTGGACGCCTTCACACACTCATGTATAGAGGTGCGACGGCCACCTATCATTTCTATTGCACATTGCAAACTTATGAACCAGACCAAAGATATGAATTGAATGCATGCATATGTCTGTTGCATTGTTTTGTTTGCTCACTGAGCCGTGATGTGTGCTTACCCTTTCGATGTCAAATATTTTTAGTTGATGATGGATGTATTACTATAGAAAACTATATGTTGCTCCGATGTACGGACATGCTGCGGCGATGGATGCAGAAGTGATGATGGAGTCGTATGATTCGTCGTGCGAGTGTAACTCATGCGTTTTCGATTAGATTTATAGTTTGATTATTAAGAACATGTAATTGATTAATTTATTTTATTTTATGCCTTAGTCATTTGAAGATAATTGGATAATTTATTTACGTTATCACTGTTAGATTCTCAGTTCATTAAATATTAAATACTTTCGTTATTGTGTATTTATTCTGATTATGGTTGTGGATGCGTATGATTTAAGTAAAAGGGCACAATATATTCGAGATCCTGATTGAACTATTGGATCATAAACGATTCATCACATTATTCTGATTGGTTTAGAATTAAGAAGTGACATGTATGATTTTTGTTAAAAAGTAAAAAACCAGGACGAAAGAGGGAACCGGAGGACTTTCATGGTCTATGGGAAACACCAATAAAAGGAGTGCACGCAGATAGCTTCCAGGATTGGACAGTTGTATATATGCTGGACTTTGTCAGGTAGCGTAGGAGAGGGACTAACAGTCGGGTGGTCAGGAAGATTGGTTGGGTGGAGGTTGGGATCAGAAGGGACATCTAGCATGGAAGAGCTATGCACCTGTGGATCAGGCAAAGGGAGTGGTTCAGTGCGCACCACCTCTACCTGGCTACACAAAGGCAAGCCCAAAGGCAAATCGGTGCACTGCTTTACAGAAGCAGACGCAAGGAGAGAGGAACAGGTATCGACTGGGCATGACAGCAAATGCGCAGCATCAGCAGGAAAGTTATCAGCCCCAGAATCCAAAGAAGACAGATGGGAGCCAGAGGGGGGAGGGCTACTCCTGTCAACAGCAGAAATCGACACAGGCTCAGGGGCCAGGTTAGGGGCAATAGGGTTACCAGAGAGGAGAGTAGAGTCATCAGGCAAGTCAGCCAAAGCCGCAAATCGAGACTTGAGGGTTTGACCAAGATATCCCTGACGCCCTAAATCCAAGGGATTGGGTTCACTCAACACTTGATCAGACGGCTCCAAATCTGCAGCAAAACAAACCGTAGTCCCAGCATTAGGGATGTCCGTGGGTTTCTTCTTCCTAGCCTGATCGGATCTCTTCATAACCCGACCAGGTTTCTACCCACTATCCTTCTCCCTCTCGCCACTTTCCAGAGTCCTATTGACGAACCCTTCAACTGGCCGATCAACCAGCCTTTCTTCCACTCCACGGTTCACCTCACTGTTCACTTCCACAGACCTCCCCATAGAAGGTTGATCCTTACCTATATCACCAGATTCCTCCACAGCCAAGACCTTTCCAGGACAATTATCATCCTCATGCCCAAAGACTTTACAAAGCAAGCAAAGTGGTGGTTTCCAATCGTAAACCACTTTTTGAGTATATACGATCCCTTCATCATCTTGGATCAAGATTTCATCCTCCATTGCCTCTGAGCTTGGAAAGTCAACATAACAGCGAGCAAACACTCTACGCTCCTTAAACCTGGTCATTTGGTCAGTGTAGAGAGGATTCCCTAGCCTGAGCAAATGGAACTAAGAGAATCCAGTCCCCAGAGGTGGAGGGGAAGACCTGGGAGGGAAATCCACAGGGGGATGTTCTTTAAACCCAATGTTCCATTATGAATACTTCTCTCCCATTTCCTTATGAGAATTGTTTTCTCCCCAACAAAAAAATTACCTATTTGAACCATTTTGTCTCTGTCTTCAATGTTTGAGATATTGAAGGCAAACCCACCATGATCAAGAAGGAAAATAGCTACCAAACCCTTCAACATCCCTTACCATTGCTTGGTGAGAAAGGTTTTAACAAAACCAAAGCTTGGACGAATGCTCATAAAAAACCCTACTGCTGTTTTTTTCCAGGCCTTGCAATTCTTCTGCCACTGAATCTTTGGAGCAAATGCCGAGCTTCTTAGTGGCTTTAGAAGCAGGTTGAACAAAATGGAGTTTTTTTTTATCAATAACCTGGGTCCTAGGCCTTGAGTTATTGGCCCACACATTAGGACTAGAAACAGAAGTGGAAGAAGAACCATGGACTGGAGGGACTGGTTCTTGGGATGGATGGTTATTAGATGAAGGAGATGGATGAAAGGTGTTTGGTTTGGGAGAAGTGGGATGGCCAGGATGTGTAGGATATAACGAAGGAGGAGAGGGGTTATTGGGGTAAGGCAGAGTTTGCCAACCAGCAAAAGAAGGGAACTCTAGGATGTTCATGATGTCGCAGACAGGAACAGGTTGCATGGAGGGGTTTTCCGACGGAGAGACGGGAGAGGGAGGGGGAACAAGGGAGGGAAGAGACTCTATCTCAATCCTAGCCAGAGCAACCCCCGAAGGGGCTGCCGGAGGGGAAGGTGGGATTGGAGGAGAAATCTTCCAAGGAGGAGAGAGAAAAGAGCTCAATATCCAACCAATGCTTGGTCATGGGGGAATTGTAAGATCCGTACGTGGAAATTTTGAGGACGAAATTTCTTTTAAGGGTGGTGGAGTTGTAAGACCCGCACACCACAAATCTGGTCTAACCTTATATTCTCGTGTCATGACTAGTATTCCCATCATAATTGGCTCAAGTGAACCAATTGTATGAAGAAACCACAAGATGAGGTAAGCAACAAGTCAGATTTAGTTGGTGTGGTTGACTGTTTATGTTTGTGTGGAAGCAACCAGTCAAAAACTAAAAATCAATAAATTTTGGACATATGGTGGCATTTTTGAGGGGTATGGTCAACCGTATGGTTGACCAAGATGAGACCGTACAATGTATGGTCACATATTTTGGACGTATGGTCGACGGATTCTGCTACTGCACATTCGACTGTACGATGTTAAGACGGACTCTGAGTTTTGGAAACTATCCTAATTTGAGGGGGACTTTTTCCTAATTGAAAGATGACTCAATATGGAGGTTTTCCCTCTATATAAAGGACGTCCCTTAGCCTCTCTCACTCTTTTAGAACCTAAATTAAAACTCTAAACCTAAGAGAGAAAGAGGAAGAGAAGGAGAAGGAGATTTGGAGAAGAAGGCTGAAAGGAAGGTTTTTGCAAAGAAGAGTTCTATCTCTCGCAAGCTTAAGGTATGGATTTGACTCTGTAGGATAGATCAGATAGAATAGGTTCTTTTCAAATTGATACGTGGAACCTAATACAATGATTCGATTATAGGGAAACCATAGAGAATAGGCTAGGGATAATAAATGAGGGAAAACTATGATTAAAGGCCATAGAATGATCTTAGGGTGAATCCCATTGATGAGCCATGAGGAGGAACTTATGTGAGAAATAAAAATCAACTAAACTTTGTATGGTCGTAGCTATGGTCGACCATAGGGTGACCAGAGATTCGACCACAGCTATTCGGGTGGTTTTCAGGAATCATATGGTCGCAAGGTATGGTCACATATAGTGCGACCATAGGGTATCGACCGTATGTCATACGGTGGCATATATTGCGACCATAGGGTATCGACCATACGATAACAGTAAGTATATTTTGAGATAAGATATGGTTTTTTACTATCGTAACTTGGTAAACTTGAACCCTAACTTAAATACATTAATTATTTAGGTTCTCAATAGATTCAAAGTGACTTTCAAAGCTTGGGAGAAGAACAAACATCAATCAAATGTGAGGGAACAAGACTTAAACTAATTAGATAATAAAAAAAATGTTTTACTTTATTTTTCCAATGCAATGAATGTTTCTATGCATGTATGCTTGTAATGTGCATCTCACATATCATCCAATATTCCTATTTTTACTGCTCATGCATATTTATTCCTGTCTATTTATAACATGATGATGATGATGCTAGGAATACTTATGTGATTGTGTGTGTGGTTAGTGTGCTTGATGCCAGTACAACATCAGGGGGAGGACGTGACATTATGGTTTAGCTTGGTCATCAGACTCTAGCTCTATCCCTACTCAAGTCTTACCCACTAATATCGTTGTATTGTCATTACCTTAGCAAACTATTATGTCATAGGGCATCAGGAGAGGTGGTCTTGGACCGTGTAGTCTTTGACTCTGTAGGGGAGCCTTAGCTCTATCTCTATGGACGTATTGAGGGATGCTGGGGTGAGGCCTTGGATACATTAGATGGCATTAGGATTGATTAGTTACGAGTCTAGTTTACAAGCCCTCGCCAATAGGGACTTACGTGTTGGTATAGGTAGGGCATCAGGGGAAGTGTTGACGGTGTATGATCTAGACACTTTAGCTCTATCTCTATTCCATGGTGGGTGCATGTGGGACGAGAATGGTGTTTGATCTATTCGGTGGATTCACACACTCCTGTATAGAGGTGCGGGGGCCACTAAACCTTTCTATAGCACATTGCAAACTTTAAAACCAAACCAAAGATATGAATTAAATGCATGCATATGTTTGCACATTGTTTTATTTACTCACTGAGCTCAATTTAGAGAGCTGAGCCTCGCGCATGTAATTTTTTAATTTATGATGTTGCAGGTGTTACGATTGAAGACTACATGGATACGCCAACGTATGGACATGTGGCGGCCATGGATGTGCAAGCTGTGGAGGACGAGCAAGACTCGTCAAGCAAGTGTTTCCACCGTGATTACACTCAGGGTTTTATTTCTGTATTTGATACTTATAATAGGTATTAATTATATTTTGGTTACTTGGAGATAATTGGATTATTTAATCATTTATCGTCAGACCTCAGTTCATTATTAATAAGACTTTTGATATTTATTTATTTACTATGATTATTACTGTGGAATGTGTTTTGGTTTAACATGATTGGCACAACCTATACGAGATTCTGGTTTGAACTGTTGGTTCTTATGACAGTTCATTACACTATTGGTTAGTCCAGAATTGGGGTGTGACACGACCGGTCAAGCCTAGAATTAGATTTCGTGTTTAGGAAAATTTCCTAATTTAGACATGTCACTCTCTTAATTTAGAGAGGACTCTATATGGAGACTTTTCTCTATACATAGAGGACATCCCTCTACTCTCTTTCACTCTTTTGATCATTTTTAAACCCTAGAAGTTGAGAGAAAGAGAGGAAGAATAGAAGAAGAAAGCTTAGAGAGGAAGGAAGCTTAAAGAAAGGAGGAAGAGCTCTGCTGCTAGGGGAATTGCCATCGGATCCCAACCAACTACATTGAGGAGCCAACGGTAAGTACCTTGTCTCTGTAGAAGGTTAGATTACAATAAGTTTGTGGATTGGAGATCATATTACAAGGAAGATCAGATCCAATCCCATGCTTCGATCCTAAATATTTTGAATACAGAATTCATAATAACATTACAATGGTTAAGGTTAGTTAAGCAATATATAATGGCCATAGAATGACCTTTGAAGGAATCCCATTGTTGAGCCGAAGAATGGACTCAGAATGAATTCAGACTGAAAGACAAACCTGGGATATGACTCAGGAGTTGTCCAATCCCTTAACTGATCGAATATATAAGAGACTGGTGAGGCGACCGATGACTCTCGGAAAGTATGATAGGGTTTGTCCAGTGAACTCATCGGTCGACCAATGCAAGACCAGTGACTTGGTTAGACAGTGTCCGGAGGACATAAATAAGAGACCGAACAGTGAGTCCGAATGTCAAAACTCAATGGAATGAAACCCTAACCTAAATTCATTAATTGTTTAGGCTTTCCACTAATTCAAGATAGTTTTTAAGGCTTGGAAGAGGAAACAACATCACTCACAGGTGAAGAAACAAGACCTAAACTAATTGGTTAATAACAAGCTACCTTTACTTTTCTATTAAACTGATTGATGCCATGCTTGTATGATTGTTTATGCATCTCATATGTTATCCAATAACTGCTATTCCTGTTCATGCATATTTTATTTATTATTTTAATTTGTTATGATGATGATGATAGAAATAGGCATGTGCTTGGGTGTAGTTGATGTGATGAATAGAGAAAGATTGTAGCATCGAACCACTCATCACATTGACAACATCGTATCACTGTTATCTTAGTAGAACTAGTACATCGTAGGGTATCAGGGGGTGATAGTAGTGTATGGCTATAAGCTCTACTGGTGGACCCTAGCTCTATCTTTATGGGGGTATTGAGGGATGCTAGGGTAAGGCCTTGGATACAAATCTAGATGACATCTAGGATTGACTAGACACGAATCCAATTTGTAAACCCTCGCTTATAGGAGCATATGTACTGGTATGGGTAGAGTATCAGGGGGAGTGCTGGAGGTGTGTGATCCGTTAGGCTCTAGCTCTATCTCTATTCCTTAGTGGGTAATGTAGGGTAACAACGCTGTATGATTAGTTAGGTGTGCTCATACTTTCGTGTATGGAGGTGTGGTGGCCGCCTATAAGACCTGCACTCCACTAAACAGGTTTAACTGTGTCGTGTCAGGTCTTCCCATCATTCCTGGACCAAGTGGACTGAGCGTGTAAAGATGGATCGCAAACCAGGTATAAAAATCTACTCAATACACAAAAGTGTATGCATATGGTTGGATACCTGGATAGGTATGGTCGACCATATGGTAAGAATGAAGATCATGGATCCAGGACCCTACGGTTGATGATTTCGACCCCACGGTTGATGAGTTCTACGACCTTAGCCATCAACTGTGAGACCCCAGATCAGACTCCGAGTTTTGAAAACTTTCCTAAACTAAGGGATTTCTTTCCTAATTGAAAGAAGACTCTATATGGAGAGTTTTCCTCTATATAAAGGACGCTCCTCAGCCTTTTTCATTCTTTTAGAAACATTAGTAACCCTAGAGAGAGAGAAGGGAAGAGAAGGAAGAGAAGGAGAAGAAGAAAAAGCTAAAGAGAGGAATTTGCTGAGAAGAGATCGGCACTCTATCACAGGCAAAGGTATGAACCGAATCTTTGGAGATGTAAACTCTATGGAATAAGACTTTAATGGAGGATAAAAGATATCAGCCTATTATGATCTATGTGATTCCTTGAGAAAATCCCAAGGATAACCATGAGGAATGAGTTTGATGATTAGGGTTGATAAGAAACTACTAATGATAGCCATAGGATGTCCTTAGGATAAACCCAATTGAAAAGTAGAGGATTTGACCCAGGAAGAACTCGAATTACATGTAGTCTCTGATAAAAAATCTCAAGGTCGCAGCTACGGTCGACCATAACATGACCAGCCTGATCAGAGGATCGACCATAGGCATTCAGAAAGATTCAGGAATCATATGGTCATAGCTACGGTCGCATAGGGTATCGATCATTGGAAGTATGGTCAACATAGTATGAGACCATAGGACCAATCAGTTGTCACACCCCAATTTTGGTCTAACCAGAATAGTGTGATGAACCGCTAAATAACCAACGGTTCAACCAGGATCTCAAATAGGCTATCCCCGCGTTATCCAACTTACACACATCCGTAATCATAATCAGAGTAATACACAATAGCGGAAGTCTTATAATAAGATGAACTGAGAAACTAAATGATATTAATAATTTAATAGCAAATTATTTTGTATTCAACTGAGACATAAATATTAAATATCAAATACATGTCTGAATAAATCCAATTAAGAAACCTATAAAATGTCTAATCAAATACACACGAGTTGCACTCGCAAGAGGAGTCGTGTGTATCCACTTCAGCTTCAGCTTCCATCGCCGCTACCGTCCCGTACGCAGAAGCATTTATAAAATCTTCAACCGTATAACCTGCATCATCAACTAAAAATATTCGACGTCGAGGGGTGAGCACAAATCACTGCTCAGTGAGTAGCCAAAATAATGCAACAATACATATGCATGCAAAAAGTCAATTTATATCTTTGGTCCGATTTTAAAGTTTGCGGTATGCAATAGAAAGGTTTAGGTAGCCAAAGGTCGCGTTTATTGACTTCGCCTCTATACACGAGTGTGTGACGTTACCCGAAGATCACGTTTATCGTCAACTCACATGCACCCAACCATGAACAGTATATAACAAAGGTTAACGGTTATTGCTATATATTGCCATACCAACACGTAAGCCCCTATTGGCGAGGGCTGCAAACTCGGGCTCGCAACTAACCAATCCTAATGCCAAAAGTGTATCCAAGGCCTCACCCCAAAGCATCCCTCAGAATTTCCATAGAGATAGAGCTAAGGCCCCCCGGTAGAGTCGAGACTACAAGGACCGAGACCACCTCCCTTGATACTCTACGACATAATAGTTCTGCTAAAGTAATGGCGATACGACGATGCTAATGCACAAGACTTGAGTTAGAGATAGAGCTAAAGTGCTTAGACCCGCCAAAGGTTAATGTTTATTGAAGTTCTCATCACACCCCCCCGATACTCACTCGCATCAAGTACATCAACCACACACATACAAGCACATGCCTATTCCTATCATCATCATCATCATCATGTTATAAATAATAAAGTAAATATCCATGGACAAGTAATAGAAATATTGGATGGCATCTTTGTATGCACATTACAAACATATTCGCATAGAATCAAGCATAGCATAGGACTCAAGAAATAGAAAACTATTTATTATTAACCAATTTAGTTTGGAGTTAAGGTTTCTCACCTTAGCTTGCTAATAGACACTTTTCCAAGCTTTAGAATCACCTTTACAAGTGTTATTATATTACTAGAAAACCTAACAAAGTCGATAGAATTTAATTAGAATTTATTCGAATTAAAAACTATCTTTGTTAACTGAGGGTCGGAGGTAGGGTCGATGCTAGGGTCGATTGGTCTATCGACCCTCCCCTCTTTCTGGACTTCTCGAATGCTGAGGGTCGATGGTCAGGGAATACCTAGGGTCGGATGGTCTATCGACCACTGGGTGCGACCCTTGATACACTTTGGTCCAATTCCCTCTTTTAATCCATTCTTCGTGTTTGGAATCCTATGGCTTGCTCCTACATTCCATTCTACATTCATTCCATGGTCTGAAACCATGTATAATCCATCTAGAATAGTTTTCATATATCTTCCTATGGTTTTCCATGAAAACCTAACCATGGATTGATGGTTTGGGTTTCTCCGAGATCATATTCTCATCAATATCTAACCTAAGGTCTGTAGAAACTCATGGAATTAGTATCCATACCTGAGAAGATAATCTTTCTCTGCAACTCTTCTCTTTTGGTTTAATTTCTCTTCCTTCCCTTTCTTCTTCCTCTTTTCCTTCTCTTCTCTTTCTCTCAATTCAATTAGGGTTGTGAAAGGAGTGAAAGTGGTTTAGGGACGTCCTTTAAATAGACTAGGAACATCCTAAATAAGTCCCTCTGAGATTTGGAAAGAATCCCAACCGAAAAATATAGAAATTTCCTAATTTCTATATTCGGCAGAAACCGAGGGTCGATGGGAGGGTCGATGATCCCGTCGACCCTAGGGTCTTAAGCTGTCCGACCCTCCCTTCAAAACTGAGGGTCTGACTTTCTGTTTTGGGAGGTCCGACCCTGCTTAGTTGGGTATGCGACCCTTCCCCTATTTTAAGTTTTTTTGGGTCGATTTAATACCTGGGATCTCGATCTCCTTCACACCCTTGGTCCATTTGACTCGACCATAATGGGTAAACCTGGTTCAAGGTGGTAAGACCGGGTTAGATTGACACGGGTCTCACAACTCCCCCCAACTTATAAAAATTTCATCCTCGAAATTGTACGTACCTTCTGAATCAAATAAGTAAGGGTATTGTTTTCTCATAGCATTTTCTTCTTCCCATGTAATTTCTTCCATGTCTCTACTTTTCCATGTGACCTTAACATAGTAGATATCTCTGTTGCGTAGACGTTGAACCTTTCGACTAGTGATTTCTGTTGGTGTTACTTCAAATGTCAAATCATCTGTCAATTCCGGCAAATCTACTGTCAAAACATGCGTTGGATCCTTAACATACTTCTTCAATAGGGAAATGTGAAATACGTCATGTACACTTGACATAGATGGTGGTAGTGCTAACTGATAAGCTACTTTTCCACGCTTAGCTAAAATTTCATACGGCCCGACATATCTTGGACTTAGCTTCCCTTTCTGTCCGAACCTCTTCAATCCTCGCATAGGCGATACTTTCAAAAATACTTTGTCACCTACGGCGAACTCCAGATCTCTTCGTCGAGTATCTGCATATCCCTTTCTGTCCGAACCTCTTCAATCCTCGCTGGGAGAGCCACAGTTTGTTGAGATGGAGATGAGGGCAGAAATCGATAATCAGTTGCTCTGTCCTAATCGTTGGCAGATGAGAGCTTGTTATCCGCGTCCAGCTAGACGGGTCTTCTGTAAGATTATCCAGCATAATCTGATTCCGCAGAGTGGGCACTATGAGAGGGTCTCTCAGCTGACACAGTTTTTGATTTATAGCATCTGCACTCGCCAGCCGGTTTGCCTTCCTTACATCATCATGCGGACGATGATTAGTGCTACATTGTCCGGTCATAGGGGTAATCTACCCGATGGACGCATGATTACAGTGCTACTGACCCGTCTGGGGGTGGATCTGGTAGATGAGAAGATCCAGGAGAAGACCTTCTCGTTGCCTCTAGATTGGGAGGCTATCTGCAAGATAGGGCTGCGAGATGCTGAGGTTAGTGATGAGGAGAGGAACGCGATGGTGCGCCCTCACACTCGGGTCGAGATGGCTGATGCTGAGGCTGCTGCTGCTGCTGCTAGAGCTCGTGGGGATCCGGTCGACGATGACGATCTTATGTATATGGACGTCGACTCGATACCACCGCCTTCACCTACACATGCGGTTGGAGTTGGTACTTCTTCTGCGACGGCTCCTGCACCTGAGGCTGGTCTTTCCCATTCGGCTGATGGAGATGCTGCAGGAGATCAGGGATGCTCAGCACAGATCTGATATGAGGATGGACGAGCTTTTGGCTGCTCACCACGCATCGGACGCGTGGATGGGAGAGCTCCTAGAGGTGCAGCGTGCGACTGATCAGAGAATAGCCGGTCTCACAGCTAGTCTCCAGACGACCCAGACCCAGGTGGCCTGGTTTACTAGGGTCAATGCTGAGGACTATGACTGAGATCGTGAGGCCCCGCCTCCTCCTTCGAATCCAGCTTCTTGATTGTACTTATTTTCTTGTACTACAGAGTAACTGTCCGGGTTGTGGACTGTACTCGGCCTTAGTTATGTATATACGTTTTGTTTCTCTCACTCATTGTATGTAACTTGTTTTTATAGATGCATTATTCCCTTTTTAAATTTGGTCTCAATCATCACTTGTGCTTATAATGTATTTGTATTAAAGCTTTTAGTTTATCCTATCTCAGTTCACAATTGTCTCGAATGTATGTTAGTCGTCGGGCAAGGCCTGAGATGCTCTGATACCAAATTGTCACACCCCAATTTTGGTCTAACCAGAATGGTGTGATGAATCGCTAAATAACCAACGGTTCAACCAGGATCTCAAATAGGCTATCCCCGCGTTATCCAACTTACACACATCCGTAATCATAATCAGAGTAATACACAATTGCGGAAGTCTTATAATAAGATGAACTGAGAAACTAAATGATATTAATAATTTAATAGCAAATTATTTTGTATTCAACTGAGACATAAATATTAAATATCAAATACATGTCTGAATAAATCCAATTAAGAAACCTATAAAATGTCTAATCAAATACACACGAGTTGCACTCGCAAGAGGAGTCGTGTGTATCCACTTCAGCTTCAGCTTCCATCGCCGCTACCGTCCCGTACGCAGAAGCATTTATAAAATCTTCAACCGTATAACCTGCATCTTCAACTAAAAATATTCGACGTCGAGGGGTGAGCACAAATCACTGCTCAGTGAGTAGCCAAAATAATGCAACAATACATATGCATGCAAAAAGTCAATTTATATCTTTGGTCCGATTTTAAAGTTTGCGGTATGCAATAGAAAGGTTTAGGTAGCCAAAGGTCGCGTTTATTGACTTCGCCTCTATACACGAGTGTGTGACGTTACCCGAAGATCACGTTTATCGTCAACTCACATGCACCCAACCATGAACAGTATATAACAAAGGTTAACGGTTATTGCTATATATTACCATACCAACACGTAAGCCCCTATTGGCGAGGGCTGCAAACTGGGCTCGCAACTAACCAATCCTAATGCCAAAAGTGTATCCAAGGCCTCACCCCAGCATCCCTCAGAATTTCCATAGAGATAGAGCTAAGGCCCCCCGGTAGAGTCAGAGACTACAAGGACCGAGACCACCTCCCCTGATACTCTACGACATAATAGTTCTGCTAAAGTAATGGCGATACGACGATGCTAATGCACAAGACTTGAGTTAGAGATAGAGCTAAAGTGCTGAGACCCGCCAAAGGTTAACGTTTATTGACGTTCTCATCACACCTCCCCTGATACTCGCTCGCATCAAGTACATCAACCACACACATACAAGCACATGCCTATTCCTATCATCATCATCATCATCATGTTATAAATAATAAAGTAAATATGCATGAACAAGTAATAGAAATATTGGATGGCATGCTGTATGCACATTACAAACATATTCGCATAGAATCAAGCATAGCATAGGACTCAAGAAATAGAAAACAATTTATTATTAACCAATTTAGTTTGGAGTTAAGGTTCCTCACCTTAGCTTGCTAATAGACACTTTTCCAAGCTTTAGAATCACCTTTACAGTGTTATTATATTACTAGAAAACCTAACAAAGTCGATAGAATTTAATTAGAATTTATTCGGAATTAAAAACTATGCTGTTAACTGAGGGTCGGAGGTAGGGTCGATGCTAGGGTCGATTGGTCTATCGACCCTCCCCTCTTTCTGGACTTCTCGAATGCTGAGGGTCGATGGTCAGGAATACCTAGGGTCGGATGGTCTATCGACCCTGGGTGCGACCCTTGATACACTTTGGTCCAATTCCCTCTTTTAATCCATTCTTCGTGTTTGGAATCCTATGGCTTGCTCCTACATTCCATTCTACATTCATTCCATGGTCTGAAACCATGTATAATCCATCTAGAATAGTTTTCATATATCTTCCTATGGTTTTCCATGAAAACCTAACCATGGATTGATGGTTTGGGTTTCTCCGAGATCATATTCTCATCAATATCTAACCTAAGGTCTGTAGAAACTCATGGAATTAGTATCCATACCTGAGAAGATAATCTTTCTCTGCAACTCTTCTCTTTTGGTTTAATTTCTCTTCCTTCCCTTTCTTCTTCCTCTTTTCCTTCTCTTCTCTTTCTCTCAATTCAATTAGGGTTGTGAAAGGAGTGAAAGTGGTTTAGGGACATCCTTTAAATAGACTAGGAACATCCTAAATAAGTCCCTCTGAGATTTGGAAAGAATCCCAACCGAAAAATATAGAAATTTCCTAATTTCTATATTCGGCAGAAACCGAGGGTCGATGGGAGGGTCGATGATCCCGTCGACCCTAGGGTCTTAAGCTGTCCGACCCTCCCTTCAAAACTGAGGGTCTGACTTTCTGTTTTGGGAGGTCCGACCCTGCTTAGTTGGGTATGCGACCCTTCCCCTATTTTAAGTTTTTTTGGGTCGATTTAATACCTGGGATCTCGATCTCCTTCACACCCTTGGTCCATTTGACTCGACCATAATGGGTAAACCTGGTTCAAGGTGGTAAGACCGGGTTAGATTGACACGGGTCTCACAACTCCCCCCAACTTATAAAAATTTCATCCTCGAAATTGTACGTACCTTCTGAATCAAATAAGTAAGGGTATTGTTTTCTCATAGCATTTTCTTCTTCCCATGTAATTTCTTCCATGTCTCTACTTTTCCATGTGACCTTAACATAGTAGATATCTCTGTTGCGTAGACGTTGAACCTTTCGACTAGTGATTTCTGTTGGTGTTACTTCAAATGTCAAATCATCTGTCAATTCCGGCAAATCTACTGTCAAAACATGCGTTGGATCCTTAACATACTTCTTCAATAGGGAAATGTGAAATACGTCATGTACACTTGACATAGATGGTGGTAGTGCTAACTGATAAGCTACTTTTCCACGCTTAGCTAAAATTTCATACGGCCCGACATATCTTGGACTTAGCTTCCCTTTCGTCCGAACCTCTTCAATCCTCGCATAGGCGATACTTTCAAAAATACTTTGTCACCTACGGCGAACTCCAGATCTCTTCGTCGAGTATCTGCATATCCCTTTCGTCCGAACCTCTTCAATCCTCGCTTGGGAGAGCCACAGTTTGTTGAGATGGAGATGAGGGCAGAAATCGATAATCAGTTGCTCTGTCCCTAATCGTTGGCAGATGAGAGCTTGTTATCCGCGTCCAGCTAGACGGGTCTTCTGTAAGATTATCCAAGCATAATCTGATTCCGCAGAGTGGGCACTATGAGAGGGTCTCTCAGTGACACAGTTTTTGATTTATAGCATCTGCACTCGCCAGGCCGGTTTGCCTTCCTTACATCATCATGCGGACGATGATTAGTGCTACATTGTCCGGTCATAGGGGTAATCTACCCGATGGACGCATGATTACAAGTGCTACTGACCCGTGCGGGGGTGGATCCGGTAGATGAGAAGATCCAGGAGAAGACCTTCTCGTTGCCTCTAGATTGGGAGGCTATCTCGCAAGATAGGGCTGCGAGATGCTGAGGTTAGTGATGAGGAGAGGAACGCGATGGTGCGCCCTCACACTCGGGTCGAGATGGCTGATGCTGAGGCTGCTGCTGCTGCTGCTAGAGCTCGTGGGGATCCGGTCGACGATGACGATCGTATGTATATGGACGTCGACTCGATACCACCGCCTTCACCTACACATGCGGCTGGAGTTGGTACTTCTTCTGCGACGGCTCCTGCACCTGAGGCTGGTCTTTCCCATTCGGCTGATGGAGATGCTTTGCAGGAGATCAGGGATGCTCAGCCACAGATCTGATATGAGGATGGACGAGCTTTTGGCTGCTCACCACGCATCGGACGCGTGGATGGGAGAGCTCCTAGAGGTGCAGCGTGCGACTGATCGAGAGAATAGCCGGTCTCACAGCTAGTCTCCAGACGACCCAGACCCAGGTGGCCTGGTTTACTAGGGTCAATGCTGAGGACTATGACTGAGATCGTGAGGCCCCGCCTCCTCCTTCGAATCCAGCTTCTTGATTGTACTTATTTTCTTGTACTACGAGTAACTGTCGGGTTGTGGACTGTACTCGGCCTTAGTTATGTATATACGTTTTGTTTCTCTCACTCATTGTATGTAACTTGTTTTTATAGATGCATTATTCCCTTTTTAAATTTGGTCTCAATCATCACTTGTGCTTATAATGTATTTGTATTAAAGCTTTTAGTTTATCCTATCTCGAGTTCACAATTGTCTCGAATGTATGTTAGTCGTCGGGCAAGGCCTGAGATGCTCGATACCAAATTGTCACACCCCAATTTTGGTCTAACCAGAATGGTGTGATGAATCGCTAAATAACCAACGGTTCAACCATGATCTCAAATAGGCTATCCCCGCGTTATCCAACTTACACACATCCGTAATCATAATCGAGTAATACACAATTGCGGAAGTCTTATAATAAGATGAACTGAGAAACTAAATGATATTAATAATTTAATAGCAAATTATTTTGTATTCAACTGAGACATAAATATTAAATATCAAATACACGTCTGAATAAATCCAATTAAGAAACCTATAAAATGTCTAATCAAATACACACGAGTTGCACTCGCAAGAGGAGTCGTGTGTATCCACTTCAGCTTCAGCTTCCATCGCCGCTACCGTCCCATACGCCGAAGCATTTATAAAATCTTCAACCGTATAACCTTGCATCTTCAACTAAAAATATTCGACGTCGAGGGGTGAGCACAAATCACTGCTCAGTGAGTAGCCAAAATAATGCAACAATACATATGCATGCAAAAAGTCAATTTATATCTTTGGTCCGATTTTAAAGTTTGCGGTATGCAATAGAAAGGTTTAGGTAGCCAAAGGTCGCGTTTATTGACTTCGCCTCTATACACGAGTGTGTGACGTTACCCGAAGATCACGTTTATCGTCAACTCACATGCACCCAACCATGAACAGTATATAACAAAGGTTAACGGTTATTGCTATATATTGCCATACCAACACGTAAGCCCCTATTGGCGAGGGCTGCAAACTGGGCTCGCAACTAACCAATCCTAATGCCAAAAGTGTATCCAAGGCCTCACCCCAGCATCCCTCAGAATTTCCATAGAGATAGAGCTAAGGCCCCCCGGTAGAGTCAGAGACTACAAGGACCGAGACCACCTCCCCTGATACTCTACGACATAATAGTTCTGCTAAAGTAATGGCGATACGACGATGCTAATGCACAAGACTTGAGTTAGAGATAGAGCTAAAGTGCTGAGACCCGCCAAAGGTTAACGTTTATTGACGTTCTCATCACACCTCCCCTGATACTCGCTCGCATCAAGTACATCAACCACACACATACAAGCACATGCCTATTCCTATCATCATCATCATCATCATGTTATAAACAATAAAGTAAATATGCATGAACAAGTAATAGAAATATTGGATGGCATGCTGTATGCACATTACAAACATATTCGCATAGAATCAAGCATAGCATAGGACTCAAGAAATAGAAAATAATTTATTATTAACCAATTTAGTTTGGAGTTAAGGTTCCTCACCTTAGCTTGCTAATAGATATTTTTCCAAGCTTTAGAATCACCTTTACAGTGTTATTATATTGCTAGAAAACCTAACAAAGTCGATAGAATTTAATTAGAATTTATTCGGAATTAAAAACCATGCTGTTAACTGAGGGTCGGAGGTAGGGTCGATGGGTCCATCGACCCTCCCCTCTTTCTGGACTTCCCGAATGCTGAGGGTCGATGGTCAGGAATACCTAGTGTCGGATGGTCTATCGACCCTGGGTGCGACCCTTGATGCACTTTGGTCCAATTCCCTCTTTTAATCCATTCTTCGTGTTTGGAATCCTATGGCTTGCTCCTACATTCCATTCTACATTCATTCCATGGTCTGAAACCATGTATAATCCATCTAGAATAGTTTTCATACATCTTCCTATGGTTTTCCATTAAAACCATGAATTGATGGTTTGGGTTTCTCCAAGATCATATTCTCATCAATATCTAACCTAAGGTCTGTAGAAACTCATGGAATTAGTATCCATACCTGAGAAGATAATCTTTCTCTGCAACTCTTCTCTTTTGGTTTAATTTCTCTTCCTTCCCTTTCTTCTTCCTCTTTTCCTTCTCTTCTCCTTCTCTCAATTCAATTAGGGTTGTGAAAGGAGTGAAAGTGGTTTAGGGACGTCCTTTAAATAGACTAGGAACATCCTAAATAAGTCCCTCTGAGATTTGAAAAGAATCCCAACCGAAAATATAGAAATTTCCTAATTTCTATATTCGGCAGAAACCGAGGGTCGATGGGTGGGTCGATGATCCCGTCGACCCTAGGGTCTTAAGCTGTCCGACCCTCCCTTCAAAACTGAGGGTCTGACTTTCTATTTTGGGAGGTCCGACCCTGCTTAGCTGGGTATGCGACCCTTCCCCTATTTTAAGTGTTTTTGGGTCGATTTAATACCTGGGATCTCGATCTCCTTCACGCCCTTGGTCCATTTGACTCGACCATAATGGGTAAACCTGGTTCAAGGTGGTAAGACCGGGTTAGATTGACACAGGTCTCACAAATCAGATACCTATCAGTGCTCTGTTTTGATTTTTGACTACTGTAAAATGTTACATATGAACCCTAACTTAAATCCATATAACTTTTTGGTTGTTAAATTGATTGAAAAAGAATTGCAAGGCTTAGAAGGAGATCGAGTATTGCTAACAGGTGAGGGAACAAGACCTAAACTAATTGGATAATGACAAATTACTTTATTTTTATTGAGTCCAATGCCATGATTTATTCTAGGCTTGTATGCTCGTAATGTGCATCTCACATGTCATCCAATATTCCTGCTATTACTGCTCATGCATATTTAATTCTATTTATTTATAACATGATGATGATGATGATGCTAGGAATAGACATGTGATTGTATGTGTGTGGTTGGTGTGTTGGATGTGAGTGGAGCATCAGGGGAGGACATGGCATGGTGGTCTCTGACCATGTCACCAGACTCTAGCTCTATCTCTACTCAATTCTTAACCACTAACATCATGGTATCGCCATTACCTTAGCAGAACTGTTACGTCGTAGGGCATCAGGGAAGGTGGTCTCAGACTGTGTAGTCTCTGACTCTGTCGGGGGGCCTTAGCTCAATCTCTATAGACGTATTGAGGGATGCTCGGGTGAGGCCTTGGATACACTGTTTGGCATTAGGATTGGTTAGTTGCGAGCCCAGTTCATAAGCCCTCGCCAACAGGAGCTTACGTGCTGGTATAGGTAAGGCATCAGGGGAAGTATTGGCGGTGTGTGATTCGGACACTTTAGCTCTATCTCTATTCCATGGTGGGTGCATGTGGGACGACAATGATGTTTGATCCATTTGGTAGATTCACACACTCATATATAGAGGTGCGGGGTCCCCCAAACCTTTCTATAGCACATTGCAAACTTAAAAACCAGACCAAAGATATGAATTGAATGCATGTATATGTTTGTCGCATTGTTTTGTTTGCTCACTGAGCTGTGATGCGTGCTCACCCTTTCGACGTTGAATATTTTTAATTGATGATGTAGGACCCACTGTTGAAGATTATATGAATGCACCGATGTATGGACATATAACGGTGATGGATGGGGAATTAATGGAGGAGACGCATGATTTTTCATGCGAGTGCAACCACTGTGTTATGATTAGTTTAGCAATGTTTGACTACGGGAACATGTAATGGATTAATTATTTTTATGTCTTGAGTTTTAGAGATAATCGGATTAATTAATTATTATCATTGTTAGATACTCAGTTCATTATCTGTAAGATTTTTGTTTAATTGTTTATTACCTCTAATTATTACTGTGGAATGTGTGTGTGGTTTGATTTGTTCGGTATGACCTATGCGAGATCCTGGTTAAACCGTTGGTTCATTGACGGTTCATCACATAATTTTGGTTAGACCAGAATTGAGGTGTGACAACTTGGTATCAGAGCATCTCAGGTTTTACCTGTCACACCCCAATTTTGTACTATTCAGAATGGTGTGATGAACCGCTAATAAACCAACGGTTCAACCAGGATCTCGAATAGGCTGTGTCCGTTTACTTAAACCATACATATCTACGACAATAATCAGAGTAAATACACAATAGCGGAAGTCTTTATACTAATGAACTGAGAGTTTAATAATTATAAAATAAAAAATTATCCAATTATTCTCCATTGACTAAGACATAAAATAAAATATTTAATCAATTACTTCATCTGTATAAATTGAATAAAATTCTAATAAAAAACACAAGAGTTGCACTCGCATGACGAATCATGCGACTCCATCATAACTTCAGCGTCCATCGCCGCCGCATGTCCATACATAGGAGCATTCATATAGTCTTCAACCGTGGTACCTGTATCATCAACTAAAAGCATTCGACGTCGAAAGGGTGGGCACACATCACGGCTCAGTGAGCAAACAAAACAATGCAACAAACATAGCATGCATTCAATTCCTATCTTTGGTCTGGTTCATAAGTTTACAATGTGCTATAGAAAGGTTCGGTGGCCGCCTCACCTCTATACACAGGGTGTGTAAGCCCACCAAACGGATCAAACACTATTGTCATCCACATCCACCCCAACATAGAATAGAGATAGAGCTAAAGTGTCCGGATCATACACCGCATAACACTTCCCCTGATGCCCTACCCATACCAACACGTAAGCCCTTACTGGTGAGGGCTTGCAAATTGGACTCACAACTAACCAATCCTAATGTCAAATAATGTATCCAAGGCCTCACCCCAGCATCCCTCAATATGTCCATAGAGATAGAGCTAATGCCCCCCGATAGAGTCAGAGACTACACGGTCCGAGACCACCTCCCCTAATTCCCTATGACGTAATAGTTCTGCTAAGGTAGTGGCGATACGACGATGTTAGTGGACAAAACTTGAGTAGAGATAGAGCTAAAGTTTCCGGATCAAACACCGCATTACATTTCCCCTGATGCCCCACTCGCATCAAGTATACTAACCACACACAAACATTCACATGTCTATTCCTAGCATCATCATCATTATGTTATAAGTAAACAGAATTAAATATGCATGAACAATATTAGCAGGAATATTGGATGACATGTGATATGCACATTACAATCATACAATCATGGAATCATTTATGGTGTTGGACTCAATAAACAAAATAGTTTATTATTAGCCGATTAGTTTAGGTCTTGTTCTCTCACCTTTGATTGAGTGTAGATCCTCGTTCAAGATTTATGAATCACCTTTAAATCACTAGAAAGGCCTAACAAGTCGATAGATTTTAATTAGAATTAATTCCAATAAATTTAGACTAGCTGCAATCATAGGGTCGCAGGTAGGGCAGCACCTAAGGTCGGTTACCAATCGACCCTAGGGGTAGGGTCGGACGTGGGGTCGGTTATCAATCAACCCTACGTGCGACCACACCCTCCTTGGGACTTCCCAAGGGCATGTGGTCAATTTTGTGGTCTTGTAGGTCCATTCTAAAATTATTCTATGGTTCATAACTAAAATTTTTACACACTTTCCATTGCCTATGATGATTACTTCCATGGATTCCTTTGGAACTTGTCCATGGATGGATGATTTGGGTTTCTCTAAATCCTAACTTCTTCCTAATCTATTCTAGGCTCTTACTTTATGAAGGGACTTAGTTTCATACCTGAAGTTGGCTGAGATTCAGAGGTTTCTGTGAACTTCTCCTCTTCCTTGGCCTTTTCTTCAATTTTCCTTCTCTTCTTCTTTTCCTTATCTTTCTCTTTTCTTATTCTCAATTCGGGTTCTAAAAGGAGTGAAAGAGGCTAAGGGACGTCATATTATAGAGGAAAACCCTCCAAAACAAGTCCCATTGAGTTTAGGAAAGAACCCCTTGGAATTAGGAAAGTTGCCTAATTTACGATTTTTATCTGAAATTGTAGGGTCGGACGTAGGGTCGCAGGATCCGTCGACCCTACGTTTTTCTAGTCATGCGACCCTACGACTAGAAAATCATAGGTTAGACTTCTGTTGAGGTGGGGTCGACCCTACCTGTTTAGGCATGCGACCCTACCCTCACATTTACTATTTTTGGGTCAGACTCATACTTGTTCTTGTGATTTTCTTCACGCACTTGGTCTACTCGGCACGACCATGATAGGTAGACCTGGTACAAGGTGGTAAGACCGGTTAGTTTGATACGGGTCTTATAACTCCCCCCTTCTTATTAAAAATTTCATCCTCAAAATTTATACATACCTTTCGAGTCGCAAAGGTGAGGATATTGCTTCCGCATAGCATTCTCTTCTTCCCATGTGATCTCTTCTATATCTCGGCTCCTCCAGGTGACTTTAACATAATTTATGTCATGGTTAAGTAGACGTTGAACCTTTCGACTAGTGATTTCAGTTGGTGCTACTTCGAATGTCAAATCATCAGTTAGATGTGGTGGATCTGCTGTCAAAATGTGCGTTGGATCTCTGACGTACTTCTTTAATAAGGAGATATGAAATACATCATGCACACTTGACATAGATGGTGGTAGTGCTAACTGATAAGCCACTTTTCCACGTTTGGCTAGAATCTCATATAGCCCGACATATCTCGGACTTAGCTTCCCTTTCTGTCTGAATCGTTTTAAACCTTGCATAGGTGATACTTTCAAGAATACCTTATCACCTATGGCAAATTCAAGGTCTCGGCGTCGAATATCTCCATACTGTTTCTGACAATTCTGAGCTGTTCTAACTCTTTCTTTGATAATATCGACTACTCGACAAGTCTCTTCAACAAATTCTGGTCCAACGATGCTACGTTCACCAACTTCATTCCAGAACAAAGGAGTTCGACACTTCCTCCCATACAGTGCTTCATAAGGTGACATCTGTATAGTAGTCTGATAGCTGTTGTTATAGGCGAACTCGATCAATGGTAGTTTCTCATCCCATGATCCTTTAAAATCAATTACACATGCTTGAAGCATGTCCTCTAAAATCTGAATGGTACGCTCCGACTGTCCGTCTGTCTGAGGATGGAATGCAATACTGAACTTCAATGTTGTACCCATAGCCTTTTGCAATCCTTCCCAAAACTTTGAAGTAAAGCGTGGGTCTCTGTCGACACAATGCTTTCAGGTACACCATGAAATTTGACAATGTTATCCACATATAGCTTGGCTAACCTCTCTAGGGTATACTGTGGTCGTATTGCTATAAAGCGAGCTGTCTTGGTCAAACGATCTACAATCACCCAGACCACGTCAACTACTCGAGGAGTCAATGATAACCCGGTGACGAAGTCCATAGTGATGCAGTTTCATTTTCATGCTGGTTCTGGCAGCGGTTGCAATAGTCCTGCAGGTCTTTGTCGTTTCGCCTTGACCCTCTGACAATTTAGGCATTGATACATGAATTTAGCTACATCTGCTTTCATTCCTCTCCACCAATATAATTTCTTCACATCATGATACATCTTTGTACTTCCAGGATGTACTGAATAGGCAGTGGTATGAGTTTCCTTCATTAGTCGGTGTCTAATGTCCAAATTTTTTGTTTCAGGAACACATATTCTTCCTTTGTACTTCAGTACCTTTTCATCATCTAAGGTGAACTCAGGAATAGTCCTACCTTTTTCGATGTCTTCTTGTACCGTTCTCAGATAAGGATCTAATCTAATAGCTGCTTTTACTTCATCAATTATATCAGGTACAATCTTCAACGTTACGAACATATTTAAAAACTGATGAATAAACCCTTGGTTGGTTGATTCACCCGATGCATCTATCATGAACTGCTCATTACCATGATTGAATACTTTTCCTGTACTACACATTGCTGCAGTTGTGTTAACCTCTCCTTGAGATTTTATCATTGCTTTTCTGCTTAGCGCATCAGCAACTACATTAGCCTTTTCTGGATGATACTGGATATCACAATCATAATCCTTCAATAATTCCAGCCATCTTCTTTGTCGCATATTCAACTCTTTCTGTTTAAAAAGATAAGTGAGACTCTTATGATCTGATTTAATCTGAAATTTCTCTCCGTACAAGTACTGTCTCCATATCTTGACAGCATGTACTATTGCCGCTAATTCCAAGTCATGAGTGGGATAGTTCTTCTCATGTGTCTTCAGTTGTCTTGAGGCATACACAATTACTTGTTCTCCTTGCGTAAGTCCTAATGCTTGCCTGAAACCATGCCTACAGCACTTCGGGTGTGACGGCCCTCGGCCAGGACGCGTTGAGGTTGTTATGAGACCGGCGTCAGGCTAAAGATGCCTATTTCCGTCACAAGGAGGAGGTTGGCCTTTGCGCCAGGGACCCAAAACTTTCCTTGGAAATATCAACAAAGGGAAGTCTTTGTTAAAGAACATACACATCGTTATATATCAGTGTCAATTCCCTCCAATTGAAGGGGGTTGTCAAAGGGTGAGTTCCTTGCTTCGTTCCGAAGCAAGCGAGGAAAGATCCATGGCCTTTGTTGCGCCGGTACATTGGCTCCAATCAAGACTAGTCGTCAATCCGAAGTCGGTAGGGCGGAGAAGTTGTTAAAGTGAAGCAAAGTAATTCAATATCATTTCCAAGCAATTCAAATTCTTAATTATGAGTACTCCTTTGCCCTGGGGCCCACGGAGCGGTAAAGTTGGATTTTTAATTAAATAGAGTAGTAGATCCTGGTGATGGTAGGGCGTTCTCTAGAGAAGATGAGCCGCGCGCGGATCGTTTTTACCAAACTCTGCTACGGTGCCTCGACTCATAGGGGGTACCATATGGATTCTCTGCCGGTGTCTCCATTGGAAAAGTCCTCTTCTTTCACCTCGCCCCCGGTGATAGAAAAGAGTGTCATTCCTGACTTTCCTTATTTCTAACTTCTGTCTGCCCCATGGCATTGCACGGTCTACAAACCCTTCGCCCCACCTCCTTGAACACTTCGGGGTGTCTTTCTCTCGACTGTACTCGGCTTATCGAATATCCGAGTTTTTTTGCCTTTTCTTTAGCTAGCTGGAGTCACAAAACTGTATAGCTTTGCTTGGGCGCTAACGCTCTATCTTTAGTAGAGGGGTGCTCCTGGTTTAAACTCCAATGATGGACCAATGCTTGACAGCGCCTCTCTCTGTTCTACCAACTTTAGGTAAGAAATCAAAAGCTAGAGCAGAAGCATCAGAAGCAAGAAGTGTCCACATAAGCAAGGGCTTAGTAGACTACCAGTAATATCAATAAAATAAGGGCTGCAATTCGCCAATTCATTCGGATCGAAAAGAAGCAGGGCAGAGGGTGAGATAGAAGGGGACGGGAAGGCTTTCAACTAGGACTCCAAGCTCGAAGCTGAAAGCGGTGGACAAATCTACCGTTACCAGGACGCATCTGTATACAAGATAAATGGCTGTCCTGGAATAGGAATAGTCAAGATCAGAGCAGATATCAATCTAACCTTCAGTGTTTAGAAACTCTTCTCACATTTATTAGTCCAAACAAACTTTTCGTCCTTCTTAGTTAAACTGGTGAGAGGTACGACAATTCTGGAATAGTCTTCCACGAATCGTCGATAATACCCAGCTAGGCCTAGGAAACTTCTAATTTCTGCCACGCTCTTTGGTGCTTCCCACTTCACAATGGCTTCAATCTTGCTAAGATCCACTTTAATTCCTTCAGCGGATACAACATGGCCTAAGAAAGTGACCTCCTTTAACCAAAACTCACACTTTGTAAATTTGGCGTAAAGCTTCTCTTTCCTTAATCACTACAGAGCGGCTCTTAAATTCATGACATGAGTTTCCTTGTCCTTGGAGTAGACCAATAAATCATCAATAAACACAATGACCGACGTATCCAACATATCATGGAATACCCGATTCATGAGTTCCATAAAAGTTACGGGTGAGTTAGTCAATCCAAAAGACATGACTAAAAATTCATAATGTCCATATCTTGTTCTGAATGCTGTCTTTGGAATATCACTGTCCTTAATCTTCAACTGATGGTATCCTGACCAAAGATCGATCTTGGAGAACACCTTGGCACCTTGCAATTGATCGAACAAGTCATCGATCTAAGGCAATGGGTACCGATTCTTGATTGTCAGCTTATTCAGTTCCCGATAGTCTATACACATTTGAACACTACCGTCCTTCTTTACAAATAATACTGGTGCTCCCCATGGTGATATGCTAGCTCTCATGTAACCCTTGTCCAATAATTCTTGTAACTGTACCTTCAATTCCTTTAGTTCAATAGGAGCCATTCGATATGGTGCTTTAGATACTGTTGCGGCTCTGGGTATCAGGTCTATAATGAACTCTGTCGCTCGGTCTGGGGTAGTCCTGGTAGTTCTTCAGGAAATACATCTGGAAAGTCACGCACAACATCAATATCCTCCATTCGTAGTACTTCCTTGGTGAGGTCGACCACTCATACTAAATACCCAACTCTTCCTTTCTCGAGGCATTTCCTAGCCTTTAATGCAGAGAGGATGAGTTTTCATTTACGGGGAAGTTTGGTTCCCGCAAAACTAAACTCCGCTCCTTCCTTGTCTTCAAATGTCAGCTTCTTTTCTACACATAATAGGTTTGCAGAATGCCGAGCTAACCAGTCCATTCCCAAGATGACGTCAAAGTCTGTCATCTCAAGTTGAATCAAGGTTGCATCCAAAGTCTTCTCGTCGATAAGAATTGGACATGGTCCATAACCCTTTTCTAATTCCACTTCTAATCCCATAGGTGATCGTACAAGCAGTTTGTAGTCTAAAGATTTGAGGGGTAGATTCAGCTTCTTTCCAAATGACAAAGATATAAAAGAATAAGTAGCTCCAGAATCAAAGAGTACTTTAGTGGGTATGTCATTAATAGGTATGATACCTGTGATTTATTTTAATTTAGTCTACATGCTCACACAATGTAACACAAAATGAAAGGTTCAAGTCATACCTGTGACTACATCAGGCGATGCAGTAGCATCCTCAGATGTAACAGCATAAACCTTTCCTTACTGTAGCTGCTTCCTGGGTTTAGGAGACTCCCTAAAATAATGTCCCACTTGATTACAGTTATAGCATTTTACTCCTTCATTATTTTGCTTTTGTTGTGGTTGAGCTGCTGGAGTAGTCATGGCTGCAGCATTAAATCCTTGAGTACGGAAGGGTTTGAATGTCCTTGTATTCCCTCCGTTATAAGAATTTCCATTTGGCCTTTTAATACCCCTGTTTTGAGAAAAGTAGCTCTCTTTCTGGCTCGACTCTATTACTCGAGCAATTTATACTGCTTCATTGTAGACTTTCTTTTCCAAACCCAGAACATGCTCACGGATGCTTCCCCTGAGTCCCATGACGAACCTTCGGGTCTTTGTGTTTTCTCCCTGCATGCTGGTGGGTGCAAAGGAAAACAGCTCCTCATAATGCTGTTGGTATGCATCCACGGTCATTTGCCCCTGATATAAACTCAGGAACTCTCTCTCCATAGAATCTCTAAAACTTCTAAGAAAATACTTCTCAAAGAATGCCTCTTTATATATAACCCAGGTCAATTGGGTGTGCTTTGTTAACAGATAAGTCCGTGTGGAATTCCACCAGTGGTACCATCATCATCATGAAATTTATTTTCATTTCATCAATCCAGTGTGCTGGCCACAAAGGATCTACTGGCTTACCATTATATTCTTTGGGATTCATCTTCAGAAAATGCTCGATCAGTCGGGAGTGGTCCAGCTGATACGGAGCATAGGCCCCATACATAGGTGATTGATACTGGTAACTGCCTTGAGCTACCTCAAGATTCTATACTTGGGCCTGTATGACTGGTGTTTGAGGTGTGTGGTGTCACACCCAATTTTGGCTGAACCAGAAGTGTGAGTGAACCGTCACTGAACCAACGGTTCACACCAGGATCTCGATAAGACCGTGTCCACTCATACAAACCATTGCACATAACCATAATCAGAATATAATAAATACAACGGAAGTCTTTAAATAAAATGAACTGAGTATCTATTGATAAATTTAAATAAAGTATCCAATTATTCAAATTCCAAACATAACTAAATATCTTTACATCTCTTTAATATCAACCGAAAATAACTGAAACAAATAAATAAAATCAAATCAAAGGTACACCAGAAAGAACACTCGCATGAAGCTCATGCTCGTCCTCTCCTGCCTGTACGTCCAGGGCAGCTATGCCACCATACGCCGGCGCGTTCATATAGTCATCCACCGTGTAACCTGCATCAACATCTAAAAATAATGTACGTACAAAGGGTGAGCTCACAACTTAGCTCAGTAAAACAATCAGACAATTTCACAATATTATGCATTAGTAACAATCATTTTATGCTGTGGTCTGGTTTAAGTTTGCAATGTGCTATAGAAAGGTTCGGAGGCCGCCTCACCTCTATACACAAGTGTGTGGCACCGCACAGTAGATCACATCACCACCGACCCACATGCACCCATCATGGAATAGAGATAGAGCTAAGGTATACCCGTACCTCCCCTGATACTCCACCCATACCAGTACCTAAGCCCCTACTGGCCAGGGCTTGTAAACTGAGCTCATAACTAACCAATCCTATATGTCATCAATGTAGACTCCATCCCAGTACAGCCGTTTACGGCATAGAGATAGAGCTAGAGCGTGCAGGCCGGGCTGGAGACCACAATGCCTCACCTCCCCCTGATACCCTACCCGCAACAAGCATACTAAGATAGAACAATACTCAGTAGACCCTATCCCAACATAACTCCCTACGGCATAGAGATAGAGCTAAGACATCGTGGCCAGGCCAGTGTCAACATCGGAGACCACAGTGCCACATCATTATGGCCAGGTCAGCGTCAACATCGGAGACCACAGTGCCACGACCTTCCCCTGATATCCCACCCGTACCAAGCATGTTAAAATAGAATACTACAAAAGGTGCCAGTGTGAGGAATGATCCCAGGCCCCATGCCCTTCCCATTCAACACACCAACGAAAACAATCACATGCCTAACAATCACATCCTATCATGCATGAACAATAATAATAACTGAAAGTAAAGGATGACATGTGAATATGCACAAACATCACATCATATATATTCAGGGTTATTAACAACGATTTACTGTCCATTAATTATTAGGGTTTAGGTCAGATTCCCTTACCTGACGCTCGTTTGATAGCTTGCTCCACGTCGCAAGATCCAAACGTGCTATCACAGAGTCCTACATAATATTAGGGTTCCATTAAAATAGTTCTTAGGGTTTCACGTGGGTCGAAAAATCAACAGGGTTCCAAAACCAGTCTTCCAGAGCTGATCGGCCGCAACATATCGGTCGTAGCTCTGTGGGAAAACTAGCAATCGGTATGGTCGACCGGTATGTCTCCGAAAGACCATACTTTGGGTTTTTCGACTGCCGTCAATCATTCTCCATATTTTCCAGGGTTTCCCCTATCCATTCTAAGTCTGAGCTTTGAGTTAGAGTTATCTCCAACTCATTCAAGTCTAGTTTCGATGAATACCATCCTAGAACTCGAATCTAGGGTTTGACAGCAAATTAGGGTTTAATGTCCAATTAGGGTTTTAGATCAATACCTGCTTTGCATGGTATTGATCAAACCATTCAACCATCCAAGAGTCATAGAGTAAGACAAATGATTAAAACACTTACCGTCGACTGGCGTAAGGTGAGCGTCGTCGAATGACAATGGCGGCACTTCCTTCTTCTTCCTAGCTCCTTCCCCTTCTCCAACCTCCTCCTCTCTAGGGTTTGTGAGAAATAATGGAAAGGATTTGAGGAGGATTAGAGGGGTTTAAATAGGCTAGGATAAGGGTTTAGTAACCCTATTAGGATTAGGAACGTCCTGGAATTAGGGTTTAGGAAAGTGAGACCCGCAGAATCTGATTTTCGGATCACAGTAGTCTGCTGCGTAGACTACACCGGTCGACTGGTACCATGACCGGTACCATCGACCGGTTAACATAAAATAATGATAAATTGACCGTCATTAGTCCGATTTCGTACCTGTTTTTCATCCGTTCGTCCCGTCTGGCCCGGTGATGATCGGAAGACCTGCTACGATATGAAATCATGGTTTAGACCGGGTTTATGGAGTGCGGGTCTTACAACTCCCCCACCCTTAAAAGAAATTTCGTCCCAAAATTTGCATGTAGGTTTTCACAACTCCCCCACCCTTAAAAGAAATTTTGGCCTCGAAATTTGAATGTACCTTGATCGTCGAAAAGGTTAGGGTACTCCTTCCTCATCGCGCTCTCCTCCTCCCAAGTAATTTCTTCGACATCTTGGCTTTTCCAATGCACTTTCACATAATGGATATCCTTGGTTCGAAGTTGCTGTACCCTTTGGCTTGAGAGCATTACAGGAACCACTTCAAATGTTAAGTCTTCAGTCAAGTCTGGGGGGTCTGCTGTCAAAATGTGCGATGGATCCCTGACATACTTCTTCAATAATGATACATGGAACACATCATGAACGCTTGACATAGATGGTGGTAGAGCCAATTGATATGCTACATTACCACGTCTGTTCAATATCTCGTATGGTCCCACATACTTGGGGCATAGCTTCCCCTTCTTACCAAACCGTTTCAGACCTCGCACCGGTGATATCTTCAGGAATACCTTGTCACCCACTGCAAACTCCAGATCTCGACGTCGATTATCTGCATAGTGCTTCTGTCGAACTTGAGCTGTCTTTACTCTCTCCTTGATTTGATCAATTACTCGACAAGCTTATTCAACAAACTCCGGTCCTACAATTCTTCTTTCTCCCACCTCGTTCCATAACAGAGGTGTTCGACACTTTTTCCCATAGAGTGCTTCATATGGAGCCATCTAAATTGTAGCCTGATAGTTATTGTTATAAGCAAACTCGATAAGTTGAGCTCTTGTGATCTGACTTAATCTGAAACTTTTCACCGTACAAGTAGTGTCTCCAAGTTTTGATGGCATGTATAACCGCTGCTAACTCCAAATCATGCGTTGGATAATTCTTCTCATGCTCTTTTAACTGTCTTGATGCGTAAGCAATTACCTGTTCTCCTTGCATCAATACACACCCAATACCCAACCTTGAAGCATCCGTATATAAGGTAAACGGTACGCTTGGTTCTGGGATGGTCAAGATAGGTGCAGAGACTAGTCTTGACTTCAAAGTCTGAAAGCACTTCTCGCACTCATCTGTCCATATGAACTTCTCTCCTTTCTTGGTTAATCTGGTGAGTGGAACAGCGATCCTTGAGTAATCCTCCACGAATCTTCTATAATAACCAGCCAACCCAAGGAAACTACGAATCTCCGTAATAGATTTTGGTGCTTCCTATCCTACTGTAGCAGCTATCTTACTTGGATCAACCTTGATACCGTCTTCAGATACTACATGGCCCAAGAAAGCCACTTCCTCCAGCCAAAATTCGCACTTCTTGAATATGGCATGAAGTTTCTCCTTTCTCAGCCGTTGTAGGGCTGCTCTTAAGTGTGTTGCATGAGCCTCTCTGTCCTGTGAGTAGACCAATATGTCGTCGATGAATACGATGACCGAAGTGTCCAACATATCGTGAAACACTCGATTCATCAGTTCCATGAACGACGCTGGTGCATTAGTCAACCCAAACGACATAACTAGAAACTCGTAATGCCCATACCTAGTCCTGAAAGCAGTCTTCGGAATATCTCCGGCCTTGATCTTCAATTGGTGACACCCTGATCGAAGATCAATCTTTGAGAAAACCCTTGCACCCTGCTATTGATCAAACATATCATCGATTCTAGGCAAAAGATATCGATTCTTGATTGTTAATTTGTTCAGCTCACGGTAGTCGATACATAGCCGTACACTTCCGTCCTTCTTCTTGACAAATAATATAGGTGCTCCCCAAGGTGATATGCTAGGTCGTATGAAACCCTTATCTAACAATTCTTGTAATTGGGTCTTCAACTCCTTTAACTAGGTAGGGGCCATCCTGTACGGTGCTTTAGACACCGGCGCCGAACTTGGCATAAGGTCTATCACGAATTCTGTAGCCCTGTCCGATGGTAGACCTGGGAGATCCTCTGGAAATACATCTGGGAACTCTCGTACCACATCTATATCTTCCATCTTTTGTAACTCCGCAGTGATGTCGACTACAGATACTAGATACCCCACTCCACCCTTCTCTAAGCATCTCTTAGCTTTTAGGGCGGAGAGGATCAGCTTCTGCTTCCTAGGTAACTTGGTCCCAGTGAAGCTATACTCCTTTCCCTTTTTGTCTGTAAGCACAAGCTTCCTTTCACCACATAATAGGATAGCTGAATGATGGCCTAGCCAATCCATTCCCAAGATGACATCAAAGTCTGCCATCTCGAGTAGTACCAGACTTGCTTCTAAGTCTCGGCCCTCAATACAAACTGTACACGGCCCATAATATTCAGTCAAAGCCACCTCGACTCCTAACAGAGAGCGAACTATCAAGCATGGGTTCAAGTGCCTTATCGGTAATTCCATTCGCTTCCCAAAGGAAATAGAAACAAAAAAGTGCGTGGCTCCAGAGTCAAAGAGTACTCTGACAGGTATACCAACTACATTTACAATTCCTGAAATTTTTTATTATCCCTTAGTTCTACATGCTCACACACACAATGAAATAGTAAGCTAGATAGTAAGGGGTAGAATCATACCAGTGACCACATCAGGTGATGCGGCTGCCTCTTCAGTAGTTACTGCAAATACCTTTCCTTGTTGTGGAAGTGTTTTCCTAGGTAAAGTGTAGTTTCTTGCAACATGACCCAGCTGCTGGCAGTTATAGCATTTGATATTCGGATTTTGTCCAGCGAACTGCGGCATAGGTGGTGCCGTATTGTTCCTTGCAGGCATTGTAGTGGACTGAGCCCTGTATGGGTGGAATGGTCTATTATTACCTCCACTTGAAGTCTCAGTAGCCGGTCTCTTCAGTCCCCTATTCTGAGCAAAGAAGCTGTCCTTCTGACTTGATTCTATCACTTTCGCAACCTGTACAGCCTCATTATAAACCTTCTTTTCCAGACCCAAGATGTTCTCTGGTGCTTCCACGCAGTCCCATGGTGAACCTACGTGTCTTGGTCTCTTCCTCTTGCATACCTGCCGGTGCGAAGAAAAATAACTCTTCGTACCTCTGCTGGTAGCCATCCACAGTCGATTGAGACTGCTGCAGATTAAGGAATTCCTTCTCCATCTGATCTCTGAAGCTCTTCGGGAAATATTTATCAAAGAAGGCTACCTTGAACACTGCCCAATCCACCTGTGTATGCTTTGTCTCCAGATATGCCCGTGTAGAATTCCACCAAGCATTCGCATCCTCTTTTAGCATGAGTGGCAAACAGAACCTTCTCATCCTCTGTACAAGTCATTAGGCAAAAATTCTTCTCCATTTCTGCAACCCACTGTGCTGGCCACAATGGTTTCCCTGTCTTTCCTGTGAATGTAGGAGGCTTCAGCTTTAAAAATCTATCCACCGCCCGACTCATATCATGTTGTCCATGTGTATTCATTCCGTACCATGGTGGTGGATACGGGTAGGCTCCCTAATAAGCAGAAAACGATGGGAACTGGTGCGGTGGTTGCAAATTTTGACCTTGGCCCATCGGCCCTGGGCTACCATGCAGCGGCAGTGTAGCATTATTCCCTCCAGATTCAGGCATACCTTCAGTGGAAACATAACCCGGCCGCCTGAACATCTTCAACATCTCGCTCAGGAATGCTTTCTGCTGAGCTTCCAACTGATAAACCAATTTCATCACAATTGTTTCAGAGTTTGTGTGAGGAGGGCCTGGTACATGCAGCAGGACCATCTCAGCCTCCTCCCGATACCGTGATAGGTATGTTCACGGAGCTTCGGGATGCTCAGCATGAGATGAGCCGTGACTTGGGGTGCCTTGCTCGCAGCCTCAGAGTCACTCAGGAGTAGGTGCACTGGCTCAAGGTCGTCTATGAGCGGGATTATGATATAGATGACCCGGTTCCTCCTATGCCCCCCCACCCCATGATAGAGTGTTGTTTCTTTCTTTTCTTTCTGGTATATATATGTATCAGGGTAACTGTCCGGCTTGTGGACCGTACCCTGTAGCACTATTTCATTTGATACTCACTTTTCTATTTAATGAAAGTTTTTTATGGTTCACCCTAATTAGAGCATGTGCATTATTAAATTTCATATTTACTATAGTATATTACGCTCTTTCATATTTAGTCTCAGGCATCAAACAAGTGCATAAGGTGGGTTTTTTTTAAGATTTTTAAATTTCTTCTAACTCAGTTCATCGACTTAGTTAAGTGCAATATGGTTTGTTGGACAGAGCCCGAGGGCTCTGATACCAAGTTGTCACACCCCAATTCCGGTTGAACCAGAAGTGTGAGTGAACTGTCACTGAACCAACGGTTCACACCGGGATCTCGATAAGACCGTGTCCACTCATACAAACCATTGCACATAACCACAATCAGAATATAATAAATACAGGGGAAGTCTTTAAATAAAATGAACTGAGTATCTATTGATAAATTTAAATAAAGTATATCCAATTATTCAAATTTCAAACATAACTAAATATCTTTACATCTCTTTAATATCAACCAAAAATAACTGAAACAAATAAATAAAATCAAATCAAAGGTACACGCAGAAAGAACACTCGCATGAAGCGTCATGCTCGTCCTCTCCTGCCTATACGTCCAGGGCAGCAACGCCACCATACGCCGGTGCGTTCATATAGTCATCCACCGTGTAACCTGCATCAACATCTAAAAATAATGTACGTACAAAGGGTGAGCTCACAACTTAGCTCAGTAAGACAATCAGACAATTTCACAATATTATGCATGAGTAACAATCATTTTATGCTGTGGTCTGGTTTAAGTTTGCAATGTGCTATAGAATGGTTTGGAGGCCGCCTCACCTCTATACACAAGTGTGTGGCACCGCACAGTAGATCACACCACCACCGACCCACATGCACCCATCATGGAATAGAGATAGAGCTAAGGTATACCCGCACCTCCCCTGATACTCCACCCATACCAGTACCTAAGCCCCTACTGGCCAGGGCTTGCAAACTGGGCTCGGAACTAACCAATCCTATATGTCATCAATGTAGGCTCCATCCCAGTACAGCCGTCTACTGCATAGAGATAGAGCTAGAGCGTGCAGGCCGGGCTGGAGACCACAATGCCTCACCTCCCCCTGATACCCTACCCATACCAAGCATACTAAGATAGAACAATACTCAGGTAGACTCTATCCCAACATAACTCCCTACGGCATAGAGATAGAGCTAAAGCATTATGGCCAGGCCAGCGTCAACATCGGAGACCACAGTGCCACATCATCATGGCCAGGTCAGCGTCAACATCGGAGACCACAGTGCCACGACCTTCCCCTGATACCCCACCCGTACCAAGCATGTTAAAATAGAATACTACAAAAGGTGCCAGTGTGAGGAATGATCTCAGGCCCCATGCCCTTCCCATTCGACACCCCAACGAAAACAATCACATGCCTAACAATCACATCCTATCATGCATGAACAATAATAATAACTGAAAGTAAAGGATGACATGTGAATATGCACAAACGTGACATCATATATATTCAGGGTTATTAACAATGATTTACTGTCCATTAATTATTAGGGTTTAGGTCAGATTCCCTTATCTGACGCTCGTTTGATAGCTTGCTCCACGTCGCAAGATTCAAACGTGCTATCACAGAGTCCTACATAATATTAGGGTTCCATTAAAATAGTTTTTAGGGTTTCACGTGGGTCGAAAAACCAATAGGGCTCCAAAACCAGTCTTTCAGAGCTGATCGGCCGCAACATACCGATCGCAGCTCTGTGGGAAAACTAGCAATCGGTATGGTCGACTGGTATGTCTCCGGAAGATCATACTTTCGGTTTTTCAACTGTCGTCGATCATTCTCCATAGTTTACAGGGTTTCCCCTATCCATTCTAAGTCTGAGCTTTGAGTTAGAGTTATCTCCAACTCATTCAAGTCTAGTTTCGATGAATACCATCCTAGAACTCGAATCTAGGGTTTGACAACAAATTAGGGTTTAATGTCCAATTAGGGTTTTAGATCAATACCTGCTCTGCATGGTATTGATCCAACCATTCAACCATCCAAGAGTCATAGAGTAAAATGAATGATTAAAACACTTACCGTCGACTGGCATAAGGTGAGCATCGTCGAACGGCAATGGCGGCACTTCCTTCTTCTTCCTAGCTCCTTCCCCTTCTCCAACCTCCTTCTCCTCTCTAGGGTTTGTGAGAAATATGGAAAGGATTTGAGGAGGATTAGAGGGTTTAAATAGGCTAGGATTAGGGTTTAGTAACCCTATTAGGATTAGGAAGGTCTTGGAATTAGGGTTTAGGAAAGTGGGACCCACAGAATCTGATTTCCGGATCGCAGTAGTCTGCTGCGCAGACTACACCGGTCGACCGGTACCATGACCGGTACCATCGACCGGTCAACATAAAATAATGATAAATTGACCATCATTGGTTCGATTTCGTACCTGTTTGTCATCCGTTCGTCCCGTCTGGCCCGATGATGATCGGAAGACCTGCTATGACATGAAATCATGGTTTAGACCGGGTTTATGTAGTGTGGATCTTATATGTGGGGTACCGTGTTACTTCCCCCTGGTATTGTGCTGGCCTGCCCTGCTGGCATAGGTGTTGTATGGACAGTTGGAAAAGCCATCCCTATACCAGCTTGCATATTGACTTGAACCTACTGTATTTGCTGTAGCTGTTGTTCTTAGTTCATTATGGCTGTGGCGAAATCCGTAGGTGGGGCTAGCAAGTTTGTAGGATTTGCCTGGCCACTAGCTACTGGTGGTGCCGTATTCAGATTCTCCTGTGCTTCAGGATTTACATGGTTGTCTTCCTCCACAGGTGGTGGTGGTGGAATTAGGTTACGACTTTGTCTGGTCACTCTTCGCCCAGCCATTTCCTGTTCTGGTGGTGGTAGTGTCTGTAAACAATCATAGCACATATGAGGCAATCAATTTAAGTTGTTCTCAGGTCAAAAATCCAACTAATCAATATAAATTTCAAAATTTTTAGATCATTCTGACAAAATACTGTATTTTCCATCGTATGGTCGATGGTAGGGTCAGTCCTTATGCGACCCTGAATAACACTGTCAGCTTACCGAGAGCCTAGGGTCAATGGTAGGGTTGGTATATGTCCAACCCTAGGTCCGACCCCTGGTTCTCTGTCAGATCACCAAGAGGCTAGGGTCGATGGTAGGGTCGGTAATTGTTCGACCCTAGGTCTGACCCCTAGTTCTCTATCAGATCACCGAGAGGCGAGGGTCGATGGTAGGGTCTGACGTAGGGTCGCACATTTTGGTCGAATTCCGCAACCGTACGATCCAGAATCAGGTTTTTAAACCCGATTTTGGATTCATTTCCCATTCTTCCTACTCAACCCGTTTCTCTGAGTTGCTACAATATCGACCCCTACCTATTTCGTGATCATATCTTCCGTTCGTGACTCCCATTCCTTCTCTTCAGGTATGATCTCTATTCTTTCACGTTTTTACAGCTTTCTAACTAGGTTTTTGTCCATTTATATCGTTTTCTTCAAATTAAACTTTTTTTAACTGTAAAAATTTAATTTTTATTGGGGGCTTTTGCTATTGGTCACCCAATGGATGAAAGCCCTCAAAAATATTCGAGTTCCATCGGTTGGTTATCGAGAAACTTGAAATTTTCCATTTTTGACCTAATTTTTGATATTTTTTGAATTTATTGAAATTTCTTCAAATTCGATCTTTCTAAATTAAATTTCCAACTGTATGAGCCTTACAGGATGGTTTAGAACCTATGTAAGTCCTCCTGCCCAAGTGTTTGGGTGAAAAGTGAGGCTTTTGACCAATTTATGCCGTTATAATACCGAAATTTTTGGATTTTTCACCATTACTGATCTATTATTTGTTTTTCTTTGTTTTTGCAGATAACATGGCTCATACCAAGGTGCCTAGGGCTCATGACCCAGTTCATTTCTGCTCCAACGAGGCTGAAGCTCAGTATGCTCGCTATGAGCGTAAGAAAGTAGAGGGGGGTGACTGTGTGGACTTGGCTAGTCTAGCCTTGTTCAACGTGGAAGGGGCATTTGGTGACATGGGCTGGCTCCCTGTGATCACCTATGATGCTTGTACCCGTCCGGAATTGGTGAGACAGTTCTATTGCAATCTCTAGGTAATGGGAGATCGTAATGACACAGAGAGGGGTAGGGAGCTCAGGATCACTAGCTACATCAAAGGGGTAGAGGTTTTCTTCGACTGCCAGTAGTTGGCTGATCTTTTGGGCATAACAAATGATGGCCCTTTGGTGTACTGTGCTCCCAGGGAGCCCCAGTTCCTTTCCTTGGAGATGCATGCTGAGATTGAAAGTCAACTTATCAGAGATGATCACTGGGAGATGAAAGCGATCAACCTACGTCCAGAGCCTCGGGTGTACTACAAGATCATCCAGCACAACCTGATACCCCAGAGTAGACACTATGATAGGATCTCCCAGTTGACTCAGTATGTCCTCTATTGCATTTGCACTAGGAAGCCTGTCTGCCTACCTTACATTATCCTAAGGACGATGATCCGTGCTACGCTACCTAATCAGATAGGCAACCTGCCCTACGGACGTCTGATCACTACTCTGATCACCTACCTAGGTGTTGATTTAGTGGATGAGAGGATTCAGGAGAAGACCTTCTCATCGATTCTAGACTGGGAGGCCATCTATAGGATGGGTATGCGGGATGCTCAGGTTAGTGTTGATGAGAGGAACACTCTAGTGTGTCCTCGTACTCGGGTAGAGGTAGCAGACGCTGAGGCGGCAGTAGCCAGAGCAGGGGTTCACAGGGGTGATGCTGAGGATGAGGATCTCATGTATATGGATGTAGATGCTATACCTCCTCCATCACCTCCACATTCTACTGGAGTTGGTCCATCTCGGGCTTCTTTACACATGGTTGGTCCTTCACACCCACCATCTGATGATATGTTGGGATTACTGCATGAGATCAAGGAGGCTCAGCGCGTGACGGACCTGAGAGTGGGAGAGCTTCTAGATGCTCAGCGTGCGTCTGATCAGCGAATGGCTGAGTTGACAACTAGTCTCCAGACGACCCAGACTCAGGTAGCCTGGTTGACTAGAGTATATGCTAAGGACTACGACAGAGATCGTGAGGCACCTCCTCCTCCATCACCTCCAGCTCCATGATGTATATATATATTTTTTTTATCTTTTTCTTTTGTTCTACAGAGTAACTGTCCGGGTTGTGGACTGTACTCTGCTTTGGATATGTATAAACGTGTTTTTTATTTAATGTATATAAAACTTGTTTCTCCTTTTTATATATGCATTATTCCCTTTCTAAATTTTTGTCTCAAACAACACAGGTGCTTACAGTGTGTTCTTATTAAAGCTTTTAAATTTTGTCCTAACTCAGTTCACGAACCCTTGTGGAAATATATTGGTTTAATAGACAGGCCTGAGAGCTCTGATACCATGTTGTCACACCCCAATTCTGCACTATTCAGAATGGTGTAATGAACCGCTAATAAACCAATGGTTCAAACAGGAACTTGAATAGGCTGTGTCCGTTTGCTTAAACCATACATATCCACGACAATAATCAGAGTAAATACACAATAGCGAAAGTCTTTATACTAATGAACTGAGAGGCTAATAATTATAAAATAATAAATTATTCAATTATTCTTCATTGACTAAGATATAAAATAAAATATTTAATCAATTACATCGTCTGTATAAATTGAATAAAATTCTAATAAAAAACAACAAGAGTTGTACTCGCATAACGAATCATGCGACTCCACCATAACTTCAGCGTCCATCACCGCCGCATGTCCATACATAGGAGCATTCATATAATCTTCAACTCTGGAACCTGCATCATCAACTAAAAGCATTCGACGTCGAAAGGTTGAGCACACATCACGGCTCAGTGAGCAAACAAAACAATGCAACAAACATATGCATGCATTCAATTCATATCTTTGGTCTGGTTCATAAGTTTGTAATGTGCTATAGAAAGGTTCAGTGGCCGCCTCACCTCTATACACAGGGTGTGTAAGCCCACAAACACCATTGTCGTTCACATCCACCCCAACATAGAATAGAGATAGAGCTAAAGTGTCCGGATCAAACACCGCATAACACTTCCCCTGATGCCCTACCTGTCACACCCCAATTCTGCACCAACCAGAATGGTGTGATGAACCGTCAATAAACCAACGGTTCAACCAGGATCTCATATAGACTATTCCCACTTTGTTGAACCAAAACACATTCCACATTAATCAGAGGTAATAAAGTAAATAGCGGAAGTCTTACAATTAATGAACTGAGGTCTAGTCATGATAAATAATTAATATTCCATTTATCTCCAAGTAACCAAAACATAATTTAATACATATTACAATATCCAAATACAGAAATTAAACACTAAGCATATCCATAGTTGAAACGCTAGCTTGATGAATCACAATAGTCCTCCATAGCTTGCTCATCATAGCCGCCACCCGTTTACATGTTGGCTTGTTGACATAATCTTCAACCGTAATACCTGTAACATTAGAAACTAAAAGATTTGTGCGCACGAGGGTCAGCTCTCCAACTTGAGCTCAGTGAGTAAACAAGACAACGCAACAAGCATATGCATGCATTCAATTCATATCTGTGCTCTGGTATATAAGTTTACAATGTGCTATAGAAAGGTTCGGAGGCCCCCTCACCTCTATACACGAGTGTGTGAATCCACCCAATGAATATCGTTATTTCCATCCCACATGCACCCACCATGGAATAGAGATAGAGCTAAAGTTCTTAGGACCGCACCGCATCACACTTCCCCTGATGCTCTACCCATACCAACACATATGCCCCTGTTGGCAAGGGCTTGCAAATTGGGCTCGCAACTAACCAATCCTAATGTCAAACAGTATATCCAAGGCCTCACCCCAGGATCCCTCAATACGTCCATAGAGATAGAGCTAAGGCCCCCCGGCAGAGTCAAAGACTACACGGTCCGAGACCACCTCCCTTGATGCCCTATGATGTAATAGTTCTGCTAAGGTAATGGTGATACGACAATGTCAGTGGACAAGACTTGAGTAGAGATAGGACTAAAGTGCTTCGGACCACACCGCATCACACTTCCCCTGATGCCCCACTCGCATCAAGTACACTAACCACACATAAACATTCACATGCCTATTCCTAGCATCATCATCATCATCATGTTGTAAATAAACTAAATTAAATATGCATGAACAGTAATAACAGGAATAGTAGATGACATATCATATGCACATTACAATCATACAAATATAAAATCATATATGGGATTAGACTCAATAAACAAAATGTTTTATTATTAGCCAATTAGTTTAGGTCTTGTCCCCTCACCTTTGCTTGAGTGTAAATCCTCTTTCAAGCTTTAAGAATCACATTTATATCAATAGAAAAACCTAACAAGTCGATAGATTTTAATTAGAATTCATTCTGACAGTTTTAAGCTTGCTGTAAAGCTAGGGTCGCAGGATGGGTCGCAGGTTGGGTCGTAGGTTTCTGCGACCTAGGGTATAGGGTCGATCCTAGGGTCGGTTATCCATCGACCCTAGGTGCGACCGTAGCCTCCCTGGACTTCCCGAGAGCATGGGGTCGATCCTGTGGTCTGGTAGGGTCGATTCCCAATCGATCCTACGTGCGACCGCACGTGGTTTAAGTCGACCTTTCATTCTACAGTCTATTCTTTCATGTTTGGGTCCTTTGACTTACTTCCATAGTCCATTTTATGATTGTTCTATGGCTTAAAACTCTAAGTTACTCACTTTACATAGTTTTCAATGATTTCTTCCATGGATTCCATTGGAATTTATCTATGGATGGATGATTTGAGTTTCTCCTAGATCCTACCCTCTTCATAATCTCTTTTAGGCTCTTAAATAAATCATGGAGAATGTATTCATACCTTAGGTTTGCTGAGATTTAGAGATTTCTCTGAATTTCCTCCTCCTTGGTCTTCTTCTTCAATTCTCCTTCTCTTCTCCTTCTCTTCCTTCTCTTCTCTTTCTCTCACTTTCAATTAGGGTTCTAAAAGGAGTGAAAGAGGCTTAGGGACGTCCTATTTATAGAGAAAAACCTCCCAAAATAAGTCTCATTCAGTTTAGGAAAGGTCCCCTTTGAAATTAGGAAAGTTTCCTAATTTTTGGTTCGTGCTGTTTTTGCTGTTTTCCTAGGGTCGATGCTAGGTTCGACCCTAGGGTCGCATAATCCGAGACCCATGCGACCCCATGACCAAAAATTCATGGGTTAGACTTCTGTTGAGGTGGGGTCGACCCTACTTGTTTAGGCATGCGACCCTACCCTCATTTTGACTGTTTTTGAGTAAAATTTTATATTGGATCTTAGGTTTCTTCACGCACTTGGTCCACTTGGCTCGACCATGATATGTATACTGGTTACGACACGAAATGTAAGGTTAGACCGGATTCGTGGCGTGCGGGTCTTACAACTCCACCACCCTTAAAAGAAATTTCGTCCTCAAAATTTGAACGTACGGATCTTACACTACCCATACCAACACGTAACCCATACTGGTGAGGGCTTGCAAACTGGGCTCGCAACTAACCAATCCTAATGTCAAACAATGTATCCAAGGCCTCACCCGAGCATCCCTCAATATGTCCATAGAGATAGAGCTAAGGCCCCTGACAGAGTCAGAGACTACACGGTCTGAGACCACCTCCCCTAATGCCCTACGACGTAATAATTCTGCTAAGGTAATGGCGATACCACGATGTTAGTGGACAAGACTTGAGTAGAGATAGAGCTAAAGTGTCTGGATCAAACACCGCATAACACTTTCCCTGATGCCCCACTCGCATCAAGTACACTAACCACACACAAACATTCACATGCCTATTCCTAGCATCATCATCATCATGTTATAAGTAAACAGAATTAAATATGCATGAACAATATTAGCAGGAATATTGAATGACATGTGATATGCACATTACAATCATACAATCATGGAATCATTTATGGCGTTGGACTCAATAAATAAAACAGTTTATTACTAGCCGATTAGTTTAGGTCTTGTTCCCTCACCTTTGATTGAGTGTAGATCCTCGTTCAAGCTTTATGAATCACCTTTAAATCACTAGAAAGGCCTAACAAGTCGATAGATTTTAATTAGAATTAATTCCAACAAATTTAGACTAGCTGCAATCATAGGGTCGTAGGTAGGGTAGCACCTAGGGTCGGTTACCAATTGACCCTAAGGGTAGGGTCGGACGTGGGGTCGGTTATCAATCGACCCTATGTGCGACCACACCCTCCCTTGGACTTCCCGAGGGCATGTGGTCGATCCTGTGGTCTTGTAGGTCCATTCTAAAATTATTCTATGGCTCATAACTATGATTTTTACAGACTTTCCATTGCCTATGATGATTACTTCCATGGATTCCTTTGGAACTTGTCCATGGATGGATGATTTGGGTTTCTCTAAATCCTAACTTCTTCCTAATCTATTCTAGGCTCTTACTTTATGAAGGGACTTAGTTTCATACTTGAAGTTGGCTGAGATTCAGAGGTTTTTCTAAACTTCTCCTCTTCCTTAGCCTTTTCTTCAATTTTCCTTCTCTTCTTCTTTTCCTTCTCTTTCTCTTTTCTCACTCTCAATTAGGGTTCTAAAAGGTGTGAAAGAGGCTAAGGGACGTCCTATTTATAGAGAAAACCCCTCCAAAATAAGTCCCATTGAGTTTAGGAAAGAACCCCTTGAAATTAGGAAAGTTTCCTAATTTACGGTTTCTGTCTGAAATCATAGGGTCAGACCTAGGGTCGCAGGATCCATCGACCCTATGTTGTTCTAGTCATGCGACCCAAAGACTAGAAAATCATAGGTTGGACTTCTGTTGAGGTGGGGTCGACCCTACCTGTTTAGGCATGCGACCCTACCCTCACATTTACTGTTTTTGGGTCAGACTCATACCTGGTCTTGTGATTTTCTTCATGCACTTGGTCCACTTGGCTCGACCATGATAGATAGACCTGGTACAAGGTGGTAAGACCAGTTAGCTTGATATGAGTCCTACACTACCCATTGACCTAGCTACTTCCACGTGAGTCTTGAACTGAGTTAGGATAAAAATTAAAAACTGTAATATGAATGCACCATAAGCATCTGTATTATTTGAGACATAATATAAAAAGAGAATAATGCACATAAGTGAATGGGAAATAAATAAATATATTTATATACTAAAATGGGAATAAGACAAATGTACATCCATATCCGAGTACAATCCACAATCCAGACAGTTACTCTGTATTACAGAAAAGGAAAAAAATAAATGATATCATGGAGCTGGAGGTGCTGGAGGAGGAGGTGCATCACGGTCTTTATCATAGTCCTCAGCATACACTCTCGCAAGCCAGGCTGTAAGACCCGTATCGTACTAACCGGTCTTACCACCTTGTATTAGGTCTCCCTATCATGGTCGGGCTAAGCGGACCAAGTGCGTAAAGAAACCACAAGGCTAGGTATGAAATTGAACCCAAAATTAGCTAATTAGGAGCGTGTGGTCGCATCCTAAACAGGTGTGGTCAACCACACCTCAGAATAAAGTTACCACAGAATTCTGGGACGTGTGGTCGCAGTTTTTGGCTGTGTGGTCGACAGGTTCTGCGACCACACCTACGACCACACGAAGTCAGACAGGCTCCGTGATTAGAAAACCTTCCTAATCTAAAGGGGGTTCTTTCTTAATCTAAGTAGGACTCTATATGGAGGGTTTTCCTCTATATATAGGACGTCCTTAGCCTCTTTCATCCTTTTAGAACTCAAACTGAAAGAGAGAGAAAGAAAAGAAGAGGAAGAGAAAGAAAAGAAGAGGAAGAGAAGGAGAATTGAAGAGGAAGACTAAGAGAAGGAAATTCAGAGAGAACTCTGAATCTTCAACAAGTATAAGGTATGAAACCATCCCCCGCATCAGTTGAATACCTAGAATAGATCATGTGGAGATAGTGATTCAAAGTGAGACGTCAATCATCAAACCATGGACAAATTCTAAGAAATCCATGGAAGGAATCTATTAGGATGATGGATTGTGTAAAATATGAATTTTAAGCCATTGAACAATCGTAGGAAGGATCATGATGATGAGCCAAGGAATCAAAACATGAAGGAATTGAGTTAGGAGTGGAAAAGTTGACCATCACATGTGTGGTCGCATGATATGCGACCACACGAGACACAAATAATAGACCACACACCCTCGGGAAGTTTCAGGGAGGGTATGGTCGCATGTGTGGTCGCATGATTTGCGACCACACGAGACACACATAACCGACCACACACTCTTGGGAAAGTTTCAGGGAGGGTGTAGTCGCATGTATGGTCGCATGATATGCGATCACACAAAGTGACCACACGCCCTCGGGGAAATTCGGGGAGGGTATGGTCGCATGTATGGTCGCATGATATGCGACCACACCTTGCGACCACACACCCTGTGGTCGTAGAAACTGAGACCACAGGTGCAGCCACACCTGCGACCACTCAGTTTCTAGAAGTTTGAATTACTGGAAATAAACTCTAATTTAAAATATAAATTTGTTAGGTTTCCAAGTGGTCTAAAAGTGATTTACAAAGCTTGAAGAGGAACAACCATCAACCAAAGGTGAGGGAACAAGGCCTAAATTAATTGGCTAATAATAAACTATTTTATTTATTGAGTTAATGCCATGAATGATTCTCTGTTTGTATGCTTATAATGTGCATTTCACATGTCATCCAATATTCCTGCTATTACTGCTCATGCATATTTAATTATGTTTATTTATAACATGATGATGATAATGATGCTAGAATAGGCATGTGAATGTATGTGTGTGATTAGTGTGCTTGATGCGAGTGGAGCATCAGAGGGAGGACGTGACATTGTGGTTCATCCTAGTCACCAGACTCTAGCTCTATCTTTACTCAAGTCTTGTCCACTGACATCGTCGTATCATCATTACCTTAGCAGAACTATTACGTCATAGGGCATCAGGGGAGGTGGCCTCGGACCGTGTAGTCTCTGACTCTGTCGGGGGGCCTTAGCTTTATCTCTATGGACGTATTGAGGGATGTTGGGGTGAGGCCTTGGATACACTGTTTGATATTAGGATTGGTTAGTTGCGAACCCAGTTTGCAAGCCCTCGCCAATAAGGGCTTACGTGTTGGTATGGGTAGGGCATCAAGGGAAGTGTTATGTGGTGTTTAATCTAAGCACTTTAGCTCTATCTCTATTCCATGATTGGTGCATATGGGACAGCAATGGTGTTTGATCTATTGGGCGACTTTACACACTCGTGTATAGAGGTGCGACGGTCACTAATCCTTTCTATTGCACATTGCAAACTTATAAACCAGACCAAATATATGAATTGAATGCATACATATGTTTGTTACATTATTTTTTTTTCTCACTGAGCCATGATGTGTGCTCACCCTTTCGACGTCGAATATTTTAGTTGATGATGCTAGTTCTACCGTGGAAGATTATATGAATGCACTAATGTATGGACATATTGCTGCGATGGATGTGGAAGCTATGGTGGAGTCGCATGATTCATCATTCGAGTGCAACTCATGTGTTTTCGATTAGATTTAGTTGTTGGATTATCAGAACATGTAATAGATTATTTTATTTTATTTTTGTCTTTAGTCATTTGGAGATAATTGGATAATTAATTATGTTATCACTGTTAGATACTCAATTCATTTATATTAAAGACTTCTGCTATTGTTTATTTACTCTAATTATGGTTATGGTTGTATCTGGTTTAATCAAATAGACACGGCCTATACGAGATCCCGATTGAACCGTTGTTTCATAGACGGTTCATCACACCATTCTGGTTGGTTCAGAATTGGGGTGTGATGAGCCAGGCCACCTGAGTCTGAGTGCTCGGAGACTAGCTGTCAGATCGGCTACTCGCTCGTTTGTTGAGCGCTGGGCATCTAGAAGCTCTCCTACTCTCCGATCAGTCATGCGTTGAGCCTCCCGAATCTCACGTAGTAGCCCCATCATGTCATCTGGTGGTAGGCGTGAAGGGCCAGCTAAATGAGAAGCCCAAGAAGGGCCAGCTCCAGTGGAATGCTGTGGTGATGGAGGAGGGATGCCATCCACATCCATGAACAGCCGATCTTTGTTGTCCTCATCATCACTCTCGTCTACCTCTGTTGTTGCCACTGCTGCCGCCTCTGCATCTGCTGCCTCTACTCGAGTGAGAGGACATCTCATAGCATTCATCTCGTCATCACTGACCTGTATCTTTCTCATGTCCATCTTGCTGATGGTTTCCACTAGGTCCACTTATAGACGAGCAAGCAATGTGAAGATTAACCACTCATAGGACAAGTTACCTCTCGAGTCAGGCAACGTAGCTCTGTGCATAGTCCGAAGGACAATATACGGGAGATAGACAGGCTGCCTAGTAAGATACAGTACAGCAGGTACTGAGTCAGCTGTGAGACCATCTCGTAGTGTCCACCCTGGGGAATAAGATTATGCTGGATAATCTTACAATAGACCCGTGGCTCTGGACGCATGTTGACTGCTTTCATCTCCCAGCAGTCATCTCGAAGAATTTGGTTATCTATCTTTGCACGCACCTGTATAGACAAAAACTGTGACTCCCTTGGCGCACAGTAAACTAACTGACCATCATTTGAGATGCCTAGGAGATCAGCCAACTCTTGATAGTTGAAAGAGATCGAAACCCCTTCCACCCAGCTGGTGATCTGAAGCTCTCTGCCCCTGTCAACATCCTGTAAGCACCCCATTTTTGCCACCCTCAGCATAAGTGAACCAATATGGTTGATTTTCGGCCTTTAACCTAAAGGTTGGTGATTCTCTAATGAACCCCATAATAGGGTCATTGGATATTACCTACTTGGATGAATAGGCCGTGAAATTATCTTCGAAATGAGATTGAATCATCAAATTCTGACCTCAAACAAGGAAGATATCATAGTTTGAAAGTGCAAGGGCATTTACGTAATTATCGTATCATGCATGCATTATCATTCAAACTTCAAGACATCATATCTTGGTCATCTGATATCGGAATCAGATGATTCAAAGGCCAATATTCCTTATTTTCAGTCCTCTTAAAAGTGGACGTGAAAAATCCTGGGTAAAAGTCACCAGTGAGCCCCATGCAAGCTTTCATGCAAAATTATCGTTAAAACTTTAAAGCTTCATATCTTTGTCGTTCTACATCGGATTCAGATGATTCCAAGGCCATTATTCTTCATTTGTAATGTTCTACAAAGTGGACGTAAAAAATCTCGGGTAGAAGTCTCCGAAGGGTCCCATGTAAATTACACATGGAAATGGTCATTTAATCTTTGAAAATTCATATTTTGTTCACCTCATATCCAAATCAAGTAATTTCAGCTTCATTATGTTTCATTTTTAGTATTCTACAAAATAGACGTAAAAAATCTCGGGTAGAAGTCTCCGAAGGATCCCATGCAGAATGGTCAGTCAAATTATCAATAATTGGCCTGCTTAAACTTCAGAAATTCATAAGTTGGCCATTTTATTTCCAAATGAGATGATTCAAGTTCCAATATTCCTCATTTTTAATGTTCTACAAAGTGAATGTAGAAAATTTGGAATATATGCTATCAAAAAATTTCATATGGAGGGTGACAGAAATGGACTATGAAATGTCAACCTCAGTCCAAACCAGCTTAATTCAGCTTAATCTAACTTAGCCTGGCCCAGCCCAGACCAATCCAGATCAAGTTATGTCAGTCATATGCATGCATTCCTTTTATACGTGTATAATGTATAATATATTATTGTACATAAGATATATATATATATATATATATATATATATATATATATATATATCTTATGGATATATTATATGTATTAATACATTTATATATATATATATATATATATATATATATATATATATATATATATATATATATATATATATATATATATATATATATATATATCTTATGGATATATTATATGTATTAATACATTTATATATATATGTATACATATATATTATAGGAAAGAGAGAGGAAAGTGAGGCCGTGGAAAGAGAGAGGAAAGAGAGGCCATAGGAAAGAGAATGGGAGAAAGAAAAAAGAAAAGAGAGAGAAATAAAAGAAAAAAGAAAAGATTATCCTTCACGTTTTCTAGAAAGAAAACGTGAAAGAGAGAGGGAGAAAGAAAAAAAAGGAAGGAAAGAGGAAGGAAAGAAAAAAGAAAAAAAGAAGAAAAAGAAAAAAAAAAGAAATGTTTTCTAAGAAAGAAAACGTGAAAAGAGAGGGAGAAAGAAAAAAAGGAAGGAAAAGAAGGAAGAAGAAAAGGAAATAAGAAAGAAAGGAAAGAGAAAGAATTTTCTAAAAGAATGAAAGAGAGAAAGGAAGGAGAGAAGGATTTTCTAGAAGAAGAAGGAGAAAAAGGAAAGAAAGGAAGAAGAAAAAACGTGGGAAGGAAGAAAAGAAAGAAAAAAAAGAAAAAATGGAAAGAAAGAATTTTCTAGAAGAAAAGGAAGGAAGATAGAAGAAGGAAAGAGGAAGAGAGGATTTTCTAGAAGAGGGAGAGAGAGAGAGAAAACGTGTGGAATAGAGAGGGAGAAGAGAAAATGGAAGGAAGAGAAGAAAGGAAAGAAGAAAAAATGAAGAAAAAAAGATTTTCTAGAAAAAAAAAGAAAGGAAAGAATGATCTTCTAGAAGAGGAGAGAAAAAATATAAATAGGCAAAAGAAGAGAGAGGAAGCTCTCTTTTTCCAGACCATAGAGAGAGGAGAACGTGATAGAGAGAGGAGGACATGAGTGAGAGAGAGAAAACGTGAGAGAGGGAGAAAGAAAGAGAGAAGAAAAGAGAAAAGAAAGAAAAAGATGAAAAAAAGAGAGAAAGAGAAGAGAGAGGGAAGCAGAAGAGAAGAGAAGAAGGATTCGCATTTAAAGGGGGTTGATACAACCTCCAATGACCCTTCATCGACGGTTTCGCTCGATTTAAGCACAATGTTAGTACTTTAAATAAATTTAGAGGCCGTTAGAATGCTTGAATGCCAATTTTGCTTGAAAAAAGTTAATTTCTATGAAATCTCAATCATGAATGCTCTATTACATGTTTGTTAATATTAGGATGCCTATTTCTAATATTTTTCATGAATGATAACTTGTCTAAGCTATTCAATGATGAGTTTTTTAATGATATACAATGATGTTTAATGTTTTTTACAAATTTCATAAAATGGTTTTCTAATCTGAAATTTCTAGATTTAGGATTCAAACTTAGGACGTACATCACATGTATTTTTTTTACGATTTTGAAGCATATATTCTTATGGGAGTCTCTCTGATATGTTAGAAGACTACCCTAAAAATTTCATTCCATTTGAAATTGGAAAAATATATAAAAAAAATTTGTCTTTGACATTGCTTTTTCTCTCAGATATAATGCAATCCTCCATCAGAAAGTCTCTAGACAAAAATCTTATGGCCATAATCAGAAAATATACTTAATATAAAACTTTTAGACATGAAGGTCTTCTAAAAAATGGCACTGGTTTTGTATTTTTTAAATTTTTTATTGAATTGATATTAATTTTTAAGTGTATAGTGCTCTGATTTTGAATCTGTCATGATGTACTGATTTGCATGATTGAAAAGAAACATTTTTCACAAAAAAAATATACTGTTTTAACTTTTTTTTCTTTATGAAATTTTAGATCAGACAGTTATCTACATAGATATATGTCTGTATTTAATTTTCATTAATAATAGAATTTTATTTGGAATTTATGGTGCAACTAGTCAAAAATCTGGAACAGATTTGACTAGTGCACATGTTCGGTCTTAGGGCGTATCTTTGACCTATTTTTGCTTTCTGTTGGGATTCAACTCCTTCATATGAAATATAATATATTAAGTCATCTTTATATGAAAAAAAGTTGAGCTTGATTTGAATTTCGAAAGACCTACTTATGGTCATTCTTGTGTAATGTGACAAAATCTGAATACAGTTCATAGTTTTGTCCATTATCTAAAACCTTGTGTCACAATTTTAACAGTTTCGAGTAGTTAATCTTCCCAAATTTCTTCATAAAAATTACATTTTTTTCAAAGAACATTGAATATATTTTTTTTGATAATTTTACACTTTTCAAAAAAGGTTTCATTGATGTCTCATTCATTATAACATCAATGATTGTTTAAGTGAATTCTGTCATATTTGGATAAATGACTATATTTGAAGCATTCATATGCTTTGTTTCGATTGTGCATACCATGTTTGCCACATTCCATGTGTTGCTATTTTTGGTAGAATAGATAAATTTTTACTATATTTTAGTAAAATCTTAACAATTACTATTTTTAAGACTTACTATGCTTAGAAAATAGCATATAAGATCTTTCTTTTTTTTTTTGTTGAAAAAATTCATGTCATATATGCATTCTATGATTGGTACTTATCATATTGATATATAGATGCATATTAGATCTTGCCATATAAGATCTTGCCATGCTTAGATTTTACCATAATAGGTTCTTGCCTTATTTGCAATACATGCCATATTAGGAAGATTTTCATAATCTTACTATATGTTGTGATAGTTACCATAAATATCAAACATGTCATGCTTAGAATATTCTTTTTTTGGTAATAATTTAATTTATGTTGCACCCTAGTTGAACTGCCATAATTATACACCTAACAAACATATTAGGTGTGGGGATGTGCATTTAGGCACCCACATTCTTGGGAAGGGTATAATGGTAATAATAAAAACCTTAATAAAGAAAAAAAATGCTTTGCCAAAATTTTCAAAATTAGAGCTCAGGTTGAAAAAGATAATTCAGGATGATTTTGCCCCTCAGTAAACCCTAAACCCAAATAGGTTCTAAATCCTAAACCGAGAATAGGTCCTAAACCTTAAACCTAGAACAGGTTCTCACATCTAACCTAGAACAGGTTATTAAGCCTGAACTTATCGAATTCTGATTCCTAGGTCAAAACCATAGGATACGTAGGCCATTTGGGAGAAACCAAAATTCGGATCCACACCTTAGCCCACTCGGACTATCCATAGATCCACTAGGATATCCATTCCCATTTCAATCCAGATTTGAACTACGCGGATTCTGATTCCTAGGTCAAAACCCTAGGATACGTAGGTCATTTGGGAGAAACCCAAATTTGGATCCACACCTTAGTCCACTTGAATTATCCATAGATCCACTAGGATATCCACCCTGCCCGAACTACGCGGATTCTGATTCCTAGGGCAAACCCTAGGATACGTAGGCTATTTGGGAGAATCCCAAATTCGGATCCACACCTTAGTCCACTCGGACTATCCATAGATCCACTAGGATATCCAATCATTTCAACCCAAATCCGAACTACGCGAATTTTGATTCCTAGGTCAAAAACCTAGGATACGTAGGCCATTTGGGAGAAACCCAAATTCGGATCCACACCTTAGTCCACTCGGACTATCCATAGATCCACTAGGATATCCATTCTCATTTCAATCCAGATTTTGAACTATGCAGATTTTGATTTCTAGGGCAAACCCTAGGATACGTAGGCCATTTGGGAGAAACCCAAATTCGGATCCAAACCTTAGTCCACTTGGACTATCCATAGATCCACTAGGATATTTATCCACATTTCAACCCAAATAGGGTTATCCACATTCCAACTCAGAACGGGTTATCCATATTTCGACCTAAATAGGGTTATTCTTAGATCCACTAGGACTATCTATCAGTTTGCATGGACTATCCAGATCCTAACCCATAGGGTTTCTCATCTATTCAAGCATAAATTTCAACTTAAACAAAGAACTTAATCATGCACAAGCATAAATCACATCCATAAAGTTTAATCAGACCTGAACTACGATGGTGAACTTGATTTTTAAAATAATTCTGTGATACGTAAGCAATCTGATGGATACGGATTCAGTTCAATGATATCAAACCACTTGGTTTGGTTCGATTTAACAGATAGAGTCTAGCATAAGAAAGGCATAGGAGGCCGATTTCGATCGGGCAGTTTGGGTGCCTAACCCCTTCCCATAACCTTAACCTGACGCTTACCCAATCTCTGATGGACCAGAAATCCAATCTAAGGGTCATGAATCAATTGAACTCTTACCTTAGGGTGAGATTTCACATTTCTAAGGTCTTAGACCTTAATCTAGGTGGTGACTTTCAAATTTCCATCTTTGTCCTCACACATCGTCTAGGTCATCCTCCACCTGAAGGTAACAGAAGAACTGCTTCACTAAATCTGGGTGAGTACAAACTTCATACAGAATCACTGGCAGCGAGCCCATATCACCAAATTCTCTTTCTACATCAAACAAGGCTAAATAGGCTAAGTTAACACATCTACCCCCTTCCACCTTCTTTCGATTAAACCAAGGGTATTGTGTCTCTGCTTCTACGGACCTGAAGTGACGTGGGTCATGAACTCTTGGAACCTTAGTGCAAACCATGATAACTGCAAGAGAAGAAAATAAGAAAAACAAGTTAGATAAATTTCAAAATTTGACAGCATAATGATATAAAATGGGAAAAGCCTCACTTTTCACCCAAACATTTGGGTAAGAGGATTTACATAGGTCCCAAACCATCCTGCAAGGCTCATACAATGGAAAATTTAAACTCAGTAGGTCGAATTTGAAGAAATTTTAACAATTGGCAAAAACCCCAAAACTTAGGTAAAAAATTGAGAATTTCAAAAATTTTACCAAACCAACAGATGAAACTCAAATTTTCTTTAGGGTTTTCATCCATTGGGTGGCCAATAGTAATAACCCACAATAAAATTAAATTTTTACGATTCAAAAAATATTAATTAGAAGAAAACCCTACAAATGGTAAAAACCTAGGTATGAAAGCTTAAAAAGGAGAAAGAGTAGGGAACATACTTGGAGGAATGGAATGTAGGTCATAGATTGATGGAAAAATCACCAAGTTCATACGGTTGATACTATAGCAACTCATTGGTGGCGAGTTGAGTTGAGACCGTAGGAAGGATGAAAAGAAATGAGAGGGAAATCTCGAAAACAGGTTTTAAAACTGATTTTGAACCATACAGTAGCACAAATTCGACCAAAACCATCGACGGTATGATCGACCATAGGATCTCTGTAAGTTGCCAGGATTTTGAAGTCACACCTATGGCCGCACAACATGCGACCGTAGGCCATCGACCGTATGACTGACTGTTGTCTATTTTGATTCTGTTTGAACTTTTGCCTATTAATCTTGTTCTTCTCTCGCCTTCCATTGTGAGACTAACCCAATACCACCACTCTATTTTGTCTCACATGTGTAGCTTTTCCAATAACACATCAACCAAGAGTTTAAATGGTTGGACGTAGAGTAAGTAGAAGGAGACAGAATGCAAACCTATCTCCACCACCTATGGAGACCAACGACAATGAAGGTCAGCAAGGGCAGGAAGGAAATATTAGAGCTCAGAATGCTGCACCTCAGAATGTTCACACCCAAGCCAACCCAACCAACGTACCTGCACCACCTACGGATTTAGTTACTGTGGTGATGAATTTATCACAGCAAATGCAGCATATACAACAAATGCAAGTCAATATGCAAGTTGCTATGGGAATTGTTTTCCTAGTTGCAAACACAACATCTCTACCTATAGGACAAGCTAGTACGGCACCTGGTAGTGGCAACATTGTACCCCAAGCACCGCAAACACCGACAGTACAAGGCCAAGTGCAAAATCCTAGAGCACCCAAAGGCGGGTATAACCAAGGTAATTATCAGTACCAACCACTTATGTATGGGGCATATGCATAGTATCAGCTTGATCACTCTCGATTGATCGAGCGTTTCCTGAAGTTGAAGCCTAAGGAATTCACAAGCAAGCCATCAGATCCGTTGTGGCCAGCTCACTGGATCGATGAGATGGAAAGAAACTTTACGATGATGACTATGAATGAAGAAGAAAAGGTATTATGTGCCACATTTATGTTGAAAGGTGACGCACACCACTGGTGAAAATCAACTAGAAGTTATCTATTAACAAAGCATGCCCAACTGACATGGGTTATTTATAAAGAAGCTTTCTTTCAGAAGTATTTTCCCAGAAGTTTTAGAGATCAAATGGAAAAGGAGTTCTTGAGTCTATACCAAGGACAGATGACTGTAGACACATATCAACAGCGTTATGAAGAACTGTTCTTCTTTGCTCCCTCTAGCATGCATGAGGAAAATACCAAAACCTGAAGGTTCATCATGGGATTTAGGGGAAGTATTCATGAGCATGTATTGGGACTAGAAAAGAAGATTTATAATGAAGCTGTTCAGATTGCTCGAGTACTGGAATCGAGCCAAAGGGAAAATTATTTTACTCAGAACAGAGGTAAAAAGAGGCCCAATGAAAACTCATACAACGGAGGGAACTCAAAGACATTTAAATCCTTCCGTACTCAAGGCTTCAATGTTGCAGCCAAGACTACTCCGACAGCCCAACCTCAACAGAAGCAAAGTAATGCTAGAGTCAAATGATTCAATTGCGATCAACTAGGACATTATTCAAGAGAGTGTCCTAAGCGAAGGAAGCAGCTACAGCAAGGGAGTTTATGCAGTTACTTCTGAGGATGTTGTCGCATCGCCTGATGTGGTCATAGGTATCGTACCTATTAATGGCATACCCGCCAGGATACTCTTTGACTCTGGGGCTACTCATTCTTTTATATCTGTGTCGTTTGAAAAGAAATTAAATCTATCTACCCCTCAGACCTTTAGACTGCATGTAAGACCCGTATCGAACTAACCGGTCGTACCACCTTGTACCAGGTCTACCTATCATGGTCGAGCCAAATGGACCAAGTGCGTGAAGGAAATTACGAGACCAGGTATTAAACTGACCCAAAAATAGTAAATTAGGGGACAGGGTCACATACCCAAATAGGCAGGGTCAAACCCCCCTCATTAAGGAGTCAGACCCCTGAATTTTAGACCGAGGGACGGACATTTTAGACCCGAGGGTCGACGGGATCTCCGACCCCCTCATTGCTGACAGAAACCGTAAATAGGAAACTTTCCAAATTTCAAGGGGATTCTTTCCTAATCTCAATGGGACTTATTTTGGGAGGTTCTCCTTTATAAATAGGACGTCCCTTAGCCTCTTTCACTCCTTTTGAAACCTTAATTGAAATAGAAGAGAAGGAGAAGAGAAGGAAAGTTGGAGAAGAAGACTAAAGAAAAGAATTCAGAGAAACCTCTGAATCTCAGCAAACCTAAGGTATGGGTATGTTTTCATTAATGATTTAAGACCTTAGAATAGTTCATGAAGAGGGTATGGTCTAGGAGAAACCCAAATCATCCATCCACGAGAGGATTTCAATGAATCCATGGAGGGAATCATGGTAGGAAAGTAAGGAAGTAACCTAGAGTTTTAAGCCATAGAACAAGCATAGAATGGATTATGGAAGTAAGCCATAGGACCCAAACATGAAAGAATGGACTGTAGGATAAAAAGGTCGACTCAAATCATGTGGGGTCGCATGTGGGGTCGATTAGAATCGACCCTACAAGACCACAGGATCGACCCCCAGCTTTCGGGAAGTCCAGGGAAGCTGTGGTCGCACCCAGGGTCGATGGAACATCTGACCCTGGAATTGACCCTACACCCTGGGGTCACAGAAAACTGCTACCCTACCTGCGACCCGTCCTGCGACCCTCGCTTAACAGCAAGTCTAAAATTATCAGAATGACTTCTAATTAAAATCTATCGACTTGTTAGGTTTTCCTATTTATATAAAAGTGATTCTTAAAGCTTGAAAGTGGATCTACACTCAAGCAAAGGTGAGGAAACAAGACCTAAACTAATTGAATAATAATAAACTATTTTATTTCTTGAGTCCAATGCCATGACTGATTCTATGCGTGTATGCTTGTAATGTGCATTCAACATGTCATCCAATATTTCTATTATAACTGTTCATGCATATTTAATTTCATTGTTTATAACATAATGGTGATGATGATGATGTTAAGAATAGGCATGTGAATGTTTGTGTTTGTTGGTGTACTTGATGCGGATAGGGGATGGTATCAACCGGTACTCCAATGCCATTTTCATTGGGTATATTGTGCCATAGCTCTATACAAATCTTGTCCACTAACATCGTCGTATCGCCATTACCTTAGCAGAACTATTACGTCGTAGGGTATCAGGGGAGGTGATCTCGAACCGTGTAGTCTTCAACTCTGCCGAGGGGCCTTAGCTCTATCTCTATGGATGTATTGAGGGATGCTAGGGTGAGGCCTTGGATACACTGTTTGCCATTAGGATTGGTTAGTTGCAAGTCCAGTTTGCAAGCCCTCACCAATAGGAGTTTACGTGTTGGTATGATGCAACTGGTACTGCCATGCCGTTTTCATGGGGGTATATTTTCACACCCCAATTCTGCACCATTCAGAACGGTGTGATGAACCGCTAATAAACAAACGGTTCAACCAGGATCTCTAAGAGGCTGTGTCCATTAAAAATAAAAGCATACACATCCACAACCATAATCAAAATAAATACACAATAGCGGAAGTCTTATAGTAATTAAACTGAGAAATCTAACTGTAATAATCGTAATTAAAATATCAAGTTATTGTTGTATCAACTAAGACATAAATAATAAAATATCAATTACATTCCTTTAATAATTCAAATGAAAAATTTAATCGAATACGCATGAGTTGCACTCGCATGAGGAGTCATGCGTATCCACTAAGTCTTCGGCTTCCATTGCAGCAACACACACGTACACCGAAGCACTCAATAATCTTCGACCGTAGTACCTGCATCATCAACTAAAAAATATTCAACGTCGAGAGGGTGAGCACACATCATGGCTCAGTGAGCAAACAAAACAATGCAACAAACATATGCATGCATTCAATTCTTATCTTTGGTCTGGTAAATAAGTTTGCAATGTGCTATCGAAAGGATAGGTGGTCAAAGGTTACGTTTATTGACGCCGCACCTCTATACACGAGTGTGTGAAGCCGCCCAAAGGTAACGTTTATTGTCGTCCCACATGCACCCACCATGGACAATGTACACGCAAAGGTTACGTTTATTGCTGTACCAGTTGCCCATACCAATACGTAAGCCCCTGCTGGCGAGGGCTCGCAAACTGGACTCGCAACTAACCAATCCTAATGCCAATCAGTGTATCCAAGGCCTCACCCCAGCATCCCTCAATACGTCCATAGAGATAGGGCTAAGGCCCCCCGGCAGAGTCAGAGACTACACGGTCCGAGACCACCTCCCCTCATACCCTACGACGTAATAGTTCTGCTAAGGTAATGGCGATATGACGATGTCAGTGGACAAGACTTGAGTTAGAGATAGAGCTAGAGTGCTGAGGCCCGGCCTATGACACCCCCCTGATACTCGCTCGCATCAAGCACACCAACCACACACATACATCCACATGCCTATTCCTATCATCATCATCATCATCATGTTATAAACAATAATTTAAATATGCATGAACAGTAATAATAGAAATATTGGATGACATGTTGAATGCACATAACAAGCATACATGCATGGAATCAATCATGGCATTGGACTCAAGAATAAAACAGTTTATTATTAACCAATTAGTTTAGGTCTTGTTCCCTCACCTTTGTTTGATCGTAGATCCTCTTTCAAGCTTTAAGAATCAACTAAAAATCAATATTATATCACAAGAAGACCTAATCAAGTCGATAGAATTTAATTAGAATTAATTCTGATTTTAAAAAACATGTTGTTAACTGGGGGTCGATGCCAGGGTCGGAAGTTCCATCGACCCTGGTTGCTACCACCTAGATTCTGGACTTCCCGAACACTGGGGGTCGATTGTCAAGGTCTGGTAGGGTCGATTGGCCATCGACCCCCCGTGCGACCCCCTGTGGGTTTAGTCAAATTTTCATCCTACAGTCCATTCCTTCGTGTTTGGGTCCTATGGCTTGCTTCTACAATCCATTACATACATGTTCTATGGCTTAGAACCATAGTTTATTCACCTACATGGTTTTTATGATCACCCCCATGGTTTTCCATGAAGACCTAACCATAGATGGATGATTTGGGTTTCTCCTGGATCATTCCCTCTTCACTATCTACTCTAAGGTCTTTAGAACTACATGGAGATAGTATCTATACATGAGAATTAGGCTTGTTTCTCTGAAGCCTTCTTTTTTATCTTCTTCTCCACTTTCCTTCTCTTCTCTTTCTCTTCTCCTTCTCTTCTCTTTCTCTCAATCCAATTAGGGTTCTAAAAGGAGTGAAAGAGGCTTAGGGACGTCCTATTTATAGAGTAGAAACTCCCAAAATAAGTCTCATTGAGATTAGGAAAGAATCCCATTGAAATTTGGAAAGTTCCTAATTCACGGTTTCTATCGGCCGAGTGGGGGTCGATGAGGGGGTCGGAGATCCCATCGACCCCTGGTTCTAAAATGTCCGACCCCCTGTTAAAAACTCTGGGTCTGACTTTTATACTGGGGGGGTCCGACCCTGCCTTGCTGGGTATGCGATCCTCCCCCTTATTTTAGTATTTTTTGGTCAGTTTAATACCTAGGATCGTGATCTCCCTCACGCACTTGATCCATTTGGCTCAACCTTGATGGGTAGACCTGGTTCAAGATGGTAAAACCGGATTAGCTCGATACGGGTCTTACATATATTGTATCATAGTGGGTGCATGTGGGGTCGACAGTGCCATTTTCATTGGGTGGTTTCACACACTCGTGTATAGAGGTGAGGCGGCCACCGAACCTTTCTATAGCACATTACAAACTTATATATCAAACCACAGATATGAATTGAATGCATGCATATGTTTATTGCATTGTTTTGTTTGCTCACTGAGCCGTGATGTGTGCTCACCCTTTCGACGTCGAATATTTTAGTTGATGATGCAGGTACCACTGTGGAAGATTATATGAATGCTTCTGTGTACAGGCACGTGGCTGCAATGGAGGCTGAAGACATAGTAGAGACGCATTCCTCATGCGAGTGCAACTCATGCGTTTTCGATTAGATTTTTATTTGGAACTATTAAGGAAATGTAATTGATATTTTATTTACTTATGTCTCGGTTGATACAATATAATTTGATATTTTATTTATGATTATCACAGTTAGATTCCTCAGTTCATTTAATATTAAGACTTCCGCTATTGTGTATTTATTCTGATTATGGTTGTGGATGTGTATGGTTTAATTTAAAAGGACACAGCCTATTAGAGATCCTAGTTGAACCGTTGGTTTATTAGCGGTTCATCACACCGTTCTGAATAGTACGGAATTGGGGTGTGACAACTTGGTATCAGAGCTCTCAGGCCTTGTCTTTTAAACCAGTATACTACCACAAAAGTTTGTGAACTGAGATAGGTTAAAAAAATTTAAAAGATGTAATAATAACACACTATAAGCATCTGTGTTGTTTGAGACAAAAATTGAAAGAGAATAATACATCTATTAAATGAGAAACAAGTTTATATACACTCGAAGGAAGAACAAAGGTATATATACAAGTCTAAAGCAGAGTATAGTCCACAACCCGGACAGTTACTCTGAAGTACAAAAATAAAAATAAAAAGAAAATACATCAGGAAGCTGGAGGTGATGGGGGAGGCGGTGCCTCGCGGTCTCTGTCATAATCCTCAGCATAGACTCTAGTCAACCAAGCTATCTGAGTCTGGGTCGTCTGAAGACTAGCTGTGAGGTTAGCCACCCACTGATCAGTCACGCGCTGAGCATCTAGAAGCTCTCCCACCCTCAGATCCTACATGCGCTGAGCATCTAGAAGCTCTCCCACCCTCAGATCAGACATGCACTGAGCCTCTCTAATCTCACGTAGTATCCCCATCATGTCATCAAAAAGTCAGTGTGAAGGACCAGCTGCATGTAAAGGACCAACTGCATAAGAAGGACCAGCTCCCGTAGTATGTGTAGGTGATGGAAGAGGTATGGAATCTACATCCATATACAAACGATCATCATCCCCAGCATCACCCCCATGAACCCCTGCTCCAGTGGCTGTTGCTGCTGCCTCAGCGTCAGCCATCTCCACTCGAGTACGCAGACGCACCAGAGCGTTCCTCTCATCGTCGCTGACCTGAGCATCCCGCATGCCCATCTTACAGATGACCTCCCAATCCAGAGGTGATGAGAAGGATTTCTCCTAAATCCTCTCATCCACCAAGTCAACACCCAGGCGGGTAAGCAGTGTAGTGATCATGCGTCCATAAGGCAGGTTGCCAACATGATCGGGTAGTGTGGAACTGATCATCGTCTGCATAATGATATAAGGGAGGTAGACAGGCTGCCTAGTGTAGAGACAATACAGCAAGAACTGGGTCAACTGGGAGATCCTCTCGTAGTGCCCACTCTGAGGTATCAGGTTGTGCTGAATGATCTCACAGTACACCCGAGGCTCTAGACGTAGGTAGATCGCTTTCATCTCCCAGCGATCCTCTCTGATGATCTGACGGTCAATCTCAGCCCTCATCTCCAATGAAAAGAACTGGGGCTCTCCGGGAGCACAGAACACCAAGGGGCTGTCGTATAAAATACCCAATATGTCCGCTAGCTGCCGATAATCAAAGAAAATATCGACTCCCATGACGTAGCTAGTGATCCTGAGTTCACTATCCCTCTCAGTATCTGTAAGACCTGTATCAAACTAACCCGGTCTTACCACCTTGAACCAGGTCTACCCATCATGGATGAGCCAAATGGACCAAGTGCATGAAGGAGATCACGATCCCAGGTATTAAACTGACCCAAAAACACTTAAATTAAGGGGAGGGTCGCATACCCAGCAAGGGAGGGTCAGACCCCCCAAGACAGAAGTCAGACCCCCAGTTTTATATGGGGGGTCGGACACTTTAGGAACCAGGGGTCGACGGGATCTCCGACCCCCCCTATCGAACCCCGGTACTCGGTAAAAATAGAAATTAGGAAAGTTTCCTAATTTCAATGGGATTCCTTCCTAATCTCAATGGAACTTATTTTAGGAGTTTCTACTCTATAAATAGGACGTCCCTAAGCCTCTTTCACTCCTTTTACAACCCTAATTGAATTGAGAGAAAGAGAAGAGAAGGAAGAAGAGGAAGAGAAGGAAGAGAAGAGAAGAAGGCAAAAAGGAGAAGAGTTACAGAGAAGGAGTATTCTTCTCAGGTATGGATACTAGTTCCATGAGTTTCTAAAGACCTTAGGGTAGATAATGAAGAGAGTATGATCTCGGAGAAACCCAAACCATCAACCCATGGTTAGGTTTTCATGGAAAACCATGGGGAAAGTCATGAAAGCCATATAGGTGAATGAATAATGATTCTAGGCCATAGAACATGTGCGGAATGGACTGTAGGAGCAAGCCATAAGACCCCAAACACGAAGAATGGACTGAAGGAAGAAAATCGACCAAAACCCACAGGGGGCCGCATGGGGGGGTCGATGGCCAATCGACCCTACCAGACCCTGAGCATCGACCCCCAGTGTTCGAGAAGTCCAGAATAGGGGTGGTCGCACCCAAGGTCGATCATTACTCTGACCCTACCTCCGACCCTCAGTTAATAGCATGGTTTTTATATTTCGAATTAGTTCTAATTAAATTCTATCGACTTGTTAGGTCTTCTAGCAATATAATAACAATATAAAGGTGATCTTAAAGCTTGAAAGAGGATCTATTAGCAAGCTAAGGTGAGGAAACAGAACTCTAAACTAATTGATTAAGAATAAACTATTTTTTTCTCTTTTCTTGAGTCCAATGCTATGCTTGATTCTATGCGAACATGCTTGTAATGTGCATACAACATGTCATCCAATATTTCTATTATTTGTTCATGCATATTTACTTTATTGTTGATAACATGATATTGATGATGATGATAGGAATAGGCATGTGAATGTATGTGTGTGATTGGTGTACTTGATGCGAGCGAGTATCGAGGGGGTGTCATAGGCTGGGCTTCAGCACTCTAGCTCTATCTCTAACTCAAGTCTTGTGCATTAGCATCGTCGTATCGCCATTACTTTAGCAGAACTATTACGTCGTAAAGCATCAGGGGAGGTGGTCTCGGTCCTTGTAGTCTCTGACTCTACCGGGGGGCCTTAGCTCTATCTCTATGGACGTTCTGAGGGATGCTGGGGTGAGGCCTTAGATACACTTTTTGGCATTAGGATTGGTTAGTTGCAAGCTCAGTTTGCAGCCCTCGCCAACAGGGGCTTACGTGTTGGTATGGCACTGTACAACAATAAACGTTAACCTTTGTTGTACAATGTTCATGAATTGGGTGCTTGTGAGTCGACGATAAACGTTACCTTCGGACGGCGTCACACACTTGTGTATAGAGGCGGGGTCAATAGACGTTAACCTTTGACTACCTAAACCTTTCTATTGCATATTGCAAACTTTAAACCAGACCAAAGATATGAATTGACTGCATGCATATGTATTGTTGCATTGTTTTGTTTGCTCACTGAGTCATGATGTGTGCCCACCCCCTCGACGTCGAATATTTTTAGTTGATGATGCAGGTACTACCATCAAAGATTATGTGAATGCTCCAGTGTACGGGCACGTGGCGGCGATGAAAGTTAAAGATGAAGTGGATACACATGACTCCTCTTGCGAGTGCAACTCATGTGTATTCGATTAGATTTTTTTTTTGTTTTCTTTATTTGGATTTAATAAAGACATGTATTTGATATTTATTATGTCTTAGTTGATACAGAATAATTTTCTATTTAAATATTAATATCACAGTAGATTTCTTAGTTCATTTTACTATAAGACTTCCGCTACTGTGTATTTACTCTGATTATGAATGTGGATGTACGAGGTTTAGATAAAATGGATTCCGCTTGTCCGAAATCCTGGTTGAACCGTTGGTTTGCTAGCGGTTCATCACACCATTCTGAAGTGTGCGGAATTGGGGTGTGACAACTTGGTATCAGAGCATCTTAGGCCGTGTCCGCTAAACTAGCATCTTCACGACGAATTTTGAACTGAGATAGGATAAAAGTAAAAACTGTAATATTAACACACTATAAGCACAAGTGATGTTTGAGACCAAATTTGAAAAGAAAATAATACATCTATTAAAGGAAGAACAATTTTAAGTACAATGAGAGATAAACAAACATGTACAAATAGCTAAAACAGAGTACAGTCCACAACCCGGACAGTTACTCTGTAGTACAAAGAAAAAAAATATGTACAATCATGAAGCTGGAGGTGAAGGAGGGGGCGGTGCCTCACGATCTCTGTCGTAATCCTCAGCGTAGACTCTAGTCAACCAGGCTATCTGAGTCTGGGTCGTCTGAAGACTAGCTGTAAGATCAGCTACCCACTGATCAGTCCGGCGCTTAGCCTCTATGAGCTCTCCCATCCTCATGTTTGATGTACGCTGGGTGTCTAGTAACTCATCCACTCTCACCCGCTGAGCGTCTAGTAACTCTCCCATCCTCAGATCAGATCTGCGCTGAGCCTCTCTGATCTCATGCAATATCTCCATCATATCAGAAGGTGGGTGTGAAGGACCAGCCGCATGAGAAGGACCAGTCGCATGTGAAGGACCAGTTGCATATGAAGTACTAGCTCCAGCCGCATGTGTAGGTGAAAGAGGTGGTATAGAGTCTACATCCATGTACATACGATCATCATCACCAGCAGGCTCCGTATGAACTCCAACGGCGGCGGCAGCTGCCTCAGCGTCAGCTATCTCTACACGAGTGCGAGGGCGCACCATCGCGTTCCTCTCCTCATCACTGACCTGAGCATCTTGCATGCCCATCTTACAAATAGCCTCCCAATCTAGAGGCGATGAGAAGGACTTCTCCTGAATCTTCTCATCCACTAAATCAACCCCCAGGCGGGTAAGCAAGGTAGTGATCATGCGTCCGTAAGGAAGGTTGCCGGTGTGACTGGGCAACGTGGCAGTGATCATGGTACGCATAATGATGTATGGAAGGCAGACGGGCTGCCGAGTGCATATAGAGTATAGGAGATACTGGGTCAGCTGAGAGACCCTCTCGTAATGACCACTCTGCGGTATCAGGTTATGCTGTATGATCTTGCAATATACCCGTGGATCCGAACGCAGATAGCACGCTCTCATCTGCCAACGATCAGGTCGGATGAGCTGACTGTCGATCTCGGCTCTCATCTGAAGAGAGAAAAACTGGGGCTCTCCAGGACCACAGAAAACCGTAGGGCCAGCATAGGAAATGCGCAGTAGGTCAGCCAGCTGCCGATAATCGAATGAGATGTCAACCCCTTTGACATAGCTCGTAATACTCAGCTCATTACCCCTCTCAACATCATTGTAATCCCCCACCACTTGGAGGTTACAATAGAACTGGCGTACCAAATCCGGATGGGTGCACGCGTCGTAAGTGATGACAGAGAGCCATCCCATATCACCAAACGCTCTCTCCACATTAAACAGGGCTAACTCAGCCAAGTTCACCTTACGACCTCCCTCTACTTTCTTGCGAGCGTAGTGGGCATACTGTGTCTCGGCTTCGTTGGAACGGTACCGAAGAGGATCGCGAACTCTGGGTACTTTGGTACGAGCCATGGTATCTGCAAATAAGAAAGAAAAACAGATAATATGTTGGAAGGATAGAAAAATCCAAAATTTGGACATTATAACGACGTAAGTTGGCCAAAAGCCTCACTTGTCACCCATACACGTGGGCAGGAGGACTTACGTAGGTTCTAACATATCCTGCAACACTCATACAGTAGGAAATTCTAACTAATGGAATCCAATTTGAAGAAATTACGAGAAATCAAAAATTTTGACAAATTAGGGCAAAAAGAGCAAAATTCGAGTTTCTCGATAACCAACCGATGAAACCCAAATATTTTTGAGGGCTTTGATTCCTCGAGTCACCAATAACAAAAGCCCCCAATAAAAATCAAATTTTTACGGTTGGAAAAAGTTTAATTTGAAAAATATAAGATAAACGGGCAAAAACCTAGAAATGAAAACCTAAAAACAGGTAAAAGTGAGAAGACATACCTGTAGGAATGATGTAGACGTCGAAACACGGAACCGAAATGACCAATATAGTGGAGTTGGCACTGTAGCAACTCAGAGGTGAGAGACGAGTCGAAACGGAGGAGGAAGAATGGGAAATGAATCAGAATCGGACCTTAAAATTTTGATTTTTGGTCCGGGGGTCGGAGAATTCGACCAGAACCATCGACCCCCATATCGACCCCCAGCTCTCGGGAACTTGACAGAAAACCAGGGGTCGCACCTGGGGGTCGGACATCCATCGACCCCCGCATCGACCCCCAACTCTCGGGAAAAACAGGTGATTCCCAGGGTCGGATACTGAGGGTCGGACATACCATCGACCCCCACCATCGACCCTGCATAGAAAAGACAGTATTTTTTCACAGAATGATCTAAAAATTTTGAAAATAACATCGGTTAGCGTGCCTACATGAAGTATAAATAATTGTCTCACATATTTTAATGACTTTCAGGCACCACCATTATCAGAGAAAAATATGGCTGGACGTAGAGTAACCAGGCAAAGCCGAAACGCAGTTCCACCACCACTACCTGTGGAGGAAGTCAGCCAAGAAAATGTATATGCACAGGGAAATCCGCAGGTTGCACCACCAGTAAATCTGGGCCAGGCAAATCCTACAAACTTGCCACCCCCACCACCGGAGCTGGTAACTGTGGTTATGAACCTAGCGCAACAGCTTCAACAAATGCAACACGCACAGGCTCAAATGCATACAGCAATGGGCATTATGTTTCAGGTAGTACATGCTACACCAATGCCGACTGGACAAACAAGTGCAGCACCGGTGGGTAACCACCCAGCACCTCAAACACCTCAACCACCAGCCGCACAGATTCCAGTACCAGGTCCTGAAGCAGTTCAGGCTAATTACCAGTATCCACAACCTATGTTTGGGGCATACCCTCAGAATCAAATGGACCACTCCCGACTGGTTGAGCGATTCTTAAAGATGAAGCCCAAGGAGTTTAACGATAAACCGTCCGATCCTTTATGGCCAGCACATTGGATCGACAAGATGGAGAGGAATTTTCTTATGATGACTGTTACAGAAGAAGAAAAGGTATTATGTGCCACTTTCATGCTAAAAGGTGATGCACATCATTGGTGGAATATACCAGGGCCTATCTATTAACCAAGCACGCCTTATTGACCTGGTCTATTTATAAAGAAGCTTTCTTTGAGAAGTATTTTCCCCGAAGCTTTAAAGATTCTATGGAGAAAGAGTTCCTGAGTTTATATCAGGGACAGATGTCCATGGATGCATATCAACAGCGTTATGAGGAGCTATTTTTCTTTGCACCACTCAGCATGCAAGAAGAAGACACTAAGACCCGTAGGTTTGTCACGGGGCTTAGAGGAAGCATCAGAGAGCATGTTCTAGGATTGGAGAAGAAAATATATAATGAAGCTATGCAAATTGCTCGAGTTATAGAATCGAGCCAGAAGGAAAGCTATTTCACACAGAACAGAGGTATGAAAAGACCAGCCGGAAATGCTTATAACAGAGGGAATAATAAGACATTTAAACCCTTCCATGCTCAAGGCTTTACTGCTTCACCCAAGACTACCCCAGTAACTCAACAGCAACCAAAGCCAAATTCTGAAGGTCCAAAATGTTTTAACTGCAATCAAGCGGGGCATATGGCAAGGGAGTTCCCTAAGCCCAGGAAGCAACTACATCAGGGACGAGTTTATGCTGTTACATCCGAGGATGCTACCGCATCACCCGATGTGGTCACAGGTATGACTGAAACCTTTAAGTTGTATTACATTGTGTGAGCATGTAGACTAAGTTAAAATAAATCACAGGTATCGTACCCATAAATGGCATACCCGCCACAGTACTCTTCGACTCAGGAGCTACTCATTCTTTTATATCTGTGTCATTTGGAAAGAAGCTGAATTTACCCATCAAAACATTAGACTATAAAATACTTGTACGGCCACCGATGGCGTTAGAAGTGGAGTTAGAGAAAGGTTATGGGCCATGTCCAGTTCTCATTGGTGAGAAAACCTTAGATGCAACCTTGATCCAACTTGGGATGGCAGACTTTGACGTCATCTTGGGAATGGACTGGTTAGCTCGGCATTCTGCGAACCTACTATGCGCCGAAAAGAAGCTAACATTTAAAGACAAAGAAGGAGCAGAATTTAGTTTTTCGGGAACCAAACTTCTCCGTAAACGCAAACTCATACTCTCAGCACTAAAGGCTAAGAAGTGCCTTGAGAAGGGAGCAGTCGGATATCTAGTATCAGTGGTCGACCTCACCAAAGAAGCACCACGGATGGAAGATATTGATGTCGTGCGGGACTACCCCGACGTATTTCCTAAGCAACTACCAGGATTACCACCCGACCGAGCCACAGAGTTTGTGATAGATCTTGTACCTGGAGCCGCACCAGTATCAAAAGCACCTTATCGAATGGCTCCTACTGAACTAAAGGAATTGAAAGTACAACTACAAGAACTGCTGGACAAGGGTTATATTCGACCCAGTATATCACCATGGGGAGCGCCAGTATTGTTCGTAAAGAAGAAGGACGGTAGCGTTCGATTACGTATCAACTATCGGGATTTGAACAAACTGACAATCAAGAATCGATATCCACTACCTCGGATCGATGACTTGTTCGATCAGTTGCAAGGAGCAAAAGTATTTTCTAAGATCGATCTTCGGTCAGGCTACCATCAGTTGAAGATTAAGGATGGAGATATTCCTAAGACAGCTTTCAGGACCAGATATGGACAAGATGAATTCTTGGTCATGTCTTTTGGATTAACAAACGCACCAGCAACTTTCATGGAACTTATGAACCGGGTTTTCCACGATATGTTGGATACGTCGGTTATTGTATTTATTGATGATATATTGGTATATTCCAAGGACAAGGAAACTCATATTAAGAATCTAAACGCCACCCTACAGTGTTTAAGGAAAGAGAAGCTATATGCCAAATTTACCAAGTGTGAGTACTGGCTAAGTGAAGTCGCCTTCCAAGGCCATGTAGTATCCGCTGAAGGAATCAAAGTGGATCCCAACAAAATCGAAGCTATTGTAAAGTGGGAAGCACCAAAGAGCATTGCAGAAATTGGAAGTTTTCTGGGTCTCGTTGGTTATTATCGGCGATTTGTAGAAGACTATTCCTGGATTACCGTACCTCTCACCAGTCTGATTAAGAAAGGTGAAAAGTTTGTGTGGACGGATAAATGCGAGAAGAGCTTCCAAACCCTGAAGACCAGATTGATATCCGCTCCGATTTTGACTATTCCTGTTCCCGGACAGCCATTTACCCTATACACTAATGCATCAGGACTAGGATTAGGATGTGTGCTTATGCAAGGAGAACAAGTAATTGCTTATGCCTCAAGACAGTTAAAAATACATGAGAAAAATTATCCCACTCATGATTTGGAGTTAGCGGCAGTAGTACATGTTGTCAAGATATGGAGACATTACCTATACGGAGAGAAATTCCAGATTAAATCGGACCATAAAAGTTTTACTTATTTATTTAATCAAAAGGAGTTGAATATGAGACAAAGAAGATGGCTGAAACTATTGAAAGACTATGATTGTGATATCCAGTATCATCTGGGAAAAGCTAATGTAGTAGCGGATGCGTTGAGCAGAAAGGCAATGATAAAATCTCAGGGGGAGGTTAGCACAACTGCAGCAATGTGTACTACCGGAATGGTATTCAATCACGGCAATGAACAGTATGTGATAGATACAACGGATGGATCAGCCAACCAAGGGTTTATTCATTGGTTTTCAAATATGTTCGCCGCATTGAAGATTATACCGGATATAATTGACGAAGTGAAGACAGCTATCAAAGCAGACCCTTTACCTGAGAATGGTACAAGAACACATCGAAAAAGGTAGAACTAACCCTGAGTTCACCTTGGACGAAAAGAAGGTATTGAAGTACAAAGGAAGAATATGTGTACCCGAAACAGAAAGTATGGACATTAGACACCGACTAATGAAAGAAGCCCATACCACCATCTATTCGATACATCCTGGAAGTACAAAAATGTATCATGATCTAAAGAAATTATATTGGTGGAGAGGAATGAAAGCAGATGTAGCTAAGTTCGTGTATCAATGCCTAAATTGTCAGAAAGTAAAGGCTGAGCGACAAAGACCCGCAGGACTATTACAGCCGTTATCGGAACCAGCATGGAAATGGGACTGCATCACTATGGACTTCGTCACTGGATTACCACTGACTCCTCGAGTAGTTGACGCAGTTTGGGTGATTGTAGACCGCCTGACCAAAACAGCTCGCTATATACCGATATGACCTCAGTATACACTAGAGAGGTTAGCAAAGCTGTATGTAGATAATATTGTCCGATTACACGGTGTACCAGAGAGCATTGTGTCCGATAGAGACCCACGATTTACTTCCAAGTTTTGGGAAAGATTGCAAAAGGCTATGGGTACAACATTGAAGTTAGTACTGCATTCCATCCACAGACAGATGGACAGTCAGAGCGTACAATCCAGATTCTAGAAGATATGCTACGAGCATGTGTAATTGATTTCAAAGGATCATGGGATGAAAATTTACCACTGATCGAGTTCACCTATAACAATAGCTATCAGGCTACTATACAGATGTCACCCTATGAAGCACTGTATGGCAGAAAGTGTCGAACTCCTTTATTTTGGAATGAAGTTGGGGAACGTAGTCTCGTTGGACCAAAATTTATTGAAGAGACTTGTCGAGTGGTCGACACTATCAAGGAAAGAGTGAGAACAGCCCAGAATCGTCAGAAGCAATATGCAGATACTCGACGCAGAGATCTTGAGTTCGTCGTGGGTGATAAAGTATTCTTAAAGGTATCGCCTATGCGAGGTCTAAAACGGTTCGAACAAAAAGGGAAACTAAGTCCAAGATATGTCGGGCCATATGAGATTCTAGCTAAGCGTGGGAAAGTGGCTTATCAGTTAGCACTACCACCATCTATGTCAAGTGTGCATGACGTATTTCATATCTCCTTATTGAAGAAGTATGTCAAGGATCCAACGCACATTCTGACAGTAGATCTACCTGATTTGACTGATGATTTGACCTTTGAAGTAACACCAACTGAAATCACCAGCCGAAAGGTTCAACGAATACGCAACCGAGATATCCATTATGTTAAGGTCACTTGGAGAAGTAGAGACATGGAAGAAATTACATGGGAAGAAGAGCGTGCTATGCGAAAGCAATACCTTCATTTATTTGACTCCGAAGGTATGAACAATTTCGGGGACGAAATTTTTATAAGTAGGGGGAGTTGTAAGACCCGTATCAAACTAATCCGGTCTTACCACCTTGAACTAGGTCTACCCATCATGGATGAGCCAAATGGACCAAGTGCGTGAAGGAGATCACGATCCCAGGTATTAAACTGACCCAAAAACACTTAAATTAAGGGGAGGGTCGCATACCCAGCAAGGGAGGGTCGGACCCCCCCAAGACAGAAGTCAGACCCCCAGTTTTATATGGGGGGTCGGACACTTTAGGAACCAGGGGTCGACGGGATCTCCGACCCCCCCTATCGACCCCCGGTACTCGGTAAAAATAGAAATTAGGAAAGTTTCCTAATTTCAATGGGATTCCTTTCTAATCTCAATGGGACTTATTTTAGGAGTTTCTACTCTATAAATAGGACGTCCCTAAGCCTCTTTCACTCCTTTTACAACCCTAATTGAATTGAAAGAAAGAGAAGAGAAGGAAGAGAAGAGGAAGCGAAGCAAAGAAGAGAAGAAGGCAAAAAGGAGAAGAGTTGCAGAGAAGGAGTATTCTTCTCAGGTATGGATACTAGTTCCATGAGTTTCTAAAGACCTTAGGGTAGATAATGAAGAGAGTATGACCTCGGAGAAACCCAAACCATCAACCCATGGTTAGGTTTTCATGGAAAACCATGGGGAAAGTCATGAAAGCCATATAGGTGAATGAATCATGATTCTAGGCCATTGAACATGTGCGGAATGGACTGTAGGAGCAAGCCATAGGACCCCAAACACGAAGAATGGACTGAAGGAAGAAAATCGACCAAAACCCACAGGGGGTCGCATGGGGGGGTCGATGGCCAATCGACCCTACCAGACCCTGAGCATCGACCCCCAGTGTTTGGGAAGTCCAGAATAGGGGTGGTTGCACCCAAGGTCGATCATTACTCCGACCCTACCTCCGACCCCCAGTTAATAACATGGTTTTTAAATTCTGAATTAGTTCTAATTAAATTCTAACGACTTGTTAGGTCTTCTAGCAATATAATAACAATATAAAGGTGATCTTAAAGCTTGAAAAAGGATCTATTAGCAAGCTAAGGTGAGGAAACATAACTCTAAACTAATTGGTTAATAATAAACTATTTTTTTCTCTTTTCTTGAGTCCAATGCTATGCTTGATTCTATGCGAACATGCTTGTAATGTGCATACAACATGTCATCCAATATTTCTATTATTTGTTCATGCATATTTACTTTATTGTTGATAACATGATATTGATGATGATGATAAGAATAGGCATGTGAATATATGTGTGTGGTTGGTGTACTTGATGCGAGCGAGTATCGGGGGGTGTCATAGGCTGGGCCTCAGCACTCTAGCTCTATCTCTAACTCAAGTCTTGTGCATTAGCATCGTCGTATTGCCATTACTTTAGCAGAACTATTACGTCGTAGAGCATCAGGGGAGGTGGTCTCGGTCCTTGTAGTCTCTAACTCTACCGGGGGGCCTTAGCTCTATCTCTATGGATGTTCTGAGGGATGCTGGGGTGAGGCCTTGGATACACTTTTTGGCATTAGGATTGGTTAGTTGCGAGCCCAATTTACAGCCCTCGCCAACAGGGGCTTACGTGTTGGTATGGCACTGTACAGCAATAAACGTTAACCTTTGTTGTACAATGTTCATGAATTGGGTGCTTGTGAGTCGACGATAAACGTTACTTTCGGGCGGCATCACACACTTGTGTATAGAGGCGGGGTCAATAAACGTTAACCTTTGACTACCTAAACCTTTCTATTTTATATTGCAAACTTTAAACCATACCAAAGATATGAATTGACTGCATGCATATGTATTGTTGCATTGTTTTGTTTGCTCACTGAGCCATGATGTGTGCTCACCCCCTCGACGTCGAATATTTTTAGTTGATGATGCAGGTACTACCGTCGAAGATTATGTGAATGCTCCAGTGTACGGGCACGTGGCGGCGATGAAAGTTGAAGATGAAGTGGATACATATGACTCCTCTTGCGAGTGCAACTCATGTGTATTCGATTAGATTTTTTTTGTTTTCTTTATTTAGATTTAATAAAGACATGTATTTGATATTTATTATGTCTTAGTTGATACAGAATAATTTGCTATTTAAATATTAATATCACAGTAGATTTCTCAGTTCATTTTACTATAAGACTTCCGCTATTGTGTATTTACTCTGATTATGAATGTGGATGTATGAGGTTTAGATAAAATGGATTTCGCTTGTCCGAGATCCTGGTTGAACCGTTGGTTTGCTAGCGGTTCATCACACCATTCTGAAGTGTGCGGAATTGGGGTATGACAGTATCATTGTAATCCCCCACCACTTGGAGATTACAATAAAACTGTCTCACCAAATCTGGCCAAGTACAGGCATCATAGGAGATCACAGGAAGCCAGCCCATGTCACCAAAAGCCCTATCCACATCAAACAAGACCAGGCTAGCCAAGTCCACCCGGCGACCTCCATCTACCTTCTTACGAGCGTAGTGGGCATACTGTGCCACAACCTCATTAGAAAAGAAGCGGACTGGGTCATGAACCCTGGGTACTTTGGTACGATCCATACTATCTGCAAACACAAAGAAAAATAGATACTGGCTTGGTGAAGATGAAAAACACAAAAAAATATCGACATTATAACGACATAAATTGGTCAAAAGCCTCACTTTTCACCCATACACGTGGGCAGGAGGACTTATATAAATTTTAAACGATCCTATAAGACTCATACAGTTGGAAATTTTATCTAAAGAGATCGAATTTAAAGAAATTTCAAGAAATTCAAAAATCTCGACAAATTAGGGCAAAAATGGGAAATTTAAAGTTTCTCGATAACCAACCGATGAAACTCAACTATTTTTTAGGGCTTTCATCCATTGAGTCACCAACAACAAAAGCCCCCAATTAAAATCAAATTTTTACGGTTGGAAAAAGTTTAATTTGAAGAAAATGATATAAACGAGCAAAAACCTTGTTAAGAAACCCTAAAAACATGAAACCGTAGTGAACATACTTGTAGAAGAGGAGTAAACGTCGAAAAGAGAAGCAAAAACCACCAATGGGTCGGAATTGTCACTGTAGCAACTCAGAGGAACAAGCCAAGTCGGAAAGGGAGAGAAAGAATGAGAAATGGATTCAAAATCGGGATTAAAAACCTGATTTTTAGTCCTAGGGTCAGAGAATTCGACCAAAACATCCGACCCTCCCTCCGACCCTAGCCTCTCGGTGATCTGACAGAGAACTAGGGGTCGATCCCAGGGTCGGACATCCATCGACCCCCACCATCGACCCTCGGCTCTTGGTAAGTATCAGTGATTCTCAGGGTCGCATACCCTAGGGTCGGACATCGATTGACCCCCACCATCGACCCTACGATGGAAAATACAGTATTTTTGACATAATGATCTGAAAATTTTGAAAATATCATTGATTAGTGGATTTAAATATGAGAATGAAGTATATAATGATTGCCTCACGTATTCTATGATTTTCAGGCATCACCACTACCAGAACAGATAATGGTTGGACGCAGAGTGACCAGACAAAGCCGTAACTCTATTCCACCACCACCACCTGTGGAGGAAGACAGCCATATACACCCTGAAACACAGGAGAATCTGAACACGGCACCGTCCGTAGTTAATGGGCAGACAAATCCTACAAATTTGTCAGCTCCACCTACAGACTTGGCTACAGTCGTAATGAATTTGGCACAACAGCTGCAGCAAATACAACAGGTACAAACTACTATGCAAGCTGCCATAGACATGGATTTTCTAGCTGTACAGACGATACCGATGCCAGCAGGACAGGCAAGCACAGTACCAGGGGGAAGTAACACAGTACCCCACGTACCTCAGACTCCCATCATGCAGGCTCAAGTACAAAACCTTGAAGTAGCTCCAGGTGGATATCAATACCAACCACCTATGTATGGGGCCTATGTTCCTCATCAACTAGACCACTCCAGACTAGTTGAGCATTTTCTGAAGATGAAGCCCAAGGAGTATAGTGGTAAGCCAGCTGATCCGTTGTAGCCAGCATACTGGATCGATGAGATGGAGGGAAACTTCATGATGATGACAGTGAATGAAGAAGAGAAAGTTTTGTGTGCAACATTTATGCTGAAAGGCGATGCACACCACTGGTGGAAGTCTACACGGACGTATTTGATGACAAAGCACACCCAATTGACTTGGATATATATAAGGAGGCATTCTTTGTATTTTCCTAGGAGTTTCAGAGATTCCATGGAGAAGGAGTTCCTGAGTTTATATCAAGGACAGATGACTGTCGATGCATATCAACAGCATTATGAGGAGCTGTTCTTCTTTGCACTAGTCAGTATGCAAGTGGAAGATACAAAGACCTGAAGGTTCGTCATGGGACTTAGGGGAAGCATACGTGAACATGTTCTGGGACTTGAGAAGAAAATCTATAATGAAGCTGTACAAATTGCTCGAGTGATAGAGTCGAGCCAAAAAAGAGCTACCTTGCTCAAAATAGAGGAATCAAAAGGCCAAATGGAAATTCTTATAACGGAAGGAACACCAAGACATTCAAACCCTTTCGTACTCAAGGCTTCAATGCTGCAGCCAAGACCACTTTAGCAGCCCCACCGCAGCCAAAGCAAAATGGTTAAGGAATAAGATGTTTTAACTGCAATCAAGTAGGGCATGTCGCAAGAGAGTGTACTAAGCCCAGAAAGCAACTACAACAAGGAAGAGTTTACACGGTTACATCTGAGGATGCTGCCGCATCGCCTGATGTGGTCACATGTATCGTACCTATTAATGGCATTCCCACCAGAGTACTCTTTTATTGAGGAGCTACTCATTCTTTTATATCTGTGTCTTTTGGAAAGAAGCTAAATCTACCCCTCAAATCCTTAGACTACAAATTGCTTGTACGATCGCCAATGGGATTAGAAGTGAAATTAGAAAAAGGTTATGGACCATGTCCAGTTCTTATTGACGAAAAGACTCTGGATGCAACCTTGATTCAACATTAGATGGCAGACTTTGACGTCATCTTGGGAATGGACTGGTTAGCTCAGCATTCTGCAAACCTACTATGTGCCGAAAAGAAGTTGATATTTAAAGACAAGGAAGGAGTAGAGTTCAGTTTTGCGGGAACCAAACTTCCCCATAAACAAAATCTCATACTCTCTGCATTGAAGGCTAGGAAGTGCCTTGAGAAAGGAGCAGTTGGGTATCTAGTATCGGTGGATGATCTTACCAAAGAAGCACCACGAATGGAGGATATTGATGTCGTGTGTGACTATCCAGATGTATTTCCTGAAGAACTACCAGGACTACCACCCGACCGTGCTACAGAGTTTGTTATAGATCTGATACCCGGAGTCGCACCAGTATCTAAAGCACCTTATCGAATGGCTCCTACTGAACTGAAGGAATTAAAAGTACAACTATAAGAACTGCTGGACAAGGGTTACATCCGACCTAGCATATCACCATGGGGAGCGCCAATATTATTCGTGAAGAAGAAGGACGGTAGTGTTCGATTGTGTATAGACTACCAAGAACTGAATAAACTGACAATCAAGAATTGGTACCCATTGCCTCGAATCGATGACCTATTCGATCAGTTGCAAGGTGCCAAAGTGTTCTCCAAGATCGATCTTCGGCCATGCTACCATCAGTTGAAGATTAAGGACGGTGATATTCCCAAGACAGCATTCAGGACTAGATATGGATATTATGAATTTTTGGTCATGTATTTTGGATTGATGAACGCACCAGCAACCTTTATGGAACTTATGAATCGGGTATTCCACGATATGTTGGATACGTTGATTATTGTATTCATCGATGATATATTGGTCTACTCCAAGGACCAGGAACTCATATTAAGAATCTAAACGCCACCATGCAGCGATTACAGAAGGAGAAGCTCTACGCCAAATTTACCAAGTGTGAGTTTTGGCTAAAGAAAGTCACTTTTCTAAGCCATGTTGTATCCGCGGAAGGAATTAAAGTGGATCCTAGCAAGATCGAAGCTCTTGTGAAGTGGGAAGCACCAAAGAGCGTTGTAGAAATTAGAAGTTTCTTAGGTCTAGCTGGGTATTATCGACGATTTATGGAAGACTATTCCCGAATTGCCGTACCTCTCACCAGCTTGACTATGAAGGGCAAAATGTTTGTTTGGACTGATAAATGCTAGAAGAGTTTCCAAACATTGAAGACTAGATTGATATCTGCTCCAATCTTGACCATTTTGATTCCAGAACAGCCATTTATTTTGTACACTGATGCGTCAGGATTGGGATTAGGATGTGTACTTATGCAAGAAGAATAAGTAATTGCTTATGCCTCAAGACAATTGAAGACACATGAGAAGAACTATCCCACTCATGATTTGGAATTAGCGGCAGTAGTACATGCTGTCAAAATATGGAGACATTACTTGTACGGAGAGAAATTTCAGATTAAATCAGATCATAAGAGTCTTACTTACCTCTTTAATCAGAAGGAGTTGAATATGAGACAAAGAAGATGGCTAGAACTATTAAAAGACTATGATTGTGATATCCAGCATCATCCGGGAAAAGCTAATGTGGTTGCTGACGCGCTGAGTAGAAAGGCAATGATAAAATCTCAAGGGGAGGTTAGCACCACTGTTGCACTATGTACTACCAGAAAAGTATTCAATTATGGTAATGAGTAGTTTGTGATAGATGCACTGGGTGAATCAACCAACCAAGGGTTTATTCATCGGTTTGCAAATATGTTCGCCACGTTGAAGATTGTACCCAATATACTTGATGAAGTGAAAACAGTGATTAAATCAAACCCTTATCTAAGAACGGTACAAGAAGACATCTAAAAAGGTAGGACTATTCATGAGTTCACCTTAGATGATGAAAAGGTACTGAAGTACAAAGGAAGAATATGTGTACCTGAAACAGAAAGTTTGGACATTAGACACCGACTAATGAAGGAAGCCCATACCACCGCCTATTCGATACACCCTGGAAGTACAAAAATGTATCATGACCTAAAGAAATTATATTGGTGGAGAGGAATGAAAGCAGATATAGCCAAGTTTGTGTCTCAATGCCTAAATTTTCAGAAGGTGAAAGCTGAATGACAAAGACCAGCAGGACTATTACAACCGTTACCGAAACCAGCATGGAAATGGGACTGCATCACTATGGACTTCGTCACAGGGTTACCATTGACTCCCCGAGTAGTTGACGCAGTTTGGGTGATTGTAGACCGACTGACTAAAACGGCTCGATTTATAGCTATACGACCTCAGTATATACTGGAGAGGTTAGCCAAGTTGTATGTGGATAATATTGTCAGATTACATGGTGTACCTAAAAGCATTGTGTCCAAGAGAGATCCACGATTTACTTCAAAGTTTTGGGAAGGATTGCAAAAGGCTATGGCTACAACATTGAAGTTCAGTACTGCATTCCATCCTCAGACAGACGGACAATCGGAGCGCACTATCCAGATTCTAGAAGACATGCTCCGAGCCTGTATAATTGATTTTAAAGGATCATGGGATGAAAAGTTACCACTGATTGAGTTCTCTTATAACAATAGCTATCAGGCTACTATACAGATGTCACCCTATGAAGCACTGTATGGCAGGAAGTGTCAAACTCCTTTGTTTTGGAATGAAGTTGGAGAACGTAGTATTGTTGGACCAGAATTTATTGAAGAGACATGTCGAGTAGTCGACATTATCAAGGAAAGAGTAAGAACGGCTCAGAATCGTCAGAAGCAATATGCAGATACTAGACGCCGAGACCTTGAATTTGCCATAGGTGATAAGGTATTCCTCAAAGTGTCACCTATGCGAGGTTTGAAACGGTTCGAACAAAAAGGAAAACTAAGTTCGAGATATGTCGGACCATATGAGATTCTAGCTAAACGTGGAAAAGTGGCTTACCAGTTAGCACTACCACCATCTATGTCAAGTGTGCATGATGTATTCATATCTCCTTATTGAAGAAGTATGTCAGAGATCCAACGCACGTTTTGACAGTAGATTTACCTAATTTGACTAATGATTTGACATTTGATGTCACACCCCAATTCCGTACTATTCAGAATGGTGTGATGAACCGCTAACAAACCAATGGTTCAACCAGGATCTCGAGTAGGCTATATCCGTGTTATCTGAACCCCATACATTCACATTCATAATCAGAGAAAATATATAATAGCGGAAGTCTTATAGTAAAACGAACTGAGAATCTATTGTGATATTAATATAACAAATTATTTTGTATCAACTAAGACATAAATAAATATCAAATACATGTCTTTAATAAATCCAAATAAAGAAAACTAGAAAAATATCTAGTCGAATACACATGAGTTGCACTCGCAAGAGGAGTCATGTGTATCCACTTCAGCTTCAACTACCATCGCTGCAACGTTCTCGTACTCTGGAGCATTTATATAATCTTCAATGGTTGTACCTGCATCATCAACTAAAAATATTCGACGTCGAGGGGTGAGCACACATCATGGCTCAGTGAGCAAACAAAACAATGCAACAATACATATGCATGCAATCAATTCATATCTTTGGTCTGGTTTTACGTTTGCATTGTGCTATAGAAAGGATAGGTGGCCGCCGCACCTCTATGCACGAGAGTGTGGATACGCCCAATGACTCTCACCGTCGCCCACAGCACCCAAATGAACATTGTACAACGAAGGTCACATTTATCGATGCACAACTCCATACCAACAAATTAACCCCTAATAGCTAGGGCTGCAAACGGGGCTCGCTACTAACCAATCCTAATGTCAAACAATGTATCCAAGGCCTCACCCCAGCATCCCTCAGAGCACCCGTAGAGATAGAGCTAAGGACCCCCGATAGAGTATAGGACTCAAGGACCGAGACCCTCCTTGATGCCCTACGTCGTAATAGTTATGCTAAGGTAATGGCGATACGACGATGCTAATGCACAAGACTTGAGTCAGAGATAGAGCTAAAGTATCCAGATTAAACACCGCATAACACCTCCCCTGATGCCCTACTCGCATCAAGCACATTAACCACACACAAACATTCACATGCCTATTCCTAGCATCAACTCATCATCATCATGTTATAAGTAAATAAAGTTAAATATGCATGAACAATAATAGCAGGAATATTGGATGACATGTTGAATGCACATTACAAGCATATTCGCATAGAATCAAGCATAGCATTGGACTCAAGAAAATAAAAATAGTTTATTATTAACCAATTAGTTTATGTCTTGTTTCCTCACCTTAGCTTATTAATAGATCATCTTCCAAGCTTTAGAATCACCTTTATAAGGTTATTATATTGCTAGAAGACCTAACAAAGTCGATAGAATTTAATTAGAATTTATTCAGAATTTAAAAACCATTCTGTTAACTGAAGGTCGGAGGTAGGGTCGGAGTCATGATCGACCCTGGGTGCGACCCTCCCCATTCTGGACTTCCTGAACATTGAGGGTCGATCCTCAGGATCACATAGGGTCGGATGGTCATCGACCCTCTGTGCGACCCTTGGTGGATTTTGGTCAATTTCCCTCCTTTTAGTCCATTCTTCGTGTTTGGGGTCCTATGGCTTTCTCCTACAGTCCATTCAACATTCATTCCATGGTCTAGAGCCATGAATCATCCACCTAGATAGCTTTCATGTAATCTCCCATAGTTTTCTATGAAAACCTAACCATGGGTTGATGGTTTGGGTTTCTCCGAGATCATACTTTCATCGTTATCTAACCTAAGGTCTGTAGAAACTCATGGAATTAGTATCCATACCTGAGAAGAATACTCCTTCTCTGCAACTCTTTTCCTTTTTGCTTTCTTCTCTCCCTTGCTTCTCTTCTTCTTCTTTTCCTTCTCTTCTCTTTCTCTCAATTCAATTAGGGTTGTAAAAGGAGTGAAAGAGGCTTAGGGACGTCCTATTTATAGAGTAGAAACTCCTAAAATAAGTCTCATTGAGATTTAGAAAGAATCCAAATCAAAAATTAAGAAATTTCCTAATTTCAGTTTCGGCGGCAACTGAGGGTCGATGGGAGGGTCGATGATCCCGTTGACCCTAGGTTCTTAAGATGTCCGACCGTCCCTGTAAAATAGAGGGTCTGACTTTCTGTTTTGGGGGGTCCGACCCTCCTTAGCTGGGTATGCGACCCTCCCCTTAAATTGAGTGTTTTAGGTCGATTTGATACCTGGGATCTCGATCTCCTTCACGCCCTTAGTCCATTTGACTCGACCGTGATGGGTAAACCTAGTTCAAGGTGATAAGACCGGGTTAGATTGACACGGGTCTTACAACTCCCCCCTACTTATAAAAATTGCGTCCTCAAAATTATACGTACCTTCTGAATCAAATAAGTGAGGGTATTGCTTTCGCATGGCATTTTCTTCTTCCCATGTGATTTCTTCCATGTCTCTACTTTTCCATGTGACCTTAACATAATAGATATCTCGGTTGCGTAGACGTTGAACTTTTCGACTGGTGATCTCCGTTGGTGTTACTTCAAATGTCAAATCATCAGTCAATTCCGGTAAATCTACTGTCAACACGTGTGTTGGATCCTTGACATACTTCTTCAATAGGAAAATATGAAATACGTCATGCACACTTGACATAGATGGTGGTAGTGCTAACTGATAAGCCACTTTCTCATGCTTAGCTAAAATCTCATACGGCCCGACATATCTTGGACTTAGTTTCCCTTTTTGTCCGTGTGAGGACAAAGATGGAAATATTTTGGAAGTCGCCACCTAGATTTAGGTCTAGGACCTTAGAAATGTGAAATCTCACCCCAAGGTAAGACTTCGATTGACTCATGACCCTTAGATTGGAATTCTGGTCCATCAAAGATTGGGTAAGTGTCAGGTTACGGTTATGGGAAGGGGTTAGGCACCCAAACCGCCCGATTGAAATCGGTCTCCTATACCTTTCATATGCTAGACTTTATTTGTTAAGCCAAACTAAACCAAGTGGTTTGATATCATTGAACCGAATCTGTATCCATCAGATTGCCTACGTATCACGGAATTATTCCAAAAATCAGGTTCGCCATCGTAGTTCAGGTGTGATTAAAGTTTATGGCTGTGATTTATGCTTGTGCATGATTAAGTTCATTGTTCAAGTTGAAATTTATGCTTGAAAGGATGTGAAAAACCCTTATGGGTTAGGATCTGGATAGTCCATGTGGACTGATAGATAGTCCTAGTGGATCTAAGAATGGATAACCCTTTCTGGGTCAAAATATGGATAACCCTTTATGGGTTGGAATATGAATAACCCTATCTGGGTTGAAATGTAGATAAACCTATTTGGGTTGGAATATGGATAACCCATTCTGGGTCGAAATGTGGGTAAATATCCTAGTGGATCTATGGATAGTCCGAATGGATTAAGGTTTGGATAACCCTTTCTGGGTTGGAATATGGATATCCTAGTGGATCTATGGATAGTCCGAGTGGATTAAGGTTTGGATAACCCTTTCTGGGTTGGAATATGGATATCCTAGTGGATCTATGGATAGTCCGAGTGGACTAAGGTATGGATCCGAATTTGGGTTTCTCCCAAATAGCCTACGTATCCTAGGGTTTGCCCTAGGAATCAGAATCCGCGTAGTTCGAAATGGATAACCTTTTCTAGGTTAATGATTGAGAACCTATTCTAGGTTTGGGATTGAGAACCTATTCTAGGTTTAGGGCTTGCTAAGGGGTAAAATCGTCCTAAATTACCCTTTTCATTCTGAATTCTAATTTTGGAAGGTTTGGCAAAGAATTCTCTTTCTTTATTAAGGTTTTATTATTCCCATTATGCCCTTCCCAAGAATGTGGGTGTCTAAATGCACGTCCCCACGCCTAGATTGTCTTCTAGAAGTGTGCAGATATGGCAGTTTGCCTAGGGTGTTGCATAAAATAAGTTATTGCCAAAAAGTAGAATATTCTATCTAAATATGGCACATAAAACATTTATGGCAAGAAATTCACATACAGTAAGATTGTTTAAAAATCTTTCAAATATGGCATGTATTGTAAACAAGGCAAGAGCCTATATGACATGATCTAGTAGGCTATCTTCTAAGCATGGCAAGACCCTAATTGCTATTTTCTTTCCATATTTAGGGTTTCCTACCCTAATTATTATTTTATTTTCATTTTTAGGGTTTTCTACCCTAATGTTACATTCTTTCCATCTTAGGGTTTTCTACCCTAATTATTATTTTATTTCTATTTTTTTAGGATTTTCTACCCTAATTATTATTTTATTTCCATCTTTTAGGGTTTTCTACCCTAAATGTTACTTTCTTTCCATTTTAGGGTTTTCTACCCTAATTATTATTTTCTTTCCATCTTAGGGTTTTCTACCCTAAATGTTACTTTCTTTCCATTTTAGGATTTTCTATCCTAATTATTATTTTCATTCCATCTTAGGGTTTTCCACCCTAAATGTTACTTTCTTTCCATTTTAGGGTTTTCTACCCTAATTATTATTTTCTTTCCATCTTAGGGTTTTCTACCCTAAATGTTACTTTCTTTCCATTTTAGGGTTTTCTACCCTAATTATTATTTTCTTTCCATCTTAGGGTTTTCTACCCTAAATGTTACTTTCTTTCCATTTTTAGGGTTTTTTTACCCTAATTATTATTTTCTTTCCATCTTAGGGTTTTCTACCCTAAATGTTACTTTCTTTCCATTTTTAGGATTTTTTTACCCTAATTGTTATTTTTCAATTTATCTCTTTCCACGACGAATATGATGAATGAAAACATTCCAACTATAGCAGTGGTAGTAATCCAAACATAGCAGTAATCATCCAAACATGGCAGTAATCATCTAAATATGACAGTAAGCATGTGGCAGACAAATATGGCAATAAGCATTGTAGCATTCCAAAACAGCAAGAATCATGCAAGCATCAAGATGATGGACATATCAACATGGAATCCAATGGTTCAGATTTAATGTCATCACATAATCAGAAATCAATTGATCATCCAGTGGATCAGATTTATCAATCAATGGTTCAAGATCAAAGATCATAATTAAATCGTGTGAAAATAACTTAACATCAAATGGCCATATTCAAATTTGCATTAAAAAATTTCAAATCAATGGTCACAATTAATCACATCAAACTCCCAAGATCAAATCCAGATAAGATGGTCATAATTTAATCATCCAAAATCCATATCAATGATCCATATTTAATCACCTTAAATTTCAAACCAATGGGATCAATTTCGTAAAATTCTAAGCATTTCAGATCAATTTTGATCACATGAAATTCCTACATGTAATTGATCCAATTAATCTCAAATTCTCAAGATCAGATCCAGATCAGATGGCCATAATTTAATCATCCAAAATCCATATCAATTGTCCATATTCAATCACCTTAAATTTCAAACCAAATGGATCAATTTCATAAAATTCTAAGCATTTTCAGATCAATTTTGATCACATGAAATTCCTACATGTAATTGATCTAATTAATCACATCAAATTCTCAAGATCAGATCCAGATTAGATGGCCATAATTTAATCATTCAAAATCCATATCAATGGTCCATATTTAATCACCTTAAATTTCAAACCAATGGGACCAATTTCATAAAATTCTAAGCATTTTGAGATCAATTTTGATCATATGAAATTCTACATGTAATTGGTCCAATTAATCACATCAAATTCCCAAGATCAGATCCAGATAAGATGACCATAATTTTAATCATCCAACATTCATATCAATGATCCATATTTAGTCACCTTAAATTTCAAACCAATGGGACCAATTTCATAAAATTCTAAGCATTTTCAGATCAATTTTTTATCACATGAAATTCCTACATGTTTGGATCAATTTTATCCACATGAAATTTCAACACATTTGAGTCAATTTTAACACATGAAATTTCAAATAAAGAACAAAGAAAACGATAAAGCAGAGTTTACCTATTTTTTCTGATTTCTCCTTCTCTTGATCTTCTTCTTCTTCTTCTTTTTCTTCTTCTTCTTTTCCTTCCTCTTCTGTTCTTTTTTTTTTTTCTGGTTTCAGCTCTTCCTCTACTCCTGTGCTCTCTCTCCCTCCTTTTATTCTAGGATTAACACCTCTTAGTTCACAATCCAAATATTTTTCTTAGAGAAATCGACTCCCTTCCTTGTTGGGCCTCTTGACACTTAGTCATACATTTGTGTCCCTCTTTAGATTTTTCTTAATTCTCTTTCTTTATTTGAAACCATGACAACCAACTAAACTCTCTTTTTTTTCTTTATTCTCCTTTTCTTTCTTTTTTAACTCCCTTCTTCTTTTGTTATTTCCCTTTTTTTTTTTTTCTCTTTCTATCCAAAACCGACATTAGATTAGATGATTTCCTCCCCCTAATTTGATTCTAGGATCTGCATCTCCTAATTCACAATCCAAATCTTTTCCTTAGAGAAATCGACTCCTTTCCTTGTTGGGCCTCTTGATACTTAGTCATACCTTAGTTTCCCTCTTTAGATTTTTTTCAATTTTCTTTCTTGATTTAAAACCATGACAATCAACTAAACTTTCCTTTTTTTTTTTTTTTTGGTTAAATCAACGTACCACCTCTTGCTTCTCTATTATCTTTTCTTTACAAAAAAAAACGACACCTAGCTCATCTCTCCATTTTTTTCTTTTTCTTTCTTTCTTTCTTCTTTTACTCTCTTGGAGATACCTAGTGCCCATTCAATCTTTCCTTAATTCATTCTCACCTCATGCTTTCCCTTACTATCTCATTGTTCCATGGTTAGCACTACGATCTTCCAAATCAAACCGTGGCTAGCATGATATGTTATTTGCTTCTTCGTTTAACACCTCCAACCTATCCAATACATTAGGTAAATGTGACACCACCTACTTGCCAAAACAACCATATGCAAATTTTTCTCTTTTCTTAATATCTCGTGTTGACACCTAGCCTCTCAAAGATCCCTTCATGCTTAATGCATTCCCTTGGCCAGCATTAACATGTCTTTTGTTAAATTCTACCAACCGCAAAAATGGGGTGCTTATAAATGCCCCTCTTTAGCCAAGATTGTTACCAATTGAAGGCTGAAGATAAAAGAATCACATTTTTGGGATATGAGTGAGATTGCTTATTGGACTGCACTTAGGGATATTTGTCCTAAACTGCCTACGTATTCTAAGGGTGTCCTAGAAATCAAGCCCAGAACGTAGTTCAACTGGCAAGAAGGTTTGCTCTTCTTGGAGAATCGATGACTGTTCTTGTATGAAGCTAGGCTGTTAATACAATACTCATTTGTAGGCTGGAAACCTCTTCTTGCTGAGGTGACTCATGATGCAAGGTATGTGCGGGCTTGGACCCGGCTTGATCCATTTGTAGACTGATAAACCTCTTCTTGTACGAAGCTAGGCTGTGAATACAAGGCTCATTTGTAGGCTGGGAACCTCTTCTTGTTGAGGTGACTCATGATGCAAGGTATGTGCGGGCTTGGACCCAGCTTGATCCATTTGTAGGCTGGGAACCTCTTCTTGCTGAGGTGGCTCATGATGCAAGGTATGTGCGGGCTTGGACCCAACTTGATCCATTTGTAGGCTGATAAACTTCTTCTTGTATGAAGCTAGGCTGTGAATACAAGGCTCATTTGTAGGCTGGGAACCTCTTCTTGCTGAGATGGAACTCAATGCAAGGTATGTGCGGGCTTGGACCCGGCTTGATCCATTTGTAGGCTGATAAACCTCTTCTTATATGGAGCTAGGCTGTGAATACAAGGCTCATTTGTAGGCTAGGACCCTCTTCTTGTTGAGGTGGAACTCAATGCAAGGTATGTGCGGGCTTGGACCCGGCTTGATCCATTTGTAGGCTGATAAACCTCTTCTTGTATGAAGCTAGGCTGTGAATACAAGGCTCATTTGTAGGCTGGGGAACCTCTTCTTGCTTGAGATGGAACTCAATGCAAGGTATGTGCGGGCTTGGACCCGGCTTGATCCATTTGTAGGCTGATAAACCTCTTCTTGTATGGAGCTAGGCTGTGAATACAAGGCTCATTTGTAGGCTGGGAACCTCTTCTTGCTGAGGTGGAACTCAATGCAAGGTATGTGCGGGCTTGGACCCAGCTTGATCCATTTGTAGGCTGATAAACCTCTTCTTGTATGAAGCTAGACTGTGAATACAAGGCTGATTGCATGAGCTTGGGCTCGGATTTGATTTCGATGGAAAACTTGATGTCTTCTCTTTGATTGAACTGAGGCTCTTTTGATTGAGATTCTGAGATTGTTTTTTCTGAATAAGCTAGGGCTCTGCATTTTATTCACTTATATGCTGAGATTGAATTGATCTTTGAATGAGTTAGGGCTCTGGATTCACTTATAGGCTGAGATTGACTTGATCTTTGAATGAGCTAGGGCTCTACAATTGATTTACTTATAGACTGAGATTGATTTAAAATTTGGATGAGCTAGGGCTCTACATTTGATTCACTAATAATATGAGATTGATTTGATCTTTGGATGAGCTAGGGCTCTGCATTCACTTCATTTCTAGACTGAGATTGATTTAAACTTTGGATGAGCTAGGGCTCCGCATTTGATTCTGAAATGAGCAAGGACTCAGAAAGTCACTTATAGGGTGAGGAATTTGCTATTGATTTTGAAATGAGCAAGAACTCAGAAGGTCACTTATAGGGTGATACTGAATGACTCATCTTGGCAGTTCCTACCATCTTTGGACCTTCGGGATTGAAAATAGGAATATCCTTCTTGGAAGCTCTATGGCTATGAACCTTTAAGATGCTTGAAAGTGACCCACACAGGGAAGCTTTGTTGACTTTGAACCTTTAGGGTTGGAATCTGACCCATCTTGGAAGTCTCTTGACTTTGAACCTATAGAGTGCTAGACATATTTGAAATGATGGTGAATTTCTTGGTAGTTTTCCAAGGTTTTTGCTCCTGCTTTATTGGTGAAGGCAAAAAACATGACATCAATGGAAATGGTGTCATGGACTTCGCTGGCATGATACCTAGATTTGAAACTTTCCATTTATGATCTGGTACTGAAAGTTTGACTCAATTTCAGCATGGTAGGGATGACTTGGTTACTCCCTTTGAAGGGTTCCATGTAATTTGAAAGTGATGATTTTCTTCAGCCAACATTGGTGTTGTTGGATTTTGGATTGAAAGAAACTCTAGCGAGGATTTTGGACAAGAATGAGGGGAGCATGACAGTCTCTAACCAAAGTGATTTTATTGATTGACCTTGGTGTTAGACTGTCGAGGGACATCTGATCAACTAAGTTCTTTGATTGTGCACTATGGTAGACCAAATTGGTAGAATAGCCAAGCGGCGATGAAATGTGACATGGGTTGGCCCTCAATCTAGGCTCATGAAAAGCTCAGGGCATTGCAACATTGTTGTGCCAATTTTGAAAGATGAATGAACCATGGCCCCAAAATATGCACGATGAGCAAAGGATTCGAAGTGTTCCTTCAGAGAATTTGGTGACCAAATCCTAACAGGTGATCGACCACATTGGATTTTCTTCATTAACAGGATTGGGAGAACTGAGAAATTGGCAAAAACCAACTTGGATGGACCTACTTCTGTTGACTATGAAAGTAGTGACTTCAGACTAGACAATGGATCCTTGATGTAATGCTCATGATCAAGTTCAATTCCTCTGCATAGTGTATATCTATGCCCCATTGTCTGCATGTTGTGACAGACCACTACTATAGTGTGCTAGGGCAAGATAGAAGGAAACAGGCAATCTAACAGAGTTAGAACTAGGTTGAATCTGGATTGCATTTAGAATTTGACCATGCTTCTGAGGTCAAGGGAAGATTGATAGATTGATTGCAGAAAGTGATTTCTTAGATAAACCCTTCTTGCATCTTGAAAAATGAGGGAACTGATGATTTGAATGAATTTGGCTATATCCGTAACCGGGCCATGAGAATTTGCTCTCTCCCTAACATGACCAAAGGATTTGAAAATAAAATTCTATTGAAAGGCAATGCTATGGAGGACCTCATCTGTTTTGCTCTGACAAACACAGTGGGGTTCTCAACAAACCCTTTACCTTGAGCCTTTTCTGTCCTCTGCTTCTCATAACCAAGCCAGACTTGATGTGAGATGACCTCTGGTAGCTAAGAATTTCATCCAGAATATTCTCCTCTTCCATTTGTGAGCAGTCAGCCTCACCCTCTTGATCTGTTGCAGTCTTTTCCCTTGAATTTAGGATAGTTACTGATGGAGCTGATGTTGTTGCTTCCATGTAACTTCTGTTCTCTCTCATGGAGCTTGCAAGCTCAGTTTCTAGTCTGAGAATCTCTTCCTCAAGCCTTTTCCATTCGTCTGATTTTGAGTTCAGCTCATTGTTCAGATCAGATGCTATCTTCTTGGATTCTTCTGTAGAAACTTGCAATTGACTGATCAACTCAGTTGCTTCATCATATTGATCATTCAGCTTCTTGTTCTTTATCCTCTCAGTTTTGAGATCTTTAAGAGCTGAAAGCAACTCTCCTTCAAGATCAATCTCTTTTTCAACTTCATCTTTCCTTTTTGATTTCTTCTTCTTCCCTTGAAGCTCATCAAGAAGAAACATGAAGAGGACCTCATCATTATCATCCTGTGTTGATTCATCTGAAGAACATTCATTCTTCCTTGTAAGCAGACTTCTCTTCTTGGGCACATACCTTTTCTTTCCTTTCTGGTCTTGATTCTCTTTGGGTTCTTCATCATCAGAGTCATAAAATTTTCCCTTTTTCTGGCACTTGGACGCGAAGTGTCCTAGGCCTCCACAGTTGAAGCATCTCATGGTTGACTTGCCTTTGTACCTGTCACTCCTTTTCTTTAACTTTCTAGTAAGATAAGCTATAAGCTCATCATCTGAGTCATCAGAATCACTGTTGTCTTCTGCTCTTGACTTCTCCGTTGGTTCTTTAATTTTCAATTTCTTTACAGCCTCAAAAGCAGCTTCTTTTTCCACTGACACTAGGTCTATCATTCTCATCTCATAAGTGGTCAGGATGCCATGTAGGTCATCAATGGTTAGACTGTCCAAGGTGGTTATTTCTTCAAGTGCAAACACCTTTGCATTATACAGCTTGGGCAGTGTTCTTAATACCTTCTTGACAACATGGACTTCCTTCAGCTCTTCTCCCAGTGCTCTGATTGCATTGGTGACTTGCCTTGGCTTCATTTTCTCTCTTCTTCATCTCCACTATATCAGTGATGTCTTCTGTGGTGTGCTTGTAGCCATTCTTCACTGCTAGCCATACTCCATAGCCTTGAACTATCAAATATGCTTCCATTCTCACTTTCCACACACTGTAGTTGGACCCATCAAATATAGGAATTCTTCCATTCTTGTGGTGGTCTTCACTAGATGCCATTTCTCAGTCTCAATCTACTGTTTGTACCCGAAGCTGTCAGTCTTCTTCCCTTGGGAACTCAGCTCTGATACCAATTGTGATTCCCAGGTTGACACCGAGAGGGGGGTGAATCAGTGGCCACTAAATTCCTTTCCACTATTCAGATATGGCCTGATGCTATGCAAGTGGCTGCCAAGAGCTGATGATCACTTTGTCCTGTGCTGCCTTGAGCTGACTACTTGAGATTTTCACAGACAATCTGTCAAACACATTTCGTGCACACACCAACCACACACCCACAGGTATCCATACCAGGGGCTTGGCCTGCCAAGTGTGTACACCCGCACTGCGACACACGGACTTCTAATGCACACACAATAACATCCACATGACACACGATATAACGTGGTTCACCAATCACACACTGTGATGGCTACTCCACGGGGCAATACCCTAACCAAGGTTTCGTATATACCCAATACACAACAGAATACTATGGTTGCACCCACAACCCTGATGCTACAACATCACCCGCATTCACAGCCACAACTGTATCCTAGGCACCAACCCAATTCCAGTCAAGCACCCACTTGATAGGCTACACAATAGTTATATCAAATATTCATACAAACCCTTCCCATATAGCACTGATACAAGAAATAGGATTTGCGTGCGAGTATACCTTTCGGTGTTGCTCACTCCTGATGCAAGCCTCTCTATGCAAACATCTCGGCCTCCTCTTGGGCTCCACAGCTCATTCTTCAACACACCAACTCCATAGGACGCTCACAGCTGGTCCTCACATTCTCTTCAAGCTTCAACGAAGCTTTCATGGCCTCACACTGCTAGTAGGAGTCTCTCTCTCTCTTGGAGAAGCTTCAATGGAGGGTTCTCACAAAAATCACCATTAGAGGCTTCTTTTTCGAGCTCAAACCACTGCCAAAGTGTTCTACTTGGAGAGAGAAGCTCGTGGGCTTTTGAATCACCTCGATCGGAGCTCGGACGGCCAAGATATGGCCATTTGAAGTTGGGCCGACCAGATCATTACAAATGGAATCAACTTGACTTGATTTAGTACAGTCGCTACACCGGATCGTCGCCTACGCTGACAGAGTCAAAGGCGCTGTCGATCCGCGATTGGCGGAGACAGCATCTTCAAGCCATGACCGTTGGATATCTGCATAATGGCGGGATTGACTATCAGCCGACGGATCTGGTCAGATCGCGTCAGATCCGATCGGCTTTGATAGATATCGTTGGATCGAGATCAATGCCGCCGTCGTACCGAGAACGTGCCGCACAGAATCAAAACTTTGCTACCATACGTTGCGGAGCACCATTTTAAGATGCGCCGATCCAATCAGAACACACGCGCAAGTATCTTGATGCAACCCCTGCGTCACACGTGAGCCCGCCTTCATCTAAGCCATCCAATCGGCATTTTGCCTACGTGGCTCTCTCTTGGCCACGGATTTCGCATTTGCTTCTTTATTGATTTCCCAAAATACCCCTATATCAGATTTAAATGACCTATGTAACTGGAGTATCACCTGCAGGATTTTCGATTCCAGTAGGGTCCGAAAATCCTGCTTCATTGAGGCAATCGGTCGAGCACCTTGCGTGCATGCCGACCTCCCTGTGCTGTGGCATGCGGCGCTGGCTTGCGGCATGCGCGCGGCACTTCCACTGTGCAATCCACTCAGTCTGCTGTGCCTGCTGACATTCTCTCTCCTCCATGTCATCCTGTCAACTGTCTAGAGGTTGCCAACAATGACAACACATACAATACAAAGATGCTGGCAGCATCACAACTTGGCCAAGGTTCCAACAGAGATTTTGAATCTAGGTACAGGTGCAACCAGCAAAGTGAATGGTCAGCGTCTGAAGCCATTTTTGAAGCTTCCACATGACTCCATTGAAGAGGTCATGGATCTTCATGAGCTTTTTTACATTGATCATCGATTTATGGAGTTTTTTCTTCCCCTTGTCCTTGTCTTTTATGTTTCTGCATACATTCAGAACAATGCATGATTTAAGTATGAGGGAAGGGTTGAGATTTCATTGGAAAAAAAAAGAATTTTAAGCTTTCATTGCAAATTTTATCTTTTTAACGTTGGTTTTTAGAAAATCCAATCACTATTTTTATGATTTTGACACAAAAGATGAAGGAAAAAGAGACCTAGGATACTATCACATGCGAATAATAAAACCTTATATGAGGATAGTACTGAGGTGTATCTTGAGATGGGAATTGAGTTAGAAAATACATCTTATCTCATTTGAAGTGATGAATCTGTTATGGTTATAGTTGGTAATTTAAACCTTTGAATAAAGTTGAGACCTCCTTGTACTAGAAAAAAATAATAATAAGAAGAAAATAATAATATAAGATTTTTTTGTTCTTGGACTAGACAGGGCATTCCGCCTCAGGAAGTAAGGTGTCTTGATTAAAATTCCTTGGATAAGGTTTTTGTAAAAAAAAAGTACGTTTTAGCATCAATGTCCTTAAAGATATATGCCAAAAGCAAAGCTACATAGTAATATAGGAATGCATAATCACCTATACTTCTCAAGTCAGCTATAATGGAATAGCTTAGAGAGGAAGAAAAAAAAGAGATAAAAAGAGAAAAATATATATGAAATACAAGTGTTGAAAGCTGATTTTGGATTTTGGTTATCAGTATGTTACAAAGGGTTCACCTTAAGGAGAGATATGTTTGAAAGATATAATAAGGTTTTTTAATTGAGATACGACCTTAGTGTTTGAATCATATGGGATAGCAAAGTTCAAGTGTGGGGGTTTCTATATTTTCTTGATCCCAAGTTGAGTGTCTTGACTAATAGGATGTGTGTATGTTCTTTTTCCTCAATATTAAAGTTAAAACTTGAAATTTCTATATGAATTTTGTGTGTTTATTCTTTGAAAACACTCATGAGACACAACTCGTCCATTAAGGGTGACTTTTAAAGGCTTGTTGCATGTACTAAGTGCAATCGTGATTCCTACGAAAGTGAGTTAGGGTTTTATTTTATTTTATTTTTATATTTTTCTTTGCTCGAGACTAGCAAAGCTCAAGTGTGGGAGTCTGATGAACACATTTTATGTGTGAATTTATGACATAAAGTATGCATCTCTTATTTTATTTATGATGTTTTTTTATATTTAATGTTGTTTTTATGTTTGTAGGGTGTAGGTGAAAGAATAAAAAAAATCCAAGCTTAAAAAGACTATTTTATGTATTTTTGGTGATCCTGTCCAATTAACTTATTTAGTCAACTCCACAACCATGCATAGGAACGAATTTTATAAGGAGACCCACGAATTTTGTATATAAGATCAGCCTTGAACTATGTCAAAAGTAGCCTAATCTCATGTGAGAGATTTCATTCTCTTAAAAAAATATTTTCTATTGATTTATAATGGAATTTATAAGGTGAAGATTACCATATCTTTGGAGTTTTCTATTTTTTTCTCTCTCAAGATTAATATCACATGTGGAGACTGACATGACATGAAAGAATGAAAAGCTCTAATGGATTATGAAAATTTTGAAGAAGAGATAATGATGTCAAAGATACAATGAGTTGTTGTAAGATTTTTTTCTATTCAATAATCGTCCACATACAATGAACCTACAAGGTTGGCATTTGGTTACCAAAATTATCTTTACAAAATCCATTGTAATTTAATTATAAAGATTGATTGTGATCTTTACTCAATTGTATATATATGTGATGCTCAGCAATAGAAAAATCATCCAAGAATTCTATTGTAAATTTTTTTTTTTAGTTTTAAAAATTTATGAGAGAGTTTGAGAGTCTTAGTTTTTTCTTTTCAAGTTATGTTCTTCTTACTTAATTTATTTTATCAAATTTTAATTTCAGATTTAGAATTCTGTAATAGAGTATATCAATATTAAGTTGTACCCTATTACTAATTTAATTTAGGGGAAAAAGCTCACTTTGTAATCGTTTGCGTATCGTCTTAGAGTGACAACAAGACGACAAACAATGACAGAAAAATCTTCTAACGAGATAAATTTTTTTTACATTCTTTTATTTTTAATTTCGTTTTTTTTTCATGCAATAGATCTGTGTTACTCTATGGTTAATATAGTGGTTTCATAAATCTTTGTGTCGTTAAGAATTGATTATCATTTTTTTTATTAGTTTTTTTTATTTGAAGTGATTATGGTGTTAAGTTATTCAAATTCCTTTGGTACGCTTGCTTTATTTGAAGTAGAATAATAGCGATTCTACCTTGAGATCGACCCGTTACTGCATAATACTGTGCATTACGATTACACATTTAATTTCCACCAAATGGTACATGATTCATATTTATTAATTCAATTATTTAAAGGCATGATCTTGTTGGATGTGATTAATTATGCCTTAAAAAAATTCCACGTGTGAAACATAGTTTTAGTAATTTCCCAAGGTCTCAAAAAGGAAATAAAAACCAAATAATTCTAAAAGCCAAGTAGGAGTAATTGGTTTTGGCATTAGTCGATGTTGATTTTTTCAGTTTTTTTTATTACCTTTTAAATGCTACATCGATGTGTCTAAAACCCATCAACATACAATCGATTCGTAATGATATTGACATTGGCCAATACTATGTCCCATCTCTTCCAAAAAAGTTACAAATAAATGGAAGGCAACAAAACAAAAACTACATGAACTGATGAAAGTTCTTGTTTTCTCAACATGCGTTAGATGCTTACTATTTTATTTGATTTTGTGTTGTATTCTTTATGAAATGGAATCTTACATTTTAGTGTTTACGGATGATAGTTCTTTGTTTATTTTTCGGAATAAGTCTTATATTATTATTATCTTTTTATTTTGATTTCTAAAATAATTGTAATCAAATCTAACTATTTTAATTTGAAATCGTGAATTAATTATTAATCGGTTTAATTATAATTTAAAAAATAAAACCTTAATTGAATAGTTCAATTATGGTATCAACGGTTTGAAATCGTTAAATCCGATTAAATTTTACTTTAATCCTTCATCACTCTCATCACTGAAGGTTTATTCGTATAAATTAATTAAAATTATTTTAATACTTTTTATATGGCCTAGTATTTTAATCATAAATCTATTTTCTCATAACTTCCGACCATAAGAAACAAATTAGAGTTATTTTAATATTTTTTCTTTCTCGCTATTATCTATCTCTCCTCCTTGTTGTAAGGATTTTTTTTTAAAATCTAAATAATTAAAATTAAAATATTAAAATCTAAATAATTAAAATTAAATAATCAATCTTATCAGTATTTCAGGACGAAACCGTTTAATAAAGGGTAATTGACACATACCACCCCTGTACTTTAACCCAGTTCCAGTTACCTTAATAGTTTTCTGAACCGGACGACTGCCACCCTTTAACTTACATCAGGTTCACGAATCAGTCCAGGCTTAAATTTTAACATATTTATTCTCTTTAATATGGCCAAGGGTATAGAGTGAGTTGAAAAGTCTAAAATACCATTTTTTATCTTTACCTTTACTTTGCCTTTTTCTTCAATCTCATTGTTCCTCATTTTTGCTCCTTGTTAAAAGCTAAGGTTTCCAATCGTGTTGTTCCACAGTGAAAGTGAAGCAGTTTACAGAGAAGAGTTTCCAATTGTTTTGCTCCCTAAGCTAGGGTGTTTCTTCTTCTTTCTCATTCTGTTTTGCAGGTTTCAGCCATCTATTCCTGCAACTACAGGTTAATTCCCTCTCTTACTCCTCTCGTCCATCTCTTTTTTCATACTCTGGTAATCTTGTTCCCTTCCGCCTTCTCCTTCTTTCGAAATCTAGTTTTTCTCTTTGCGATCTGGTTTGTCCCAATTCTGATCCGATGGTAAGAAAAAGGCAGGCACACGATAATCAACTCTGCTGCCTGGTGCGATGTATCAAACGACTCTTTTGAAGAAAAATAAAAATGGATTCTGATCTTCTATGGCTTTCTTCTCTCCCACGGTTCTGCAGTTCATCATTTTGAACAGAATTTCTTGTATGCTCTTGAGTTGCCTCATTTTCCCCCCTAAATCGATCACAAGCTTCGATTGCCACTGATGCTACTGCCACTCCTCTTGCCATTGACAAAATCCCATCTTCCCAAGCTGAATCTTAGTTTAATCGTCTCAACTGCAACTCCCGGGGGGAGAGTTGCTTTACTTTCACTCTGAGGTTATTTTGGTCTTTTGGAATAAGTTGTAATGGTGTTAGAGAGGGTAAAATTGTATATTTACCCTATTTGTTTACAAATGGTTAAACCAGGAGGTAATTCGTCCGGTTCAAAAAACTATTAAGGTAACTAGAATGGGGTTAAAGTACAGAGGTAGTATGTGTCAATTACCCTTTAATAAATGATTCGATTTTATTTTGTCGTTAGCTTCTAACAATTAAACCAAAACTACAGTTTTTAACATACATTTAACCGGGGATATCCAATTGGTCCCAGATTACATTGACGGTGATGGTTTCCGGTTTAGGACAGATATTTCCGGTCGAAGATAGATATATATGGACCAGATGTTTTCGGTTTACGATCAAACGGTCCTAGAATCTGATCTAATGGTCAGAGAAAACACTGGCTCTATAATCTTTTGGGTATAAACGATTTCCAGTGGGAGCAAATTTGAGAAATTTTGTTCTCTCCTTTGTAGTTTCTTCTTCGATTCCTCACATCTTGACAGGTTTCTTTATAGCTTCTTTGTATCTCAAATCTTCGAACACAGTTTGCGAAGAGCACACAATCATGGGTTACGAAAACGATCCGTGAGTGATTCCAGCTTTCCGTCTTTTTCACTATAATTATTGTTTCTGAGAACTTAGGTTTATGGATCTTGATTTCTATTGCAGGTACCGTGATGAAGATGGAGAGCCATTGATGGACTTCGATGACATTCAATCTGAAAGGGAACCCTCGCTGGAACCTGAAGATCCTGATGAAGACTGGAGACGAGAGCGATCACCGACCCCAGTTCACGAATCCGATGTTGGATCTAAAGGGAAGCCGAGGAAGAGGCTTATTAAGAAGAGTACGAAGGAGAGCACCCCGGATTTTGATGCAGAAGAGGAGGCTAGGGCTTTGGTTCGAGACGATTTTGATGATGAAGGTAATGGGCCCTCTTCGTCTTCTCGTAAGAGAAAGGTTTCTAAGGACGGTGGGAGCAGAAAGGAGAATAAATCGAAGTCGGAGAGAAAGCTTGGAAAGAGCTCTAAATTGCAGTTTAAAGGTGGGAGCTCTTCTGGAATGTCTAGAGATCATCAGGGTGGCGACCCGGAGATGAAGGAAATGTGGGATACGATTGCTGGGGCTGATTCGGAGGTATTAGATATTCAAGGAACTTTTTTTTTACTTCTTCGAATAATGGGAATTTTTTTTTTTAAAAGATATAGTCTGGTTTTTAATTTGGAAGTGAATTATGCCCCAAAACTATTCTCTTTGTAATCACTAAATAACACGAAACTTCTGCTACACAATGCTGTGGTTTTTCTTCATATATATAGTTCGTTCCCTTTTGGGCTTATCAAATTCCTTTACTTGTGTGATGGGAAAATGTATATGCTTTGCTAGGGAATGCTGTATTTTTATTTTTCACTTATCTTTTGGTTGCTGTTAGTCCCTTACCCTACTTTTCCCCAATGCCGATATCTGCATTGTTTTCAGTGTGAATGACGTAAAGCTATGCTTCAGCTGGTTCAGGATTTCTTGCAAATTTTATGAAACTGAAATTTCCCTGAGATTGTCTTTGCATAGGGCTGAGTATTTACATAATAATAGTACTGCTAATGTGCGTTCTTTTTATTTTATTTTATTTGGAATAGGATGATCAAGAGGGTACTAGGACTTTGGCCGATGATAACTTCATAGATGATAGTGGTTTAGATCCTGCAGAGAGGTTTGGCAGTGACAACGAAGCAGGCTTTGCTGGGGATGCTCCTCAGGTTAGCAATTCAACCTTTCTTAATAGTTCCATACAGGGCGTGTTTCTGATTTTGCTCCATAGAAATATTTTTGTATGTGTTCTGAAAGAATCATTGTGCAACAAGAGCACATGTATGAATGCATGTTCGCATTGCTTCGATTGTTCTTGGTGCCCTTCCCAAAAATTCAGAATGAAGTAATATCAATTTTCTGATTCTGGCAGGCAGAAGAGGGTGAAGAGGATGATGAAATCAAAGACTTATTTAAGATGGGGAAGAAAAAGAAGAAAAGTGATAAAACTCCAGCGGAAATAGCTATGCTAGTTGAACATCTCATGGCCGAGCTTGAAGTGACAGCCGAAGAAGATGCCGAACTAAATAGGCAGTCTAAACCGGCAATTAATAAACTCAAGAAGTTGCCACTTCTAACTGAAGTTCTCTCAAAGTAAGATGGTTGCTGTGCTTCCAGGCACTGTATTTATTTTTCACAGATGTATCTATTGTTGATATTTTTATTACCGAAGTATAATACATTTCTGATTTTTTGCTCCTATTTTGGCCACTGCTGTCTTAGGAAGCAACTTCAACAAGAGTTTTTGGATCATGGAGTGCTAACCCTTCTGAAGAATTGGCTTGAGCCTCTACCAGATGGAAGCTTACCTAACATAAATATCCGAACTGCAATTTTGAAGATATTGAATGATGTGTGTTAACTGTTTATAGTTGATTTTATTGATGACTACTGAATAAGATTTGGGAAATTGAATGAAATGCTGCTTCTATTATGCAGTTTCCAATCGATCTAGAGCAGTATGATAGGAGGGAACAACTTAAGAAGAGTGGTCTCGGGAAGGTCTGGGCTGTCTCACATATCTCATGAATTAGAGTCCTGCCCTGTGCGGATTCTTGCAATAGAAACTTAATTAGCTGATCTGGGCCTCCTTTTGCTTCTCGTGCAGGTCATAATGTTTTTGTCTAGATCAGATGAGGAGACCACATCTAACAGGAAACTTGCAAAGGATTTAGTTGACAAATGGGTATGGCAACAAACCGAAAGCCCCTGCATGTATCTATATCTATCTATTAAAACTGTCTGATAATTTGTTATGGTTCTGTGATCTTCTCAATCAATGATTGTGTTAATGGTGCCCTTTGATGATTGCAAAAACATATATGCAGAGTCGACCTATATTTAATAAGAGCACAAGGTATGAGGACATGAGAAACTATGATGACGAGAGAGTTCCCTTCCGAAGGCCATTGTCGAAAAAGTATTCCCATCAGTATTTTTTTCTTGGTGTTATTTTTGCTTTTAAAATTTTGCAACTTTGTCTTTTAATGGATTTTAATTTATAAATTCTAATTTCATTACTACTTGTCATAATTATAGGCCGGTGACGAAATCTGCTGGAATGAACTCAAGAGATGATGATCTTGATATAGGTGAATTTTCACAGTAAGTTGTCTGGCAAAGTTCATCTTATTTGGTCAATACTTTTTCTTTTCATCTTTCAATTTTTTTTGGCAGCGCTTCCAATTGATTTATGTTGTACTCATTAGTATTTGACTGAAATATAGGGGTCCAAAGTCTGGCCAATCATCTTCCAGGCAACATACTACAAGGCCGGAAGCCCTACCAATGGATTTTTTGGTGCGTCCACAATCTAAGATAGATCCTGAAGAAATCAGAGCACGTGCTAAACAAGTTGTACACGATCAGCGCCGGTTGAAGGTTAGTGTTTTACTGAGCTGATCAAGATTGATTCATCACTAAAATATTATTTTGGCCAATTCATTATATGAGTCACCTTTGTTACTGGAAAAATATTGGTGATCATAGTTGTAAGGCGCCAAGGCGAACCAAGGCGTTGGAAGCCTGACAGACGCCCAAGGCAACCAAGGCACCCGATTTTCCAAAGACTCCACCAATGCTGCTGGATGCCTTGACAACTATGTTGGTGATTTTAATATATAAATTAGATTGTTTTTTATGACATTCAGTAACTGTGAAGTTGGACGACTGCTTGAAACAGGCAGGAAAACGAGCATATGTCCCAGTGTCCTGAATGGTGTCCTAGTTATTTCAGGGAAAGTGATGTCTTAAAATATTGAAGATACAAAAAATAGGGAAGTTTGGAAAAATTAGTGATGAGTCCTCAATAGAGACAAGCAACATTACATTAATGATTTTAAAGTCTGAACTATGATTCCGTCATACCTTCTGTTTAAGACATTAGGAAAATGAGTAAATTGCAGATCCATTATGCATCCGTGATTCCATTATCAATGAATCAAGCTAAACCTATTTTTTCCCCTTTTGATTTCAAAAAATTCTATGTTGTATGAAGCATTGAGCCAAAAAAAGAATGAGAGAGAGAGGGGGGAGAGAGAGATCACCTATTGATGAGTTAACGATGGTGATGGGTTTGTAGCGAGCTGCACATTGTGATTTTGAGACAGTTTTGGGGAGTTGCACCTACTAATGATGTTGCAGCGGCAACGGGGTGATGAGGTTCCTAGTCGCCTAAGATATTAGGGTTATAAATCCTTGCATGAAACCAGAATCACAGGATAGGAACCAGAATCAGCAAATACAAAAATTTAATAATTCAACCAAAACAGATAAGATGTGCAAGAAATTCTGGTGGAATGGTCTAATCAACAAAAAGAACAAAACAGCAAAGTTTGATAGTAATTTAATGTTCAAAATCAAAGATATGGAGGAATACTATGTTTCTACTGCAAGTATGATAGCTTTTACTGCAGAATCGATTGCAGAATTCTGGTGGTTAAGAACAGAAATCAGAACTAAGTTTAAGTATTGATTCTTGCAGAGAGTTAAGCAATAAACTATGCCCAGTAATAGCAATGCAATCTGAGATTGAAATCAACAGAATTTGGAGAAGTTTAATTGAAATAGGAAACCTAAAATCGATTGAAGAACTGGCTGAAAATAGAATCTGATTCTAATAGTCAGTTAAACAAACTAACAGCAGGAACAGGAGGGTTTATTCAAGAATTAAGCTAAAACTGAACTTGGCATAATCATCCATTAGAAGTTAAAAAATTCCAGCAAACAAGAAATCACTGGATTTAGAGATTAAGATTTTCTTACCTGAAACTTGAAAGAGAATAGATAGAAGTAAGGATAGCAAAACCTACAGGCGTGGAATCCACCAAAACCCACTTCTAAATCTACAGAAGTAACACTTAGATGCACTGAGAAAACACTTTTGAATCCCACAAGAACAGGCCTGAAATTCACAGAACCAGCAAACAAAAGCTCTTCATTCATTCATCAAATCATGGGGTAGGGCTTTGCCCTTACATGCTTATATAGAATTGTGCTGGACAGACTCTGACTCAACTTAGGAAAGACCTGAACCAATTCTGAACCGTAAAGGAAACATGAACTGACTGGGAAACCTACTCCAGTAGACCAAGCTGTCTTGGAGTTGTTTTAAATTTTTAATGCAACTCAATTTCGGACAAAAGAAAGGAAATAGACTGATAATAGGACTGGATTTATTATATCCAAGTCCAGCCTAACTAGTAACACTTATGGGAAATTAAATAAAGAAAATAAGACCCAAATCAAACCTCATGTTTCTGGTTTCACTGTTTCAAGGAGAACTAGGAACTGAAACCGCAGGGCAGAGAAGGAACCAGAAAACTGGTCTAGACTGAACCACAGGCTATTCTGGGCTGTTTTCTTTTATTTTATCTGCTGAAATGGCTGAAATTCTGCGTTAGATAGCCAGCTGCACTAGTGGGGAGCAGCAAAACCCTAGAGAAACAGAGCAAATACTGACATGTCAGTGATTGTGACAGTGAGAGGAGGCAAAACCCTAGAGACGAGCACTTACTGATGTGTCAGTGACTGCAACAGTGATAGCAGCTCCAGTGGCACTTTGAGGGAGGAAGCAAAACCCATGGCATAGGAGAGCTCTCCAAAGAGTACATGGTGGAACTGGAATTAGGATTGGGTGGTTGATACAGAATACGAGCCTTGTTAGCAGTAGAAAGGTGAGAAATAAGAACTTGCTGTTCAACCTGGTTCAGTATGAACTAGAAAACAGAACCTGTGGTTCAATAATGTTTCAGTTTTGTACTTATAGAAATCAGAAATCATGAAGTCTGTTTAGGAGTATAATTTTTATTTTAATTGATATTGAAGTTTTTTAGTTAGGCTGCATTAGTTCTCTATGAGTCCACACTTATTTAAGTTATTTCTTTCTTATTATATTCAGAATTTTAGTAGCAGTAGACTATCTCCATTGCAAGCTATTGGCTGGAGGAGTTTTAAGCCTACTTTGAGTCTTCTCTTTTGAAAATTTTATTTAAACGTGAGTCTATGCCCTACCCACGAATTTAGTAATGAAAATGATGCTTTGGCTTAGTTGTCTGTGGATTTTAGACTTTCTTCTGTGGATTTAGGAGGTACATCTGTGGATTCAGGTGTAAATGCCATGATTTTAGTAGGGTTTGGTGGATTCCACTCCCATGGTCGGGTGGACTTTTGATCGTATGTTTTCCCTTTCTTGTTCTACTCATCCATTCAATCGATGAGGTCAGATCTAAAACGTCTATTTGCTTTGCCTATTGTTGTGGCTGTTTACTAACTAGCACTTGATCCACGTTCTCATGTAAAATGGGAAGAGCAAATTGTTTCCGGAGGGCAGGCCGAGATGGTCTGACGTCCACTCCGGCGGTCAAGTCAGTGACAAAGCTAACAGTATGGAGCTTGGAGAAGACAAGCTCCTTGGTCATGGGGGAAGAAAATGAATTCAAGGATGAATCTATGAGAGTATTTGAGAGTACTTAGCTGGAATCTGTCTTCTTGAATGATCGTCGGGTGGCTTTTATGGACGCGGGGAATCTTGGATAATCTTTGGATAAGGCATGGGAATAACCGCCTAACTGCTAGGAGCATCCTGTGAATCACGCACGTCCGTAGGATGATGAACCAACGGTTAAGATGCCCTAAGTCATCCGCCCTAACTGGTAAGGAAGTATCCCACGGAATCTATTGCCATGATGATCCAGAAGTCTTCTGCACGTGCACAATCGAGAGGTAGGACAAGGCGCGGGTTGAAGTGTTCAATCACCAAGTCGCCAAATAATATTGCGACTTGGCATTCCACACCGGCTTAAGGCGAGTTCCAACTCGCGGGAAGAGGCATTCTCTAGACTGGCGAGTTGACGGTCAAACCCACCAAGACATGTGTTTCCTTCCCACGTCGTCAGGCCTGGGGACACGTGTTGCCCAATGGTTGGTGGGCGAAATATGGTATCAACACCTATGAATTCTATTTCTGTTATTAATTATCTGTTTTCAGTCTCTGGTCAATTCTGGCTCATTTTTTTGAGTTTTTCACTGTTTAATCTCTGCTGAATCATCCATCAATATGCCTAACCAATTAATTGTTACACTCCTTGTTTTCTCAGTTTTCAAATCGATTTCAGAACTCCTACTTACAGTCGACTTCTTCAAAACTCAGTTTTCTGGATCTAATTTTATGAGTCTGATTTCTACTGGTGTTAAATGTTTCCTATCACTGATTAATCATTATTTCGGAGCATTATTTGCTTACTGTTTTGAACTCATAAATTCAGAGCATTATTTGCTTATTGTTTTAAAATCATAAATTCTGGCATATTGATTGTGTTACTTGTCTCAGTTTTCACTTTCCTCCTCTTTCAAGTAGAATTCTTCCAGAATTTTAATCTGCCCATGAGATCCCGATCCAACTTTGTAGGGTCAATCCTCACCTCGATAGACCTTCGACCAGATTTGTAGCCAAATCAGACCTGTCATTATTGAGTTGTTTTATTTCTCTGTTTTTTTTATATTAAAATAAGTTTATTAATTAAAAAATAGATTTACATCCTGCAGTAATACATTGGTCTGCATCATTTTTTACAAGTGTACAAAGATCAGTAGGAGAAGAATAGTTTCATCCATCCCTAGTTGTGAAGAAGCACTCTGCCGGTTTGTTCCACTCACGCCACACTTGAACTCTTCAGATGTAAAACCACCCAAGGACAATTTGTTTTTCCTTCCAAAATATCTATAGTGAGCTTAGAATCAGATCTAATTGAAATGCTTTGGAAATTCTTTTCCATACATAAAATCAAACTACTTTTGCTTTTATTGATAAATAAGGAAGTCAAATTACAAAAAGGTCCCTACTCAAAGTAACCAACTAAAGACTGAAAAGAAAACAACTAATCGAGTCGGCTACATACTACATAGTGTATCCGACTCAACATAACATAACTTATATTAATTAAATACTAAATTTAACGCCTAAAACATCACCAACACTGGTGACAGCTGAGACAGGATGCTAAACAACACCATAATATAAGAATCTCGACATGATCCATACCATGAACAACACTACGACACACTATAATATTGTCAGCAATACTAATCTCTTTAATGAAGGCCGATTGCTCATCACTGATCAAAATGCCAATCGTTGGCTGTAGTCGTTTGGAGAGAATTTTAGTGATAACCTTGTAGATCAAACTGCAAAGAGCAATAGGTCAATTATCAACAAATGAAGTGGCATGTCTCTCCTTGGGAATTAAGCATAAGAACATTGAATTAATAGCTCGGGCATAATGGAGATTTAAAAAAAAAAACATTGGACAGCAGCCATTAACTCCATACCCATCTTTTTTCACATGAATTTGAAGAAAGAAGCCCCAAAACAATAAGGTCCTGGAGCCTTTTGGTCTTTAAGGGAGAAACCACCCCCTCTGCATAAGAGAAGCTCTCTGTTCTCGTTCAATGAACTATGGAAATGCACCTCCTCCGGACAGAACCTGTTATCCTCCATATCACTCCTAAATAGCCTCCTGTAGAAAGCAACTACCTCTTTGTTTAATATGCTTGGGATCATCCATAAATGTACGTCAGCCCTCTTAATCTCCAAGATATGATTTGAATTCTGGCTACAATTCACTGCTTTATGGAAAAAAAATGTAATTACCATCCCTCAGCTACAATCATTTTATCTTGCTTTCTGTTTTAAAAAATTTCTCTTAAACTTTAAGAGCATCATATAGAATTGCTTCGGCTTCCTTCTCTCTCTCTCTGGATCAAAATCTCACGAGTAGGATCAAGGGATGCAATTGAGCTTTGATTTGTCCTCTTTGACTGCCACAAAAACATCTCCAGAAGTAAATTTATTCCAAGCCTTAAGCTTATTCTTCACATTTTTTAATCTGGCAGCAAATTTGGATAATGGATTCATATTCCCCTTCACATGGGTACTACATCCCCTCATAACCATCTCCTTGAACTGATGCAGTCCAAGAAGGCCCAAGGCCCAAGCTCAAGTCGATAATGGGTCAGCCCAAAGAACCAGTCGGTATTGGTCCATTGGACCAACACAAAGACCTACCATCAACTGAACACTGTTCACGTGGTACTGTTCACGTGAATAGTGCCAGCAAATTTCCTTCCTATTTTATTAAGTTATTAGTCTCCTAAATATTTGGTTCAGTATCTTAGAATTAGTTTTCAGTATCTTAGAGTTTGTTTCCTAAATATTTGGTTTGTTAGTTTGAAAACTTTCCTAATCTTATAAAGGGAAGTTTCCTTTTAATTCTTGCCTTAGTTTAAGTTAGGAGAGTCCTATAGGGAGTCAACTTTCCTTGTTTTGTTTCTGTTTCAGTTTTGGAAATCCTATTATTTTGTAATCTTTCAAAGTTAATAAATAAGAAGAAATAAAGTGCTAGCGGCAGATTTAGAGAACCAGAAAATAACGAGAATTTTTCTGGCTGAGTCTCACTGGTTGTGAGACTCAACCATAACTCATTCTTGTGTTTTAGTTTCTTCCATTGATTCTTCCATATTTTTACTTAATTGCAACTCTGTTGAACAATTTTTCTGAGCATTCAACTCTCGCTCTTGGAGCCAAGAAACAGAACTGCTTCACTGTTGGATTCTGGAGCAATAGCGGCATCATAGGCAGATTTTGGATCTTTTGTGGATTCAGTTGCCCTGATCAGATTTACTTCAGATTCTGGTATGTTAATACTGAGTTTTAAAGAAGATTGTCCCTAAGTTTTGAGTTTCTTCTACGGTTGGATTTTGGGATAAATGCACCGTTTCTATTGAGATACAATCTGGATTTTCTATGTTAAGTGTTAATTCTGGTCTGGACTAATTGTAAGATCTTATCCTAGCAAGGCTTAGGGATTAAATTGAGTTGAATCCCTATCTTTGCCATCATGAACTCTGAGTGGCCAACCCAAGCATCAAAGAATTTGGATGGGTTAGAGGGCCAAAATTCCAGTTCTCCAAAAAAATTCACTTATAGGAGCATGATCTGAAATTCCAACCTTCCAGATAGTAGAAAGTTAGCTTCAGGACACTTCAATTCATCTAACCTCAGAGAATTTACCACTACCCTATCAAGCTTGCAGCAGATTTCTGTTTTGCCCAGCCTGGCCATTACTCCAGGTCAAAGTCTCTCCTTCCCATTCGAAATCCATTAATTCATCATCAAAAAGACATTTTTGTTGAACTCATCTACTGCCTCTTGCTGGATTGGCTCACCACCATACTTCACTCTATGATGTCTCATAATATGGAAATCCCCTAACAGAACCGAAGGAGTAGTCATAGTATGGGAAAGGAGATAATGTCTTTCCACAATGGTCTTCTTCCTTCCTTAGCATTCTTCTCATACACAGTACAGCAAAATATAACTGAATTGCCCACAACGGAAACTAATGAATGGATCATTTTATTCGTCTTCTTGACTAAATCAACCTCCATAACTGTCTATCCCATCCAACCCATATACGAGTAGCAGATCTCGGTTCACAGTTCTCAAATTTCCATCCAGGCTTGATAAAATTGATTCTATTTACAAATATTTCCCTCCACTTCTGTCTCCACCAAAATGCACATTTTGTACTTTACACCTATCATCAAATTTTAACAGCTCTCTGTTTGTCTGGAGCATTTAAGCCCCTGATTTTCCAACACATTCATCAGTTCTTAGAACTCTTACCTCGAGTCTTTCTAGACTCAACAGAGCCCGAATACGTTGGACCCCCATAAGTCATCGGGTCTGGAATCTAGTATTTGGCCTTAGATGGGCCAGATTCAAAGCCTTCTCAGAGCCCATAATCTTATGAGAGTATTGGGGTTAGCAACAACACCTTGAGGCCGGCCCAACAAATAAGTAGAATTCGAGTTCAACATACTTGAGTAGCTTCTGCTTGAACCTCACTTTGTTGGATAAGATGGTGGTCCACCTGGTTCTCTTCCTTAGGAGAACAAGGCATGAATTAGGAGAGTAATCTCCATTCAAAATTCTTTCCTCAGTAGTAGCCATATTAGGATTTCTAAGGAGATATGGATTCTCCACATCTTTTAATATCTCCACACCTCTCTCCTCCAAGAAGGAACGAGTTGGCAATGCAGAGGTGGCCGGCCACAAGCTTTCTTATATCAATTTCATCAAATATCTCCATATATTTCTCTCTCCCTACAAACAACACTCCTATATCTGAAGGAAATTTTCACTCCAAATGCAGCTTGTAAATGTTAGTTTAAAAGCCAGTGCTTAAGTGGCATCTGCATCATTTCAATAATATATGCTAAAACGGAGGTTCAAGACAGATTCTATATAGCAAAATTAAGTTCTAGATGGTGGTTGGGATTGGCCCACACATTCAACGTCCTCAACATCTGGAATGGCACCTGAGACACCCAAGTGATCAATCTTTAGAAGCCCTGGTTTCAATTCATGAGTGAACTTGTACCAAGTAAATATCATCATTCAGATATCGTAAATAATAGCAAGCCTAAGTTTCAGTGATGCAGATCAATCAGGATAGATTAGCAAGTAATGGGAAAATCTCTAAGATTCTGTTTCAAGAGCTGATCTGATCTTAGATCTAACAATCGGAATTAATGAAAGGTATTAACAGATTGTTAAGAATATCCCAGATTTGAATTAAGAAATATCTAATTGAGATCGATATGAGAGAGAAAAGGGTGGTTGATGGGTAAGTTGTGGAGAGATAAAGTAGGGATGGTAGATCCAAAGATCTAGGATCTTGAACTACCAATCGATGGGAGGAAAAAGGAAGGAAGAGTATGGAAGAAGAACAAAAGGACGAAGAAGTATACGAAGAAGTATAAATGGAGGATAGTAATGGGCTGATCGGCCCGATTTGATGGGATTTGACCCCGTTTTGTTGGGCCAAACTCAATTAACAATGGACCAACAATTTCTGACTAGCCTATGAAGAACCAAGAAAAAAAAACCCAGAGTAACCAACCCATCAAGAACTAAAAATAAATAAATAACCATGGACTTAACCAGCCCATGAAGGACAGAAACAAACCTCATGGACAATATGAGAAAATTTAATCTTCAATCATAAAATCCATGTGGCAAACCCAAAAGGATCATGTGAAGGAATAAATGGAAGAACTAGTATAGGTCCTATGCCGAGAAAAAAAGAAAATGTTCGTAAAAAATAAATTTTTTCCAACTATCACTGACAAAATCTACTAATAAAATAATAACTTTTTTTCCATATTTAAGACACTGACTATTGGGGAGCTTACAATTGAGGTCCATTACAACAATAAAATCCAAAAAACAAAAGACCAACCCAAACCTATACCAAAATTCTTGCCAAATTTAAACTGGGCCTGCATTATATAGTTTTTTAAGAGTCCTACGCATGTAGAGAATGGAAAAAATCCTCTGCTGCACTCCTGTGTAGCAGAGGCGATCCTGAGCATTTAAAGTGCATCGGGACACAGTCCCACTGACCTCAATGCTCAGGATCGAGACTGCTACACGGAAGTGCAGCAGACGATCCCAGTCCAAAACCCTGAAAGTGTATCTTCATACAAATGACTTGAAATTTTCTAGGGACAGGTGTCTGAAATAATTGAAACATCATATCTTTTGATTGATATTGGTATTGTAATTGCTTGGTGTATATTTTCTCATCTTTGAATCATTTTGAGCAACAAAATAATTCAAATCTTGCTAATTACTAATTATTGTACCAGATACATTTCAGAACTTGAACACTTCAGTTTTAAGAAATGTGAATATTCCTTTAATTAGTTTGACTTGTTCTTTCTAGATATTTATGACACTTTTAGCCTCTAATCGAGTTCTGAAAGCAAGATTACTGTGCTGCTTGCAGATGAATAAAAAGTTACAACAGTTGAAAGCACCAAAAAAGAAGCAGCTTCAAGCACAGAAGCTTTGTGTGGAGGGTCGTGGCATGGTCAGGTTCCTTTAGCTTCTCAGGATGTGCCATGCTATTGCATGGGGCGGGAAACCTGAATATCATGATAATCCGCTTGCATCACCACCCACCTATCCATGCCTTATGACTGGAATGGTGGTTAAGTGTGTTGGAAAAAGTGGATCCCATATTCCTTTTCAGCCCAGTTATGTGATCTTTTTCAGGGAAGTCAGTAACGCCGGGAGAACCTAGATCCAATTTGGTTCCCTCTTTCTCTTGTTTTTCCAAATTGCTATTAATGTAAATAATCTATTGTGAACAATTGCAGTGAATGATCCAGTTCTACCTTAGAAAATAGTGGTATTCTCATTTAGGGCATAAATTTGTTTGGATCTTCAAGATGATTATAGATCAAAAGTTCCCCCATTGATTCTAATCTGATACATCCATTGTGAATAATGGATTGGATCCTAATTGTGATGCAATCACAATCTGTTTAGATATCTATGCATTATTTTCATTGTAGAAATGTCTCTTAATTTTCCAGGCTTAGGTTAGTTTCAGACACAGGATTTTTTGTCTATTGATTTCGATTCGAATTGGATTAGAATTGGTCTGGAATTAGTCGGGAGCTTAGAAATTAGAATCAGAAAGGAGATGCAAAGATTTCCATAGACTTGTGATTATTTTTGGAGCACTTTATTCAAATGGCATGTAGGTATTTTTGTCATTTTATTCACTAAAAGGAGTTGGAAAATGGCAAAATAATAAGATCAAAGAGTATTTATGGCCGTGATATGAAAATAGGTTATAAAAAAAAAATGACCGTGGAATATTGCTTGTTACTGCAGGACAACCACCTGTTCATGTTTTAGCAGTTTGGCTACTGTTTAAAACTAGTTAATAGATTGAATCATCTTGGAGTGGTTCTTATTTGAATTAGCTCAGCTCTCTTTATCTATTTAACACCTTTATTGTCGAGGAAAGCTGCAGATTCAGTTTTACATATCCAAAGGGCCCAATTTTAAAACGTATGAAATGTGGAATAATTTCAAGAAGGGGATACAAGTGTGAAATATCTCTTTCAGGTGGAAAATTTTCAGAAAGGGGATAGATGTATGGAATATGTCTCTTTCATGCATATAAAGACAGGGTAATATGTTTTACAGAAAAAAAAAAAAAAAAAGGGAGACAGGGTCATATGGTTTATGTTTTCAGGGGAAGACTCCTTAGGACATCCATTAATAAAATGACTTAAATATTTGCCACATATGTTGGATGTGACATAAATTTTGTGGATAAGTGAATCGTAAGGCCTTTACTCATGCAAAATTAGTCAAAATAGAGTTTTGGAAAATTCATAACTACCATAAACATGACTGGATGTATTTAGGAATATTTTTATGGGAATATATTAAAAAGTAATTAATTGAATTAGGTTATGATCAATTGTCGAATTATCATTACATGTGATACGATAAGGATGGATACTTCTCAACGGCCCTTTCTGATAAGTTACTAATTAAGGTTCTCTTTGATACGTATTATAGAATTAATTATATAATATATTATGACATATATAGTTGTTTGGTAAAATTTATAATATTTATTTATATTTAAAATAAATTAATATAATTTAAAGTATACAAATACATTAGAAGGTGTTAATTTATTGCGATAATCTATTTTTTTTTTGTTTTAATGTCTAGTGGTACCAAAGGATTATTATTTAAAACTTATAATTTATTCTCATAAATGATTTGTAATAAATAACTCATAAACATAAATATAAACTATATCAAAAATAGCCTAATGTGATTTGTTTATTTGCAATTCAACCGTCCAAATTTTATGGATGAGAGGACCCCAGTTCTCTATTCATATGTAAAATTCAATCCAAACATAATTTTCAAGTGGCAAATAGAGGTTTGAAAATCAAGGTTACGAGGAAGTGCACAGAAATCATTTGAGTATCATACATGTGCATAGTAAAGGTGTGCATATAAATGTTGGAAATAGAATTTAGAACCATTAAATTGTTGGTTATCTAATAAAAGTCAATTAAATAAAAACAAAGTGAAACCTGTTGATTACTTACCTACCTGTGCCCTTCATGGGGGGCAGGGAGCAGAAAGTAATGATTTATTATTATATTATATATATATATATATAATATATTATCAAATATCTTATCACTAGATGTAATAAAAATTTTGAAGTATGAGATTATAATAGTTTTGATATTTTTATATAGTATATAATTTTCACTCCTCATGAACTAAGTAAGAAAACATTTAGAAACCAATAAATTGATTATTAATTGGTTCAGTTTTGATTTGAAAAAAAAAAATCAATTAAATAAACGATTCGATTTTAATTTCTACTATAAAAGCTTTGGATAAACTGTTTTAAAAACTGATTTACCTCTTTAGGGCAGAGGTATACTCCTAATTCTTACTGATTCCAATCCTATCATAATCCATGTTGGGTCTCGATTGTTGCTGTCAGTGATTGCACGAACTTCCAAAGAGGAGTGACCTTACGTAGACGGAAACAAATAAGCAAATGAGAGTGGATTTGAAAACCCTATGATTACTTTGATACCTAAGTTAGAACTGATATATAAACAGTTGGAGATCAATATGAGGTATATGAGCTCCCAAGAGTGGGTTTTGTAGTGAGAGAGAGAAAGACAGTGCAATGGTCAAGGATGTGATCCATTTACCTTTGAATTATTTGAATTATACTGTACATATAGAGATAGCCTGGAGGGGCATGTCTTCTGGTATAATCCAGAATCAATCTGCCCGTGGATCTCACCCTTTTCCCAAGCTCTTCGCTCTCGATTGTGTGTTGATTGTGGCAATTGGAGTTGTTGGAGTGAGTGAGCCCACGATTTAATCCCTAGGGAGTCAGGATTAGTTGCTGGTTGATGGACTAAATAGTTGTGGGATGCAGATCACCTGGAGAACCTTCTGATGGCAGTTCCAAGATTTCTGCTTGCGGCGACATCAACTCCTTTATAGGATCGACCTCTGAGGTGGCTTCCTCGTGTGTATACGTGATTGGGCACGTACCATAAAGCAGTTGAGACTCACACTTTGTTGTATTCAAATCCTCTCCTGCGGTCCTGCCGCCTATCAAGGGCCGGATTTCAGCCGACCTACCCCCCAATGTATTGACAGGCAGCCAGACTGAACCCAGCTCCCTTGGATCGGCGGCAGGAACCTCCTGCCGCAGGAAATGATTTGGATCCCACTTTGTTATAGCGTGTCTTTCTTCTGTTAATGAAGTCGGTATTCCCCCAACACTGATCCTCTAATAAATCAATTCGGTTTTGATTTCTATTATAAATGTTTTCAATCGAATCAAACCAAACCGATAAACCGTTTTGAAAACCGATTTACATCGTATGGAACTCCATCAACATAGCTGGTGCCTGGTATCATATAATATTGATTGCATCACGACACAAAGATCGATCGGCCCACATGTGATGATCCTATCCGTTAAATCCAGCTTGTCCCTATCATAGGTAGGCCATTGCAAGTGGGCTCCGATAACTGCGATGGAGGACACGTGGACGACGACCGTCATTTTCCCATCCAACTCATGTACAACTGCTGCCAAAGTGGAGTTCGGAAAGCCGACTCGCTTACGTCTCTCATCACAGCCTTAAAAAAAGAAAATAAAATCTAAATAATTTTTAAGAGGAAATTAAAACGGAAGGTAGTTATTATTCCGATATTCATGCTCCTCTGCTTTCTGTCTCGCATGATTTTTCACTTTCTGCTCCCCATTTCACACTTACGTGTAAGAAACTTCAAACCTCAGACCCACAAGGCCATAACTTTTTCCTAACTCAAATTTGGGAGAATTTTCTCTATCCTTCTTCATTGGATCTGTAAATTCAATTCTGTATTAAAGAGTGACGGACGCTTTTCTTTGTCTCTGCAAATCAGGTAATCTATGCTTCATTGATTCCTTCCAGAAATGTGGGAGTTATCGTCTGTGTTTACTAGGGTTTGTTTTTATGTTAATCGTAATTAGCTCTTATGCTTTGTGTTATTGTTAGTTCATAATTTGTCGTCATAACTAAAGATGATTCTTTTTGTTAATGAAATTTTCGTGATTTTATTGTCTTGTGATTACGTTTATTTTGTAATTTTTTTTACGATGCGTTCTTCTTAAGTTGCAAAATTTTCTTGAAATGGGTAAGTGTTTTCTCCTCCACTGTTGGTCTTCGTTCTTTTACCTTGTGAAGTAGTCTCTCCTCTGGTGGTTATTGAGCTATTTGTCAAGTGAAAAAGATCTTAGTATGGATATTGATAGTGAATTGACCTGATTTGACTATTGTTGGGTACGGAAGAATTGAAAAAAAGAAGAAGCTTAGAGCTTGTGGAATCACCTCTTTCATGATACTGCTGTAGTTTTATTCATGTTGCGTTTCTTTTGTCTGCTTTGCTTGTAAAGTAGTACAAACTTTTCGTTTTGCATTGTAGATCCTCATTCTCACTAATGATTCCTCTATCCAACTTTGTCAGAGGAGTTGACGTAAGCTAGTGTTCCTGAAGTGGCGGGGTTTAGAGGGCTACAATATTGACTGCCTAAGTTCAATTATGGGTTTTACTTGAGTAATGATCTGTAGCTGTTATATTCAGTAAGTTGCTAGTCAACACTGAATATCTAGTTAAACTCTACTCTGTCAAATGGTTTATAGAGTTTTCTTGCTTAAATTTCAGAACTTAATTTAATCTCTGGCTGATCAATGCAACCATATAGAATTGAACAAGCAACTCATTAATTATAAACTATGTTCTTTATTGACTTTCTTGAATTTTGTAGCTTCTGTCATTTTTTTAAGGTCGTATAATGACAAAAGTCTCATATTGAAAGTTTCTGTTAATTTTAGTGCAGTTTCTTTCTTCAGACACTGAAAAAGTAATGCATCTATATCCCTGACTAAAGATGCATATTGTTGGTTGCAAACTTGGGAAACATTAAAGCTCATTGAGTTCCTGCAAAAGATATGTGCACTGCCTTCATCTGCCTAAGGCCAAGCAGTCCATGTTTACCAGTTTAATTTTTAGCTGAACTGGGATCCATTTGTCTCTTTCAGTTTGCTTCTTTTGAGCACCAGGCCGAAATCTGTGTCATAATGGTGCCTTTTCCGGCTTAATTTTTCTGAGATACGAGAAAAGAAATTATAAAAGGATAAAAGATCAATATCATAGCGTATCTGTGTCCCTAGAATCTTCTCTAAGAACAAAAGAAGGTGGTTGTATGAAATCATAAAGAAGGTGGCTGTATGAAATCATCTTTCAAATTTTTTTTTCTTGTTTACAGCAACCATCTGGACAAAAGTTGGCCACTGAATATTTGAAATATTTGAAAACTGGGCAGTATAAACGAGGCTTTAAAGTGCTTCAACATCACTGTGATGCTGCACTGCTTCTTATATTTGGTCATTGGTATGATTTAAGATCTGTCTCCATATAAGATCTGTCTCCATATTGATCACTCCTCCCCTCCCCCCCCCCCCCCCCAACCACCCCACACACACGCACACAAAATAAAAAAAAAGTCTCTGACCACAATAGGAGTCAAAAAGATTTTTTGCATACTGTATGGTCAAACGCTTAACATTTTACAGCCCTTTACTAGCTATCCTTGGTGATCCTGAAAATTAACCCGTAATTGGTGATGGTCCCTTTCCATTGACTGGGGCAGCCTGCTAGAACTCCGAAAACAGGGCCAGGTAAGTAGTCAGAGTGTCAGATGGCAAGACACCAAGTATTGTCAATCCTTTGGTACAGCTAGACATCAGAATTGAAGAGTTTTATTGGTAGTGCAGTTCTTCCTGCTATGCATGGACTGAGCTTGATTTTCATTTTTTTTTGTTTTGGGGGTTCGTGGATCAATATATCATTCTTTCATTCTTTTTTCTCACAATTATAAAATCTAATCATCAATTTTCAAAGGGAAGGCTTTTCATTAATTGGTGGATCAATATATCATTCTTTCATTCTTTTTTCTCACAATTATAAAATCTAATCATCAATTTTCAAAGGGAAGGATTTTCATTAATTGAATTTGTGCATATTGTGCTTATTTCAAAGTGATGAGATGTATGAATTTGATTTGAGGCTTGTCTCCGATGTTTGCATGGAAGTACCAAGCTTTAGTAATTTTCAAAGTGGTGGCTCTTTTTTGTGACGAGAATTAGTTCAAATGCTTGATGTTCTATTATTTTGTCTGTAGTTTTTATTTTAATAATACCAATTTGCTGTCCTTTGCGTTTTCTAATTATTGTATTTTGTGACTGAGGCATTGTTATTAGTTATGGGAGTGGGATTGGATCTTACTACTATGGTTCCATCTATGTGCTGCAGGAGTTGGAAGAAAAACAAAGGTGAAATGCAGGATCCACCTGATGCTTGTGTAAACTGGAATATATTCTTTGCCTGGTAATCATGTATTCTTCGCGACTACCAGCAGCTGCCTATCATGTGTCTTCCTCCAATAGCAACATGTGTTTGAATGGGGATGATGGTGTTCGAACACCAAGTTCTGATTCATCAAGCAGGTAATACTGAACCCCAGGAAACTGGGAAGAGTTTGTTCAGAAGTTAAACCTACTGTTCAAGACATGGTCATAGAAGGTTTTTTTTTGACCAGTCAAATATTCGATGCCTTGGGTTTTAGAAAATCTCTGGTTTGTTTCTCAGGCATATTGCTGAAAGGAATTTTATTTCTAGGAACTTACGAAGAGATGACAATGTCAATTATTCTCCAGAACAAGAGGCTATGGTAATTGATCTTTGCAATCCCAACTGGACTTTTTTACTGCTTGAGCTTGTAGCAGGGTTTGGTATGAATCTGTTTCTAATCGGATTCCTGAGCAGGAACTTAATTTGAGACTCAGGGCACAGAAAGAGGAGATATTGCTACTGCGTGAGCAGATTTCTGGTGCTTGTATCAAGGTGCAATATCAAAAAATCTATGAACTTAGATTTCAGCATAAGAAGCATTATATTAATCTTCATATCTAACTTGAAAGAAACTGTTTGGGCCTTCTGTGGTTTCCAGGAGCTGCAGCTGCTGAATGAGAAATATGTGTTGGAGAGAAAATTTTCCGATTTACGAGTGGTTTGTATAGATCTTAAAAAACATTTATCTCCTGTATTAGGGAAATCTGTTATTTGCATTGTCCGATCTGGAATCATAAAAATGTTTTCTCTGATCTAAATAAATAAATGTTCTTTGATGCAACAGGCGCTTGATGAGAAGCAGAAGGATGCTGTAACTTCTTCTTTAGCAGAATTGTCTCGCAGAAAGGGTGATATTGAAGAAAATTTAAGACTAGCTTATGATATGAAGGTAAATCATTGCCTTAAACCTACTAAGAAGTTTAGCTATTTCGCTTGTGACATTATATGAAGCCAAGTTCTTGACAACTAGATGGCCTTTCCGTTTAGTAGAGCCTTGTAAAGATCAGGTTCTGACTGGGGCTGAGTGCATATTTACTCCTTAACCCAATCGTCTGTTGCTAACCATTGATCATTGAATTTCTAATTTCTTAAATTTAACATAGTGTAAATATGAAAAGAGGGGGCTGTATTAGAATAAACAAAGTTGCCATAAATGTGAACTTCTCAAATTGGTTGTACTTGAGAAGTGTTAATACGCTTTTATGATTTTTGAATCATGCTGTGTAAATCAAAACCCATTGACTTAAGTAGATGACGAAAAAATGGTGGTCCTGGTGGCATAAACTATTGCTTCTGAAGGGCCCATGGTTGTGTCAATACTAGGTACATGGATTTTGTTTGCTTTTGGTGTACATTCTAATGTTGTAAACTGGATAAGGTTGCTAATGGAACTGGAATGGCTAAGTTCTTGCATGTAGGCAATATTTCAGACTACTCTTTTTTATTGTTCATTTTTGATGAACTGGAACAAGGTTGTAAGTTTTAATACATTTTTTTTCTTATTATATTATTTTAAGGAATAAAATTGCTTGATGGGAATTTTATTTTAATTTTCTATTTTTTCACCTCAATATTCTTCATATGCATGAGACTTAGGCTATTATTTGTATGGTGTTCTTTGTCTTCGTTTAGGTGCAACAATGGAAAGTAGAATTCATTTATTGAGTTCAATTACATCTTTATGTTGTGAAAATTATATGATGTGGGGGACAGTGCTTTTGGGTTATGGTAAATGAGGGTGCTTTTACCCTACTACATATTTTTGATATTTGTTTAGATTCGTGATTATAAGTGTCATTTGTTTGCATCTATTATAAGTTTATAACTAAGTTTTCTCTGTAAAATAAAGAGAATCTAGATTCAATTAGCAAGGATAAATGCGTATCACTTATGGTTTTGGAATTTAGAATAAAAAGTGGTCTTGTTGAAGGAGGTAGAGTGGTGCTTCCCTCCAAAAGGGGCATAAGAAAGAAAGGTTCATGCAGTTGCATTAGACATTAATCCTGTATGGAGGCTTATGTGCAACAAGGTGCTGGTGGCAGCCCAATAGGCTGAAATTGACCTTTGAGTAGTTATATTATAGGTTAGGTGATGAGGTAAGGATTCCCAAGAGCCAGAATCAGTAAACTGGATAGTACCAGAATAGGGACAATGTAAATAGCAGAATATCTATTCCATGGATGGGGACCAGATTTAGATCACAATCAAGTAATAATATAATGTACAATATATCCAAAAATCAGAGCAATCCAATGGCTGGATGGACAGTTATGAGCAATCCTAGATGAAGTAGGATTAATGGAAGGATGCAAGCAGAATTTTGATGGAAACTAGAACAGCAGAATCTAACCAATAAAAGAATGATCAGCTTATGTAACAATGCTGTTCTGGATGAAGAAACATGGTATTAAATGATGTGGTGATCTAATGGATGGATTGAAAGATATGAGAGTCCTAATGGAGGTGGGTGTAATGGATGTATGAAGAACAGCAACATAACAGTACTGAAATAACATGCAGGAACTATCCTTACTTGAAGATGGAAGAAGAACATAAACAGAAAGTAAAGCTATGGACCTCAGGCATCTCACCTAGGAGTTGTTGACATCTCATCAACCCTTCTAGCATCTCACTAGGACAACAGCATCTCACCACTAAGAACTGAATCTCACAGTTGAAATAAAAGGCAGCTGCCATGTTTATTGATAGTAAATTCGTGCAATCTTGCAGCCACTTACAAACTTATATAGAAGACTTAAAACAGGAAGCAAACTAATCCTAGAACTCCTCAATAACTTATCTTGGAGATAGTTTTTTTTTTCCTATCAGAACTCTATCGAAATTAAAGGAAAGTAACTTAAAACAACTTAAAGCAATAAAAGACTTAAAGCATTAGAACTCTTATTCAACTAGATAAAGATTATCCAACTAGATAAAGACTTATCTAACTATACTTAGGATACTAACACATTAATCCCGTACTCCTATCTTCTACCCATAGTTTAGGCCCATCAAAGTGGCCCATTACAATGAAAACCAATGGGATTAATTGATCAAAGGCCCAAGATATATATAACCCAACCCAAGGCTTATTTCCACTAAATTTAGGCACATTCGGTGTTCTATCTGCATCACCTCTCCTGTTCTCAGAAAGAACTTGACCTCGAGTTTTGTACAAGTAAAGAATCAATTGCATGTGAATATGCGATGCACGTCTAGTTTCAGCCTGTAACAGTGCTTTGGTAGCACACAAATGTTAGGGATGTAGTCTTCTTATAGGCATGGAGCTCGCTCTTCAAAGTAACTTGGCAGGATCACGAAATCAATGTGCTCAACTTCATAATCAACACCAAAAGTACCGTTTGTAATAGTCACAAGTCACAACCTCATGTGGAACACTTATGAAGTCTTCTTTAATCATGATCTCTTCAGTCACCACTACTTTAATATTGTCATTTTGTACCTCTTTAACAAAGTTTTCAATGGTAGACTTTAAAGAAGGAACATCGTCCACCTTGCAAAGGATGTGGTCTTCGCCTTTAGTCATTGGTGATTCACTGATTCTACAATCAGTTATACAATTGGATCTTCCTTTTTCAACTCATCATGTGGTTGCCTTGCTGGCGTTAACTCTTGTGGCTTGGAGCATGCTTTGGCAGTCAATCCACGAAGAACTATCTTCTGTTGCATGTGAGAAGGCTGGAAGTTGCATAAATTTTCATCACGATCAACTATACCCTATCATTTGTCCAAGCACTGTCGACCAACACAGATGATGGGCTTGGAAAAATCAAACACCTCACACCAAGCACCATCCATGTACGAAGACATAGAATTCAATGAAAGCATCACCGTTAGATTCAATGACGATCTCCTTGGTCTTTGACAACATCTTCACAATAGACCGCAAGATGAGATTTGCACTTTTTTTTTCATTTACGAGTAAAAGAGCAATCTTTCCATTAGGCAAACAGACTCTAGTCTTGAAAATAAAGGGCTTAAGTGGGTTAGCCATGTCAGTTCATCTAGTAGACTTACTGTTGGCAGCACCAAAAGGATGAGGTAAGGATTCCCAAGAGCCAGAATCGCAGTGAACTGGATAGTGCCAGAATAGGGACAATGTAAATGTTAGAATATCTACTCAGGATAGGGACTAGATTTAGATCACAAGCGAGTAATTCGATAATGTATGACATATCCAAAAATCAAAGCAATCCAATGGCTGGATTGGAAGGATGCAACAGAATTTGATGGAAACTAGAATAGCAGGATCTAACCAATAAAAGAATGATCAGATTATGTTACAATGCTGAATTGGATGACAGAAACAGGTTATTAAAAGATGATGATGATCTAATGGATGGATTGAAACTTGAAAGATATGGGAGAGTCCTAATGGAGGTGGGTGTACTGGATGTATGAAGAACAACAACATAACAGTATTGAATGAACTATACTTGAAGATGGAAGAACATACACAGAAAGTAAAGATATGGACCTTAGGCATCCTACCTATGAACTTGTTGACATTCAACCCTTCTAGTATCTCACTAGGACAGCAACATCTCACAACTAAGAACTGAATCTCATACTTGAAATGAAAGGCAGCAGTCATGTTTATTGATAGTAAATTCGTGCTCAGTCTTGTAGCCGCTTACAAATGTATATAGAAGACTAAAAACATGAAGCAACCTAGTCGTAGAACTCCTCCAGACAATAACTTACCTTCAAGGTTTGAGGTGCCGGTTTCAACCAGCCTCAAAACCGAGTTGTCTCGGGTTTCGACCCTGGGATTTTCCTGGGACATCTCGAAACCTTGGTTTTGAGGCCCATGTTTATGTTGCCTATTTTAACCATTTTACATCTATTTCTCACATTAGTTTAAAAAAAAAAAACTAAAATGATAATATGTGATGTGGACCTAAGTTTGCTAGTATACACTGAGACCAGGGATTGTGTCAAAAGTTGAGTAGGTAGCATTTCTTTTTGACTAATATCATTTAAGTAAAAGTTTTTTTAATTTAATTAAGAAATTAATCATAAATAAGCAAACACCCCCCTTTTGAATCTAATAAAAATACTATAAAATTCAAATTCCATAAGGATCAAAAGTCAATCCTCCAATTCAAGAACAATAATTGGATTTTTGGGTGCAAGGGTGATTTTCAACTTCCAAATGCTAGGTTTTTTTTTCCAAATCTAAAAATTCCATAAATCTTATTATAGTAAAGCATCACTAACAACCAAGAGAGCACCAAAATAATCTTTTACTTTGATGGCAAAAAAATGATTTTCATCTAGGATAACTTAAACAGTGTTCACGTATTCCAAACAATGTTTGACTGGAGCATAACTCCTTTAATATTACTCGGATTCAAGCAATCTCAGATTTGTAGCAAAGTTAGCATAATCAGCTTTCCAACAAATCCGAGATTGCTTGAATCCGAATTATAGTGAAGGAGTTACACTTCGTCAAACCTTGTTCGGAGTATGCGAATACTGTTTAAATTCTTCAAAATTGAAATAATTTTTTTGGGCATTAAAACAAGAGATAAATTTGGCGCACTCTTGGTTTTTAGTAATGCTTTACTATAATCAGATTTATGAAAATTTTAAATTTGGGGAAAAGCCTAGCGTTTGGAAGTTCAAAATCGCCCTACACCCAAAAACCCAGTTTTGGTTCTTGAATTGAAGGGTTAACTATTTATCCTTTTGAAATTTGAATTTTATACTATTTTTATTGGATTCAAATGGGGGGTGTTTTCTTATTTATGAATAATATATAAACATTTACATAAATGATATTAGTCATAAATAAGTATTGCCTAAATCTATCTGTCAGATTTTGATAATTTTTTGCAGACACGTTAGGTTGACGGATTACACGAACTAACAAAATATGCATATCAGATTTCTTTTGATTGATTTATTCAGTTTATTCTTGATCTGGTGTGTCCTATTTTCTTTAGATCCTTTTGCTGGCTAATCTCCCATTGAAATTCTCTTGGTTCAGGACTAGTACTGCATTAATGGTCCTTTTGTACTTCATAAAACCAGACAAAGTATTCTTATACAAAAGGTTGTCACGATTATCCCTAATCTGTGTCCTAGATATTTCAAAATCTTTACAAGACACCCTAAAACTTGCCAATTTTTTTTCCCCCTTGGCTTCTGTTTTGCTGGTAGCAAACATATATCAATGCTGTACCATTCCTTGCTGACCACCTGCTCCAGATAAACAGCAGCAGGTATAATGGACTGAAATCCAAGATTTCATTGCAACAATGCCTTATTTGCCAGTGAGTTTTGATTGGCCATTTCGAGGGCAAATGCCATATTAAGCTCTGATAATTCAGGGAAACCTTACCTATATAAACATATATAAATTTTGATATAGCAAGAAAAGTCACACAAATTGGTAGTGTGGAATTGCACTCTTAGTTGGCAGTATATGCCGAACTCTATTTTTCAAACCAAAACAAAATATTTTCTCAATTTCGAAGATGTTCAAAAAAAAAAAAAAAAAAAAAAAACTAGAAGAAAAAGCAATCCAACTCCATGAGGCCATAGATTGGCCAACGGCGTCTAACATATATAAAATTGAGCCCCATCTAGTTGGTAGTAACCCTAATTTTTTAATATTTTTGTTGTAGGAAAATCTATTTTCTGAATATATATATATATGTATATATATATATATCCGACAGCATAAGGCTTTGTAGATCGGGCTCCTTCATCACAAACTTTATAGTATTTACCATATATATGTATATTTGTTTTGCAAAAACATTGTATTTGGGAAGAAGTTCATATCTTGAACTGTTGAATGTGTCCTCTTCACCAATATACAGCAAACGATATTATGGGACTATGGGAGTGACGTGGCAACCCCCAACAGCATATTCCAGCAGTGTGTGGGGTGAGGTGGCAAAAATCCGGCGGAAAGTTGTCACGCCTCCAGACACGTGACAGAGATCAGGGACGAGACCGGTGACAAGGTGAAACTGTCAATTAAAAGGGAAACACGACGGTAGTCATAAAATGGGTTCCAAAACTCACATGTAGTGGCCAATCTATTTACACAAAATGGTTAACATTTATGGTTCCAAAATATTACAGTGCCTAAAAGCCTGCCAACTCATAGTATATGTGCTACTCAAATAATTACATACTGGATAAAGATAAAAAAAAAAGTCTATCTACTGATCCTCCGGGTCAGGGTAGTCTCGACCTTTATCGCCTAACATGCATTTGTCACAGTGACACGATATATGTACTGGCTCGGGTCAAAATAAACGTATAATGTGGGGTGAGCTCAAAAGCTCAGCGAGTGCAAAGACAGTTACATATACATGTGGAAAACATTGTAAGTGGAATGAACTATAGAAAGACATGTGAAGCAATGCAATATCAAAACAACTTAAGCATTTGCATTTTATACAATTCAATATCAAGACACTTAAGATATATTGGTTTGGCCACTATTGTGACTGTCGCTTGTACAATCTATAAGTGAGGCATGCCATGATCAATAGCTGCCATGATGAGGCAGAGTAAACATAACCAGACGTGCCAAAACAAATCACCATCGCCCATTGGAAAACATCATAACCGGACATGCTGGAATGAATCACCATCGCATGTTAGAAAATATCTCTTCATCTCAGTCAGTCGTAACCACTGAGGCATACGGTGGTGAACCACGCATTCCCACAGGCCAAGCGAGGAATTACTAGATGCCTCAACCAGTATCTAACCCCCTACCGGCAAGGGGTGACAGTCACAAGGTTTTCTTCCTACATTTAAGAAATTTTATTTCCTTCCTATTCGCTCATAACAATCCTTCCTTACTCAATATCATGTAGAATGTACCTTTACTCATTACATTCACATGCTTCAAAAACAGCTTAAGGTGCATAAAAAATCATAACAATTCCAGGTGCATTGTATATAACAATTCCACAAACCAACAAGAAAGCAAATAAGCAACTGTAATTCCACTCATCTGTTGATACTGTGATGCTAGAACTCACTCCTGTTAATGTTGATAAATTTCCAGATTTATGACCTACACCATCACATCCTACTTTTAGGTTTTCATTCTAAAAGTTAGTTTACATTAGGATACAGTTTTTACTTACCCTTTCATTCTATGTTTAACATAATTTAATCCCTAGTGTTAGACAGCCTAATAAATACCTAATAAACACTTTATAATAAGCTGTACAATCCAAACAGAAAATGCTAAACATGTAACAACTTGAAAACAAAGAATAACCAGAACAGGAACCATAAAAGAAGAGGAATAAGAAGAAGAAGAAGAAGAGAAACAAAAATATATCGACTTCAAGAGAGAGAGGAGTCATCATAATGTTTGCTCTCTCTCACACCTTTGTTTATATTGCTCAAAATATTATGGAAACAAAATAACTGGTAATAAGGTTTCCTAATAATTTAGACTAAATACGGAAACCAATCTAAACAATATAAAAAAGGTGAACAATAATAACAGAAAGTGGGTTCCACAGCTCATAGTGATCCAGCACCGCTACAGTCGGTGACCCTAACACCCCCCTCAAGTTGGAGCATATAAGTTACCCATGCCCAGCTTGGAACAATTTTGCTGGAACCTTGGTCCAAACAAAGTAAGAATATCTGCCAATTGTTTTGAAGAGGACACAAAGGAAGTAACCAACAATTTCTTTTGAACAACATCACGAGCAAAGTGACAATCAACCTCAATGTATTTGGTACGCTCATGATTCACCAAATTGTTAGCGATACATATAGCAGCTTGGTTGTCACAAAACATAGTCATAGGTTGATTTACAGGAAAACCCAACTTTTGCAAAAGATTTCGTATCCACATGAGCTTAGTAGAAGTTTGGGCCATAGCCCTATACTCAGCCTCGACACTGGACTTGGATGTAGAAGTTTGCTTCTTGCTTTTCCAAGTGACCCGATTTCCTTCAACAAACGTATAATAACTAGTAGTGGAGCGTCAATCACCGTCAGCCCTAGTCTAATCAGCATCAGAATATCCAGTGATATCAGTATGGTTGTGATGTCGGTAGATAAGCCCTTTCCTGGAGACCTTTTCAACTACCTCAATATGTGACAGGTTGCATCCCAATGACTTTGCTTTGGGGCTTGCATGAACTGACTAATAACCCCAACAACAAATGACAAGTCAGACCGAGTAACTGTGAGGTAGATAAGTTTACCAACAAGCCGTCGATACTGATGGACATCAGGGAAATCAGGACTATTGTTAATTTCAAGCTTTTGATGAGGGTACATAGGAGTGTCAGCCGGTTTAGAGCCAAGGAGACCAGTATTAGTCATAAGGTCAAGAACATATTTCCTCTGAGACAAACTGATTTCCTTGCTTCAACAAACTACTTCCATGCCTAAGGACTATTGAAGCAGACCCAAGTCCTTCATTTGAAAGTGTGTATTTAAATAAGATTTAACCTCAACAATGCCTGGCTCATCATCTCTTGTAATTATAATATCATCAATGTAGACTGCTATGATAATTACTTTAGAATGCTATTGTTGAAAAAAATATAGAATGAATAGAATAGCATGGAGAAAAATCATACTGAGTGATTATGGAGCTGAACTTCTCAAACCGGGCACGGGGGGACTGTTTGAAACCATAAATAGCTTTATGTAGCTTGCAAACTTGAGTGGACATCCCCTCTTGAGCAATATACACCGAAGGTTGCTCTATAAAAACTTCTTTGGAAAGATCACCATAAAGAAAGGCGTTCTTAACATGCAATTGATATAAGGGCTAGGCGTGATTGATAGCCAAGGAGATAATAACCCGAACCGAATTGATACGAGCAACTGGAGAGAAGGTCTCAAAGTAGTCAACACCATAAGTCTGAGTGAATCTCTTGGCAACCAAACGAGCCTTGAGCCGATCAACTGTCCCATCAGGCTTGTGTTTAACAGTATACACCTAGCGGCAGCGCACAACAGTTTTCTTAGGCGGAAGATCAACAAGAGTCCATGTACAGCGGGAGAGCAATGCATCCATTTCGAAATCTATAGCCACCTTCCACCCTGAGTGAGATAAGACCTGGAAATGGGTGGTAGGAACAAAAGTAGTAGACAAGGACAAAACAAGATTGTGGGTGGGGGAAGGGAGATGGGTGGTAGCAACAAACTTATCAATAGGATATGTGACAAGAGATTTCTGAGTGCAAGAATGCGTACCTTTGCGAAGGGCCAATAGGAAGATCAGAAAGGACCTCAGCACCAGGAGTAGGTAGATTGGTGGGTGGAGTAGCATCCACAGGAGGACTAGGCTTAGGCCGTCGTTGGTAAACCTGGAAATGGGGTGGAAAAGGAGGGGCCTCTGGGGGTGGGGAAGGGTGGTCTGGAAAGGGATCAACAAGGGGTAAAGGGATAGGGGAGGCAGGAGGAGGTGAGGGAATGGATGTGGTAGGGGAAGGGTTGTAAGAAGTGTCCTCAAAAAATGTAACATCAGCGCTAATGAAGTGGCGATGGGTAACCGTGTCGTAACACCTGTAGCCCTTCTGAGTACGAGAATAGCCAAGGAAAAGACACTTTAGGGACCGGGGAGACAATTTATCACGTTGAGAAACCACACAAAACAAATCAATAAAACCCTCTTTTGCATTAGGATCTTCACAGTCCAATCAAAACAGAATTAGAAAGTATTGAGAAAAAACACTTATCTAGAAATCCAGCCATTAAATCTTCATGAAATTTGAATCATATACTCCTTAGTATATATGTGAACACACTCTAAAAGAAGATGGAGATCCGAGGAAGACTGAGGAAGTTATTGGAGTCGAAACCCTACTGTTCCAGATTGCGGCCAGATCTGAAGTGGTGCTGGGTTGGTTCTAATGACTGTAGCAGCAATTCAGTAAGGTTCAATAGTCTCTGCAGTAGTTCAGTACCGTATGATAGAGTAGAATGCTTGAAGTAAAACAGAACTAATAAGATCAAGAGAAGAAGAAAGAACAATGAGGTTGAGTCTCACAACCTTAAGAGACTCAACCAGAAATTAAATATACTCTTTAATTTTCTGGAAAATCTCTCAACTGCCGCCAGCCCTTCTTCCTTTTTTTTATCGTTTGAAAAATTACATCAATTTGGAAAGACAATTAATTGAAAAATAGGAAACTAAACTTCCTTTATAAAATAGGAGTATCTAACAAAATAATAGAAAAATTCCTAAAACTAGAAAATAGGAAAGTTCCCAAAACTTTTAGGAAATTAGATTTAAGGAAAATCTTAGTCTCCAAGTAATTGAGACTTCCTAAACTAACTAACCTACATTTTATGAAACTAAATAGCATCACTAACCAATTAGGAAACAAAATAAACTCCTAACTAAAAAATATAGAGTTGGCGGTATACTCTATAATTGGCGGTAAAAAGAGATCTCTAAAAGAGATCTCGGCTCTTGCTTCGCGGCTCTTGCTTCTGGGCTGGAGTAGGTCTGGTTGGTTGCTCTTAATTGGGCCAGGCCCAACTCTTGATTTGCATCACATACACACCCAAAAACGCGAGGGGTGACTGGAAAGAGGGGAGCAGAGGGATAACAACTTGTAACAAAGAATAACCAGAACAGGAACTATAACAACTTGAAGTAGATCTATCACTGCTCTGATACAATGTAACAACTTGAAAACAAAGAATAACCAGAACAGGAACCGTATAAGAAGAGGAATAAGAAGAAGAAGGAGAAGAGAAACAAAAATATATCGACTTCAAGAGAGAGAGGAGTCGACGTAATGTTTCCTCCCTCTCACACCTTTATTTATATTGCTCAAAATATTATGGAAACAAAATAACTGGTATTAACGTTTCCTAATAATTTAGACTAAACTGGGAAACCAATCTAAGCGATATTAAAAAGGTGAATAATAACAGAAAGTGGGTCCCACAGCTCACAGCGATATCGCTGTGAGCTGTACCCAGCACCACTACAGTCGGTGAAGCTAACAAAACATAATGGTGTTCCTATTCTAACATGAAAACCCTATTCCATTTCATAGATTCCACACTTTGCATATGTTCTCTTACAGTTTCAGCAACATAACCCCACAGTAAATAGCCTTCACCTACCCTAAACATATGCTGACATTTTCCAAAACAAAATACATAAACTCCCAATGCAGTGGCATTAATTCTTGTATGTTTCATCTAAAATTTCAGCAATATAGAAACATGGTGATTATCCCCATTTCTTTAAAGAAATTTCATGATTCCCATTAACCCTTATACATCAATCCATCCTAAACCCTCCTAATCATCCATTCAAAGCATATAGGAGAAATATTAATGTAATCTTCATTCCTTTCTATCATTTAAAATTCTGTTATGCAAAGGAGTACCATTCAAGAGGTCATAATTTTGTCAACTGAAATTCTGTTTTCACTCTCCCTCTAAACCCACTATCTTCTTCTTTAACCTAAAAATTTCAGCATGGAAAACCCAAAAATAGAGTTCTAAAACCTCATTCTTAAACCCAGAAACAAATAACATTAAATAGAGGTTTGTAAACCTAACTTTTGAAGATAAATCCCTAATTTCTTGAGCTTGATTCCTTCTCAAAGTCGGATTTGAAATACCTTCATTCTCTTCCTTGCTTCCTTGAATCGTTTTCTTTTGATGTGAAGAGGTAATCCTCCATGGTCCCTCTTCCTTCTCTCCAACTCTCATTTCTCTCTAACTCTCATTCTCTCACTCTTCTCACCCTTCCCTTTCCTTCTTCTTTCCCTCAATTTTCTTCTTCGTTTGCTTTCTAGAAAGCCCTTCCACCTTCTCATTCATAGGATAGTTAGTCTCCTTGTAATTTATATGTATCCCTTTTTACCCCCTAAATAACCCCTTTAGTCCCTCTTTGTCCTCCCTAGACCCTGCAGTAGCGGGAGCCTCATGCATTGTGATGCCCTTTTTTTTTAATATTTTATTTACCAAACCCTCGTTTGACCCATTAAACCCAAAATTGACCCAACTAGCTTCCCTTGAACCATCCCAATTCCATTATGAGTCCCAACATAAAATTGAAAAAAAAAAAAAAAAAAAATTCAAGAAAGTAACAAAATTAGATAAAAACATACAGAATTAGGATACTAAGGGAGTGGGTTGTTATAAAAGTAGTGCTTTCCTTCTTCCCGCAGAGACATGAGTGAAACTGGCTAGATTTCTCGAGTTCGGTCGAAACCTTGACCAGGGAAACTTAAAACAAGGTATTTATACCCTAGTTGGACTGTTTTGCTGAACCGATATGACATGGGTCAATATTTCAGTGAAACACTGAAAATTTGGTCTGAAACAGTGCTATTTATGTGATTCGTGTGCTGTTTTGTTTAGGTAACATAAGATCCACTCCACAGATAGGTTTCAGATTTAGAACACAAGCAATTAATAGGACTAAGAACAATATATCCGAAAATCAAAACAATCCAACGGCTGGATTGGATATATGCAGTCCAAGATGAAGTAGGATTAATGGAATGATGTAAGCAGATTTTCGATGGTAATTAGAAATAAAAAAAGATCAAGCCAATGAATGGATGATCAGAATAGGTAGTGGCTCTGTAAAATATTAACAATGTAACAAAAGATGAGAGATCTAATGGAAGGGGAAGATATGGAGAAGTCCTAATGGAGATGAAAACAATGGATCACGAAGCACAGTAGCATAACAGAATTGTTGCAATGCTGATAACCAGACAACAGATTCTGTCAAGACTATGGATGGACAGTTATAGCAGAACCGATGGTATGTAATAAAACACTAATAAAGGATAATGGTGAATTGGTGATTGATGATGTATGGGCCAGAATTGAAATAACAGCAGGAAATTAACTTACATTGATGATTGGAGAAGAAGAAACATAAATAGTTGTGAATTGATAATTGATATAGATACTCCTCGATAGATAATTTGATACGCCAATGATTTTTTTCCATTTTTCAGAATGCGGTTAAACAACGTATCAACTAATCGATTACGATAAATTGGTCTCAATTCTGACACAAGGTCCTTCTTAAATCGAATAAGTACATTAGATCTGATAAAATGATTTTGGCGTATCCAGGATAATACCTATCCGACCCAATTCATGAATAAAATGTGACCAACAGAAAATAAAGATATGTACCTCAGGCATCTCACCTAGTAACTCGTTGACATCTCATCAACCTTTTTAACATCCCACAAGATAGCTGAATCTCACAACCATTAACTGAGTCTCGCAGTTGCAGAAAAAGCAGCAACCAATATTTCATTCGTAATATCCGTTCTCAGGCTTCTATCCCCTTACAAACTTATATAGAAGACTCAAAACAAGACGCAAACTAGTCCTAGAACTCCTCTAGACAATAACTTACCTTGGAGGTAGTTTATTTCTAATAAAACTCAACCTAAAATAAAGGAATGTAACTTAAAACAACTTAAAACATTTAAAAGCAATAAAAGACTTAAAGCATTAAAGGTCTTATCAAACTAGACAAAGACCTATCTAACTAAACGTGGGATGCTAACACACTAATCCTGAACTCCTATCTTCTACCCATAGTTTAGGAAAGTGGCATATTACAATAAAAACCCATTGGACAAAGACCCAACATATATATAACCCAACCCAAGTCTTATTTCCACTAAAATAAGCCCAATTCGGTGTTGTATCTGCATCAACCTCTCTTTTTGATTTTGAAGGCAACGGAAAATGAAGCAGCAAATTGTGTTTAATAGTTATCAAGACATTGCTTATGCTTCACATAGGCGCCACCTAGGCGTCAAGGCAGTTCTTGAATGCCTAGATGACCAGTTGCCATATTGTTCAAGGCACCTTGGCAGAAAATGGGTGGAAAAGAAAGGAAAAAGTGAGGAGGGGAGGGAGGGGGGGGGGGGGAAGGGATAGGGGGAACAATAAGGAAAAGAGGGGAAATGAGGAGAAAAACCAGAGAGAATGGAAAATAAGTAGAAATATATGGAGAAGAGGCATGAGCAGCTGCCACTACTGCCGGAAAGTTTGCATTGACACTGCCATCATAGTAGAAGAAGGAAGATGAGGAAGAGGTGAGAAGGTATTTACCTGGAACTTACGCTGCAACCACTACCTCTTCTGCCATCGATATCATAGAGCAAGAAGACCAAATGAGTTTCGTATGTTAAATTATAACTTTAAAGATGATATTTATTTTTTTATTTTTTATACATTGCTCTCCATATTCACAAGTAGAAGAAAAAAAAATTTCTTTACATATATGCCCCCCTCCCCCCTAAAAAAAAATACATTTTAAAGGAAAATATGTCATATTTTACATCTAAATGCTCTTTGGTATGTGCACTCCTTAGTCTTCTACGAGGTCGCAATGATACCTCTTGATCTGAAATGAGTGTTCAACTAAAGCATCCTTGTCTATCATCTTATCAATCTGCTGAGAAATGAAAATTCTAAAGGCTAATCTACAAAGCTAATATCTTCCTACCTGTTTTCCCCCTCAATATTGGTGTCTTCTTTCAAGGTTTCCACATAATGCTTGATTCAATTTCACAAACCACAAACCAATTCCCTTTTTTTTTTTTTTTTTTTTTTTTTTTTGGGGGGTGGGGGGTGTTGGTTGTATTTTGATGAACTTGCTTCATCTTGTGTTCTTACTTCTCCTTCACAGACTTTGAGGCTTTTTTGTGAATCTCCACAGCCATTTGTGAACCGTTGCCTTATTTGTTTGGTGATCCTTCTTAATCGTAGGTTTAAAAAAAATTTCAGTTTGGGTATTAAGTTCCATCAAGTAGGTTAGGGTTCAGGAATTAGTTAGGTTGATTAACTATTTTTTGATAATGGATTAGAATTTAGAACTAAGGGATTAGAGTTATTTTATAAGATTGTAGGGTCAGGTCTAACATGTTGAGGGTATGGAGTGAATTGGGCTAAGGGTACTTGTAGGATCAATTGGACAGGAGTTAAGTTAGGTTGAAAATATAGTCAACTTCTCAAGGAAAAAGTAAAGGGATTTAGGATAGGTCGATCAATTCTTAAAAGACCTGGAATTCAAATTACCAATTTATTGAAATTGGAACTGAAACTAAAAAATTGAAGCCAAAATGATAAATTTGAATCAAGGAAATTCAAGAAGTCAAAACCTAGAAACTTGATTCAGAAATAAAAAAAATTTAAGAAGTTTCCCCTTTCCTGATTGTTCTGTTAGGAAGTTTCCATTTGTTTCTTGTTTGCTTCCCTAATGCATTTGTTGGCTTCTTGCTTTTTGTAATTTAAGAAACCATTGTGATGCAGCCAGCCAATCCTAGGTTCCAGTCAAGGAATCAGAGATTAGATCAGCAGCTCGATATGTCCATATATCTACACTATTTTCCTGATTAAACAGGTGTTGAAAAAGGCTTGCTGATTTTGCTGGTTTCAGTAGCCTTTGAGGAAAGGAGAGAAGAAAGCAGAGAAAAGAGGAAGAAGAAGAGAAGAAAGAGAAAGGATAGGGGCTGTTATGGGACTGTGAACAGTACCCATGAATAGGAACTGAAGAAAAGAAGAGAGAGAAGAGAGGTATTGGGGAAAAGAGAGAGAAAAGGTGAAGCCTTCTTGGCTACACAATTCAATTGGAACTTTGTATTCCGTTAACTATCATCATCGGGGGCTGGATATATATTTATAAGAAAACAAGAAAGTTTTTCTAAATCTAGAACTCTTTGGTAGCTAGACTAACTTAAGTAACATGGACTCTATATTGTTGAGGCTTAAGTCTTCTAGATAACTTGGGCCCCACACTACTAATAAAAATAGGACTCTTTAATGACTAAATTAAAGCCAACTACATTACCTAATGGACCTCACTAATTAAATATCTGTTTTTGTACACCCTTTTAAATCCACCGCTTTTGGGACTTATAATTCAGTTAATTACTAATAAATCCCATACTCCACAGACAGAAAAATAGGATCAATTTTTTGGATTGGGCTTGCATTATTTTGGGCCTCGCGCATCATTCCTCACTTTTACTTCCTTCTTTGGTAACTATTAGTTGGGAAAACATAGTTCTAAAGAGCAATAGAGATTGCTGATACTGAGAAGTAGAGCTAAGCGATCTATTGAATGAAGGTGAGGTAGCGCTAGCCATTTGCAATAGATTGATTGATTGCCCCAGCTCAAAAGGCAAGGTGAGGTAGCGCTTGCCATAGATCAGTCTTGAATAAAAAAAGAAGAGCTATCGTGGACAGATGGACTACATACCAGAAGAAAAAAGAACAGTAGCCTGCCTTGCTCTCTAGTCAAGTAGAAATTCAAGTAGAGTTACCAATAATGATTTCAAAAGTATGAAGAGAATTTAGAGACTCCATTCTTGGTGGTTCTCCTCCTACAAAGTTGTCTGAAAGAAGGAAAAAGAAAAAGAAAACAGAAGTCCTGCAAAATATGATCAAGATACTAGGTCATTGGGACAGCTGTGACCTTCTTCTAAGCATTTTAATGAGATTTGTTCTATATGTTTTCTTGGGGTCTGGCCTGGTGGATATGGAGGCCTAGTTCTCTAGTCCATGTCCTGTCTAGAGCAGGAAACCTATTCAGAACCTTCCTGACAAGATGCTATCTTCTTTGCAAGATTTGCATTATGATCAAACTCACCAAAAACGTTGAAGGAACCTCATGAGATAGACCCTTCATCCAATATAATCCTGGCTGGCATCTGAATCCATTTTGTTTTGTTTTCTTTTTTATTATAATTCTTCATTCTGCCTTATGAATCTGCATTTGAATTGTGTCTATTTTCAGGTCGTGGAGGATGAGAGGTACATCTTTACTTCATCCATGCTTGGCTTATTAGCTGAGTATGGTATTCGACCCCATATGATAAATGCTTCTGCTATTTGCAATAGTGCAAAGGTACAAATTTTATCATATCATTTCAAATATAAAGCATTTCTACGTTTCTCCCTGCATTCCTTAAAGACTCAGTTGAGAAGAAGAAATTGAGAGAATGTATTGGCTTGTCTTTGTATGATAGAGGCCTTCCTTATTTATAGAGAATATTGGGAGTACAAAATAATAATTATGGAATGTCGAACCACTCCATACATGGTATGGAGTACATGGCTAAGCTGTACAAGGATACACTGTACAGCCTTAGCTTCATCCTCAGCAGTTACACACATAGTTGTCAAGGCGTCGCCTTCATCCTCAGCAGTTACACACATAGTTGTCAAGGCGTCGCCTAGGCGTCCGGGCGGTTTGTACAGGCCTGGGCGCCAGGGCGCCTTGTGGTCGCCCAGGCCAGATAGGAACAACATTTATCAGGCAGTACTTGCCCAGGCCAGACAGGAACAACATTTATCAGGCAGTACATAAATAAGCAAATACTCCCCTATTTGAATCCAATAAAAATAGTCTAAAATTCAAATTCCAGAAGGAAAAAAAGTCAACCCCCCTGTTCAAGAACAAAAACCATATTTTTGGGTGCGAGGGCGATTTTCAACTTTTAAATGCTAGGTTTTTTTCTAAATATAAAAATTCTATAAATCTTATTATAATAAATCATCACTAAAAAACAAGAGTGCGCCAAAATAATCTTTTGCTTTGATGCCCAAAAAATAATTTGCATTCAGACGACTTTAAACAGCATTCCCGTATTCCGAACAAGGTTTGACCAGAGTGTAACTCCTTCATTATAATTTGGATTCAAGCAATCTCGGATTTGTTGGAAAGCTGATTATGCTAGCTTTGCAACGAATTCGAGATTGCTTGAATCCGAACTATATTAAAGGAGTTACGCTCCGATCAAATTTGTTAAAAGTACGTAAATGTTAGTCATAAATAATTGTTTACTTAACTCTAGACACAATCCCAGGTCTTGGTGTACATTAGTAAATTTGGGTCCACACCACATATTAATTAAGTTATGTCTTAAATGTTGATTATTTATGTAGAATGTTGCATATATATAAACATTAATATTTTAGAAATAAAAAAATGCACTGGGAACGCCTTGGTCGCCTAGGCGGGCGCCTAGGCGCCCAGGATGGCCCCAAACGCCTTGGATCGCCTTGTCGCCTTGACAACTATGGTTACACATGGACTGCTGCACCTTATCCTCTGCAGCTGTACATGGATAGCTACATACGAGCTATAACAATAACTGCACAAGGACAGCTGTACATGAGCTGTAACACTCTCCCTTAAGTTGGTGCAAGGATTTTCCTCACGCCCAACATGAAAATAATAGGATGGAATGATTTAGAGGTCAATCCCTTAGTTAATACACTAGGTAGCTGGTTCTCTGAAATGACAAATGGGATGCAAATTGAGCCTTGTTCTAGTTTTTCTTTGATAAAGTGTCTGTCAATCTCAATATTCTTGGTCCTATTATGCTGGATTGGGTTATGGGCTATTTTGATTACTGCCCTAATATAACAGTAGAGCCGTATAGGTTCTCTAAATGTCACTCCAAATCTCCAAGCAACTGCCTAAGCCATATAAGCTCATTCACACCTTGTGCACTAGATCTGGGAACCAGTGATTGCTTTTAGCTGCGCCAAGTAACCAGATTACGCTGAGGAATGTACAATACCTGAAGTAGAGTGCTGATCATCAATGGAACCGGCTCAGTCAACATCAGTGAAGCATTCTAACTTTAGATTGCTCCTGTTGGAAAATAAAATTCCCTTTCTAGGGACTGATTTTAAGTCTACTGAAAGATCAAAATAGAAACTAAATAAAACCAAGAATGGCATATAGCTAAGGACTTGGGAAACATACAATCAATAGATAGAATCTGCTGGGTGAGTCCCACATCCAGCTGGATTGACTTGGAACACACTCAATCCCCACATAGGATTTCCAGAAGCTTGTGGCTGGATCATCTTCAGCAAGCTGCTGTTGCATGAACAGAACCACGTGGACAATGTCAGTTGAGTAGTGTCGGCTGGGCAGAGGGCTGCAAGCTGGCCACTTAGGCTGCAAGGCCCATCAAGCCATGGGCTGCCTATGAGCCCCTTGCGGCTGGCTGTTACCATAGTACAAAAACTTGGCAAAATTTTGCATGGTCCAAAACAAAATGACATCTGAATTAGGAAAATGCAATATTTCAGTAATTTCGGTAATTTCTCTGCTTCAGGTAGGCAATATTTTGGTCATTTCGTTTTGGTAATTTTGGTCATTTCGTTTCGGTAATTTTGGTCATTTCAGCTGGATTTTGGGTAGCAAATCCAATCCTTGTGCCCACTGCCAACACAAAAGTGCAGTGTTTCGGCTAGATTTCAGTTAACTCAGTCGAAATCTTGGACTTCGGTCTGACAGATCGAGACTGAAATCTGAGACTGCGAATCTTGGCTGTTACTGCGTCACCATAAGCTTCTGAATTATCAGATCTATAAACGACCGAGATTTCATGATTGTAAAAGAAGCGGAAAGACTCTTCCATCATTAAATTAGATCACAAATTTAGGATTTAATATCAAGAGGAGTGATTGCATTTGAATGCATCATATCTTGAGTTGCAATCTCAAATATAGGGATTGAGATTTCAATTTGGTCGCGTATTTCCCTCCCCTTGTGTGTGTTAAGAGACTGCTTGAGTAGCTCTTTATTTCATTATTGATGGTCACACAACAAAAGGGTAATAGAACACCAGGGATCATGGGAATATCAACAAGAGCAATTTGTAGATCAGTTAGGCTGATCAAACTTTAGGTTTAAAGAGGGGATTAGGAAGAGTTACATCAAGCCAAATAAACCCTGTTTCCCTGAATTTGGTGTTAGTGGTGGCAATTTAGTTCTCAAGGCATCTCCTAGGCAGTTCTAGGCGACCACTCACCAAGTTGTTTAGGCCTTGAGACTTGAAATCCGCCCCCGGGGGGGGGGTTGGAATGGGAAAAAATTCTGGTGGATTTATGGAAAGAAGATGAATCTGGTGAAGATAATGTGCTTGTTGCTCCTAGAGAAGAAAAAAAAGAAGAGGCTGCAGCAGTAACAACAATTTCCACAACAACTATCATCACCGCCACTGCTGAAGAAGAAGAAAGAGAGGAAGCAGTAGCAGTAGCGGCAACCACCATCCTTACCACTGCTGGATAAGAAGATGATGAACTAGCAGAGTGACCTCCATTGATGTAACTACTGGAGGGAGAGGTGTACCTGTTACTTGCTCGTTGGATTTTCAATGAACTTCACTGAGTTGCAAAGGCAAATGGTTATGTCTCTTTAACGAGTAGACATGTTAGTTTACTTATTTTATATGCAAGTCCTTGTATAAGTCCTTTAATTTTTTTTGAGATGAATTAAGTCCCTTAAAATTAAAATTAAAGGACATGAAATATGATGTTTTACACTATAACCCCGCCTAGGTCACAAGGGCTGTGACAAGTATTGGTGGCATTGTTCTCAAATGCAGTCCTTGAACACCATTGGAGGAGTTGCTGGTGCAGGACCAGGTCCACCCAACAACATCCCAATCTTCAAGCATTACAAGCGGCAGCAGTGGTGTGCATTGTGTTTGGGTACAAAATACAAATGGCAGAATTCCAGGGAGAGAAGGCTGAAACTGAAGGGCCATTATGGTAGCGATTAAATTCTGGATTTGGTATTTGATTTCTTGGAAGTATCAGTGTTTGAATTCCTCTGTTTCTGGGATAAATTTATTTCATGATGGGCATTGAATTCTATTTTCATATTCAAACATCTATTATTATATTCTATTCCTTGAAAATCAAAGTTGGTATTCTTGCTCAGACTGTATGCTCATAGTTAATTGTTAGGAAATTACAGTTTATTTTTTACATTAATCGTTATTTTTTCTCCTGCTATTTTTGCAGCGTTTGTATGAGGAGTTGCAATGGAAGATTCGAATGTCTCATGTAAGCTTCCTATAATTCAACCAGATGGTACTATTTTAGAGTTCTTAATAGGCCTTCTGTACTGTTATTTGATACCAGCCTTTGGGTTGCCAAGATGATTGTTGGGCTTGTGGTTTTCGGGATTGAGGATTTCTGCCAACCAGAGTTCATCTTTTGTGATAAGAAAGTTCTCTTTTTATTGAGTCATAGCTCATAGGGTTTGAGTTTTTTTTTTTTTTTTTTTTGTTTTTAATATTTTCCTTTTTCTTTCAAGTTTCTCTCTTGTGATCTTTGATATTTATATTGTCTCGATAATAGATCTACAACTTGGCAGGTGAATGGCATTACCATTATCGTTCCTTCTTTTTGGCTTTTATCCTTTTTTTTTTTTTTTTTGTTATTTATCTATCTAATTGTGCCCTTGATTTGTCAATCAGGTTTATTTACAAAGATAATTTTTTTTTCTATTTTAATTGAATGACTTAATTGCCTAATTGATATTTACGTATAAAAAAAGAAAAGTGCAATCATTCCCTTAGGCTGAAATAGAAAGAGTGTATGATGATTATTAACACAAAATACCCAAATTATCCTTACAGATAGTAACCCTTTCTCTTAGAACTCTAGAAGTAGAAGACTATACTATTGACCCAAAACATCCACCGAAAAATTTCCTTCCAAGTAGCAGTACACTCCTTTCCGATATTTATTTGTCTATAATAGAGTCAAGTAATAAGTTTCCTTATCGATGCTTGAAGTATATAATAGGCAAACAATAAACATGCCCTTATGCTTTCCCTATTGACATTTATATATACAAGAAGCAACCTATATTCATACAGCTAAGTTGTTGCAACTAAAGTTACAATATGATTTCCGTTACATGAGGTACTGTGTTCTCCCAAACGGCCAAACTCCCCCCTCAAGTTGTTCCATTGATAACCATTATGTCCAAATTTGTAGCAGTATAGTCGAAACATGGAAACAACCTTGGTGTGATGGTAAGGTTGTCATATTGCAACCTGGTGGTCTTGGGTCAAAACACGAAAATAGCCTCTCCACGTTGCAGGAGTAAGGCTGTGTACATTTTGTCCCTCCCCAGACCTTGCAGTAGTGGGAGGTTCGTGCACTGGGCCTGGGACACCCTTTTTTTTTTTTTGCTAACTGTATAGTTGAACCGGGTATACCACGACCTATAGTGAGAAATGTGGCAAATGAGTCCTCCATTAAACTTCTCCTTAATGGGGTGGATTTATCACTTTGTGTGTTGTCCTACTCCTATCATGCCGAACTGGGTGACGCTCAAGGTTGCTTTCTCATAATAATAGCTCATGGGATTGGTTGTGCAGTTGTAAGCCATACTCTTGAGTTGGTTTGGACATTGATATGAAGTGTTGAAAAAAAATGGACATTAACTTCCAAACCATCCGGATTCATTGCATCCTGTTTAACTGGATGTCCTTACCATGATTCTATCACCAAAAGCTGAGTGGAGTACTCCGAGGGGGTGCCGTTGTAAAGCCACAGAACGGTAGAAGATCCATGATCTAGTCGTGACTTGATAGTGTAATACATCAAGGGCTTTACGGCTTGTACTCCAACGTTTTCCTCCAAGTCTAAACATTCTGAACCACAAGAACCAGTCCAAATAGAATCCTTTTTGAGGAATCTTCAGTAAATCCAATCAACTCAAATGCTTTACTAGTTGTCTTTCTGGCCACCACTTTCCAAATTAATTTAAGGATGCATACTGTATTGACTTCCTTAACTCTTCTCAGCCCCAACCCCTCCTCATCCTTGGGTAAGCATATAGAAGCCCAGTTAGTGGTGTGCAAGGACTTATTGTTTTTGGCACCCTTCCATTAAAAGGCATTCATAAGCAATTCAATCTTCTGGATGATGGAGTGTGGGAGCCTAAAGACTCTTGCCAATATATGAAGAGACTCTGCATGAATGGTTCGATGAGCTCCAAGTGACTTGCCTAGGAGAGGAATCTAGCTTGCCAATTCTAAAGCTTTTTCTGGAGACGATCTAGTATAGGGGAGCAACAATGAGCTGAAAGCCTTGATGAGATCTGTGGGAGGCCAAGGTACTTAACTGAGGGGATAAGGAGCGTCCATATATTAGTTCCAAGAGTTCTTGTATTTTCTTTTTATCGCTGTTTCTTTTCTTCTTTCTTAATTTTTTCATAATTTCATCAGATATGAGAATATTATTTCTAATAGGGGAAATTATTGAAGTTTATATACTTGTTTATGTTTCAGCCCACTAGGATTATACTTACCCCTTTTCGGTAGATTGAATTATTCTTCTATATCTTTTCCTATCTTCCATATGAAGTACTTAAAATTTTGTGGGTGCTAATTAAGGCCCTAGCTACTCAATCTTTTTGAAGGAGTACCTTTCTTTTTACTGCAGGCTAATTTTATGGATATTAATTCTAAATTGGTATATCAAGCTGGTGATGGATTCTCCAATAAAGATTACCAATCTACCAGTCTCTTGAAAGGTCAACTTCAAACTACCACGGTATTGTTGGGCAGGATCTGCTATTAATCTGTTTTACCTTTCTCGCTGTTCAGCTTCATCTAGTCACACCTTGTTCTTTTTGTAGGTTCCCATTGGCCCTTCTAATTTCTATATTCATGAAAGACATTTAGAACCAACATCTAATATGACAAGATCTCTTTGGAACCCTGATCCGATGGACATGAAAGGCATAGCAGCAAATGTTGAGATACACCATAGAGACAATATAAGGTATCGTTTTAACCACGGTGATAAGTTAGTATTTTTTTTTCTCTCTCCACTGAATATTTTTTTGTCGGTTCCTATTATGATTTGTTTCCGTGTTTGATTGATTGGTAATGAATTTTAATTTGTTAAAAATGCTTATTTGATGTCTTAAAAAAAATGTGGGTAATTGTTTATTCATCCACATCCTGAATATATACACCACTCTTCATAAAGATAACTTGCGACAGAAAGGACAGATTTTGGTTGGAAAATGAATCGATATTATAACATTCCAATTATTTCCTGATACCTCCCATGGAAAATCCCGAATTACATACCAAATTGATAGGTTAGTGTGAACTTATCCATGCGGTTATGCATTCTTCGAATAGGAATCCATTTTCTGAGGGTTAGGTTGGTTGAACGGAACAAGTATATCTTTTAACAAGAAAGGTCAGGAAAACCAAATATACTTTTAGAACTGGAAATCAGATGTGAGATTGAAATAAGGTAAATGGCAGTATGGTAGTCGTTATTTTGGTTAAAGGAACAATAATATTTTTTAACAAGAAAGATAAGGAAATTCAATAATACTTTTAAGGAAAAAGGTTATATGCATGACAGTGAATTTTGGCCGGCCATTTTGAGTGGTAAAAATCCATATTAAGGTCTGAACTTCAGGGGAACTTGTTTAGCCTCTATAAACACACATAAAATCAAGTATTAAAGTATCACGTATTGATAGCCTATCGGTCAGGCGATTTTAAGAGAGGTATCGTACCGTATCGTGGATACGGTGGATACTCTAGGTTATGGGGTAAGATAGCATGAGAATTATTAGGGAATATGCAAAACATAATTTTTAAGCATAAAAAACTATAATAAGCAATCTTGCAGTATTTCCAAGGATTAATGACATATTTGATGACATTCAATGGGCTACAACCTTCGGTTTACATGAACTATAGGTTTTTAGCAAAGAAGAAAACCAGAAAGTGAAAAAAAAAACAGTTGTATCAAGCTTTATATGTGCGTATCGACCATATCGGTTCATATTGAGGTGTATCGAGCAATATTGGTTTGTATCGAGGTGTATCGAGCCATATCGGATAGATACACTTCGATACAAGTTTGATTTATTTATTTATTTTTTATGAGAAATTGGAAACTTTAATTGTGTCGATACGTATCGAGTGTATCGACCGTATCAAAGTGCATTGAGCCGTATCGGTTCGATACGGTCGATACATGTGGATATACTTTTTGTTTTAAAAAAAGAGATACGTATTGAAGACTATCGTATCGACCATTGTTGCTACAGATATGTATCAGTGGATATGGGGTGTATCATATCGATACTTAAAAACCATGCATAAAATGATAGTTTGGCTTTGCACCTTGGCTAACAATATATGTCGAACCTTGATGTGTTTCTTGTGTAATATATCCTATTCTACACATTGTTTTAGTGCTAGAAGACACAAAATGCACGTAAAACACATAAATTATGCACTAGGACTGAAGAAACATAATGTTGATTAATCATTAAAGAGTACAATGTAAATGTAGCATAGACTCATAGAGACAAAAGAGACAAGTGAAAAACACTCCCAAGTCCTAACAAATAACAATACAGTACTCAGTGGTGGTAAACTGGTATGTGAGTATATGATACACCGTGGATCAGACCATTTTTATGGCTAATACCACATTGACGTGGAGGCACGAATCCAATTATGGACTGGTGATGTTGATGCCATTTTCCTTCGATTGTATCACCAATGTAGGTCACGTCATAGTGTGCCAGAAGAGATACTCGAAGTCCTCCACAACTATCCTATAAATGGCTTCATCTACATACTAGAGGTAACCAATCCTAGGGTACAAGTAAAAAAATATTTTACCAGCAGAAATTTCAAAAAATAATTTTATTGGCTGCAAAATCAAACTGACACCATGAGGCTGTGGATCGCCAATGGTATCTTAAATATATTAAATTGCGCCTCATCCAATTTGTATTAACCCTAATTTTTCAAAATTTTGTAATAAGAAAAATCCATTTTTTCAAACCAGAATAAAATAATACAGAAAAAGAAAAATTAATCCGATACCGTGAGGAGGTGTTAACATATAAATTTCCATCATGAACCACTGGGTATTTACACTATTTTTGGTAAAACAAATTATTTTGGAAAAATTGCATACATTCAACTGTTGAATCTGGCCAAATCTTCACTAATATGCAGCAAATGATGTTGTAGGAGTGATGTGGCAATTCCCACCAGCGTACTCCAGCTGTGTGAATAGATGAGGTGGCAAAAAACTAGGCAAAATGGTGCCTTATCCTCTTCCCCACAGAAAACAGGACAAACAAACGAAAACAGGCGTGTGACCCATCTCATTGAAATGGGGTAATTTATGTACCCTTATGTAACGTTTTGGCAAAATAATAGTGTTTCCGAAAAACTATTATTTTTGTAAGTCAGGTGTCATTTTGTTGTGCGGCTTGTGTCCTTGGAAAAAGCCGAAATCCCCAAAATTTCATTGAAATTTAAAACCATGATGGTGACAATTTTGTTTTAATTAAGAAATAAATGTTAGATGAGTGAGGGCTTTTTTCTAGTTGACCCGTGAATGCTCTATGCTTTTTTTTTTTTCATTTATCTTTCAATAAATGCTGCTGTAGTACTTGGGGTTTTCATATAGGTCAACATTAATAAAAATTACCACTCCCTGGTTGTCACTTAGTGTAGAACTTTCCTTATTTTGGTACCTGGGATTCCTCAGTTTCTTATATGCAATTGAGTAATGTCTTTACAGGGGAGTAGAAGGTCCATCTCTGCCTAGTAATTTGGTAGATAATTTTGTGAAGGAAAATGAGAACAATGCAAGCAATGATACCAACTTTCATTTCCCTACCTTGCATGAAGAGCATGCTTCTTCTGCCTCGGAAGGTAATGACCATAGTTGTTCTATAACAAAAGCTTGATCATTGTTGGAGTTTAATATTGCTTTTCCTTATAATTTGTTAAGTTTTTTTCTTTTTGATGGCAGAAGGGATCTTACCGGGCATAGAAGGCTTTCAAATTATTGGGGATGCTAAACCAGGAAACACACTGCAAGGATGTGGGTATCCTGTACATGGAACTTCTCTTTGTATGTTTCAGGTATTCACTTTCTGGATTTTCTTTTTGCAGGGAATTTGTTGTTTCTGGACTAAGAATTATTCTTGCATTCATTTTGATGAACTGTATATAATGTATGTTCACAACATTGGATTGCATGTCTAGTGGGTTCGTCATCTTCAGAATGGCACTAGGCAGTACATTGAGGGTAAGCACTACAATCAGTTTAGACAAACTGGGTGCTACCATACCTGTTATCCTTAAATTTTAGGGAATCATGTATTGAGTATTTTTTTTTTCTTTTCTTGGAGCAGGAGCCACAAATCCAGAATATGTAGTGACAGCTGATGATGTTGATAAGCTTATTGCTGTGGAATGCATACCAATGGATGAAAAAAACCGTCAGGTTTTCCATCTGCTTCAGCTTGAATTGTTTTAGTTGGTTATATATGTTCTTAGATGTCATACCATGCTTCATTTCCGACAATTGACAGTTTCTCATATGGCAAGAATTTTCTGGCAATAAAGGTAAACATCTTTTTGCCCCCTCTAACAAGGATTAAAGTATCGCGTATCAATATCGTATCGGTTGGCCGATTTTAAGAGATGTCGTATTGTATCATGGATATGGTGGATATGCATGGATACACATGGATACGGGGCAAGATACGCACAAGAATGATTAGGGAATATACAAAACACAATTTTAAAACATGAAAAATACTTTAATTAGCAACATTAAGAAGAAAAATGTTTCTTCCATTTATATTACTCCGTTAATACCATGTTGATTTACGGGCTGGTTCATACTTTGAGTTATAAGTCTCAGGAAGAGGTGCAGTCAATAAGATTTGGTAAATATTTTTTTTACATATGTACAATATCCACCTCAGTCCATATAACGATGATAGTGGCTAATCCACTCATGATAGAACCATGAATAGTCATCTGGAGTTGACATTCTTGTTGCTGGGAGCCACGATGTCTCAATCTGACTCCCCCTTGAACTTTCAAATGATGCATTCCTAGCGCCGTAAAAAGAATTAGGATTTCTTCCCTAATGCGTAAATGAGAAGCATTACTTGGTTCTGAATTTAGGCTCATGGACTCCATCTCACATGTAAGCACATCACTGTCATCAACATGGGCCCGTTGCTTACCCTTTCGACTGTAATTCTTTGGTTGTGGGCAACCACCATGATTAACATCTTGGGTTGCATGAGTATGCCTCCTCCCCTGTGAACTACACTAGGTAATATGTCTGTACACCACCACCACTAATACCATCACCACCACCACCACCACCACCATCATCATTGCTATCATTACTCTCCTCAGAAATAGTGCCTCCATACTGAGCACTTGACCTAGTCTTCCTAAAATCACCACCGGAGATCCAGAACTACTCTCACTTTGGTCTTGTGCTTGTGTTTGTGATGGTGGTTGTGTTTCATCATTATCATTTAGTTGACGAATGATGTTCTCCACGAAAGGATCAGCTATGGTAATTTGTCGATCCTCAGCCATTTCATCCAGCTCCAATATTCTATCTGTGTCCTCTATCCATTCTCTAACTAGATCCTCCTCATCCAGCATGTGGGTAATGTCGATGGGGTCTACATCTGTCCCATTCTGTTGCTCTAAATCCAGAAATTTTTTTCTTAAATCTCATATTGTAGTGCACGTAAACCAACTTCTGAAATTTTTGATGGCTGAGGCGGTTCCGTGGTTTAGTATGTATTAGACCAAAAGTGCTCTAGTTTCTTTCACAACCACTTGAGGCGGTCATTTGGGACAATATCCTCATTGCAGTCTTCTTCAAATGTGGAGCACTTCCTTCATAGTTAAGCCACTAATCAACTGTATAAAGAGCAATATTTTCAATGAATGAATTTTGAAACTCATAAGGATAAAAAAAAAATGTTATGTTCTCTAACTTACCAGAGTTCATTGTGTATCTTGCGCCAATAGCAAGCCAATCAGCAAATCCTTGTGTACTCTCATAGAAAATTTTAAGCTACAATAGTTAAATATATTGGTTAGCCAATCATTGAAGATTGTGCAAGTAACATTTATGAAAACAAGAGAGGTTTTTATTACCTCATCAATGGCACACATGGCTCTTGTTGTATCTGGTTCCATTCTATTGATGACTTTTCTAAGGCTTTCTATATAACTCAACTCATACGCTAAGCCAGGTTGAGTATATTGCATATCCGGGTTTAAGTAATATGCTACACATAGTAAGAATGTAAGATACATTAGAAATTTATAATTCAAATCCTAAGCAATAAAAATAATAAATAGTCAGGCTTTAAGTGAAACCAAAGTACCTGCCATATGAATGTCTTGCAACAACATTCCTTCCCATCAGTTTTCTATAATCTTCAAATATTGTTTCTTCTCTAGTGGGTTTAATTCATTTATTATATTCCTTGCCATCCATATGCCGCCAACCAATCTTCGCATTATTTGCTCCTTATCACCATCAACTAGCTTAAGCAGAACAAAGAAAGGCTTCATAACCTTGCTTAATTTTTCAATCTTGTCCCAAAATTTTGTTGACATAAGGATGCATCACCTGTTTCCTATGCTGCTCGCACTATAAGTATTTGACAACCATTCTTCACTAGTTATCATTTGGAGTAAACCTACTTTTCGGTTGTCAAGGCTGTCCAAAGCAATATAGTTGGTGGCAAACCTCGTTGCTGCAGGTCTTACCAAGTCTCCTTTCGTGTGCTTCCTCAACAAAGCCAACACCTAACCGTGATTGTAAATAAAATTATCTTCCTTGCTTCACCAACCAACTTCGACAACTTGGGCATGTCACCAATGTCTTTAAACATCAAATCAATGTAGTGTGCTGCACAAGGTGTCCAAAATAGATGTTGCCTCTTTATCATAAGTGTTAATCCAGGCTTTTTATAATTTGGAACATTATCTGTAACAACCTAGACTATGTTTTCTTCTCCAATTTCCTCTAACAATTTAATTCATCAGATTGAAGAGATACTATGAGTCTTTCACAAGAGTTGATGCGTCCAATGACTTGAGGAAGATGTTATGCCTGTAACAATTCCTCAAAGAAACAATCAACAAGTATACAAATCAGAAATTAAAAGAGAAGAAGATTGAGGAGGAGAGAAAGAGAGAAGGAGATAGATTTCGACACAACATTGTATTACAGCCAAAATCGTTAGATAGCTCTCCTCTCTATCTTGTATTTATAAAGAAAGAAATAAACAGATTACATGGCAAGTCTCTATTCTAAGAAGAGACAATAAGAGAAGATTACAATAATATAATAAAAGGAAACAAATCTGTAACTAATTAAAGAAGGAAGAGAAAATGGAGCCAACACTAGATGTTGCTGGCGCTAGCTAACTTCAACGATATCTAGTGGGTCCTATGGGCCTATGGATCTATGGGCTTATTTCGTAACACCCTCCCTCAAGCTGGAGTGTACAAATCAGCTAATCCAAGCGTGTAATAGTTTAACAAGTATGTTGGTCCAAATAGAGGTCTAGTGAGAATATCAGCAAGTTGATTTGAAGATAAGACAAATGGAGTGACAACAAGCTTCTTCAGAACCGCATCACGAACAAAATGGCAATCCACTTTTATATGAATGGTACGTTCATGGAACATTGGATTACTGGCAATATAGATCGCAACCTGATTATCACACATTAAGGTCATAGGTTGAGAAATAGGAAATCCCAACTCCTGCAGAAGATTCTTCAGCTACATTAATTCAGTAGTAATCTATGCCATAGCATGGTACTCAGACTCAGCACTGGATTTGGAGACAGTGGTTTGCTTCTTTACTCCGCTAAGTGATGAGATTGCCATCAATGAAAGTACAATAACCTGTAGTGGAACGTCTATCACCATCTGCCCTAGCCCAATCAACATTTGAAAACCCAACAATGTCAAGATGGCGATGTCGGGAATAAACAAGATCTGTACCTAGATATTTCTTGAGATAGCGCAAGATACGACAGGCCGCCTCCCAATGGACAACCTTAGGAGCTTGCATAAATTGACTCACCACTCCAACAGCATAAGAAAGGTCAGGTCTAGTAATAGTAAGATAAATTAGCTTCCCAACCAACCGTTTATATTGATGAACATCAGAGTATTCAGGACTATCACATGTTTCAAATTTTTTATATAAATCCATAGGAGTTTCAACCGGCTTGGTGCCAAGAAGACCTATTTCTGTAAGAAGATTGAGGACATATTTGCGTTGGGAGAGACTGATATTAGTACGGCTTCGAACTACTTCAATACCTGAAAATAGTGAAGGAGTCCTAAGTCCTTCATCTGAAAGTGGGTATTTTAGGTGAGACTTAAGTTTTGTAATACTCAACTTATCATTTCCTGTAATAATTATGTCGTCCACATAGACAGCAATGATAGTAACAGTAGACTGATGATGACTTACAAAAACAGAATGATCTGAATAGCAAGTAGTGAAGCCAAGACTAGTAATGACCGTGCTAAATTTATCAAACCACGCATGAGGGGACTGCTTCAGTTTATATATTGCTTTTAGTAACTTGCATACTTTGGTGGAATTCCCTCCCTGAGCAACATACTCCGAAGGTTGGTCTATATATACCTCCTCATGAAGATCCCCATACAAGAACGCATTTTTGATGTCCATCTAAACATGTGTAAGACGTACTTTTTTCAAAAAATAGTTGTAGGAAAATCTTTTTTTTCAAACAGAAAATCTAATAAATAAATTATTTGTCAAAAAAAAAAAACTACTTCCATGGATTCATAGATTGGGTGTTAGAATCAAACATATAAAAAATTGGAAACCATCCATGATGTTTGCATATCATTTCATTCAAAAATACACAAAATAGAGAGAATGAGTTACCTTGAAGAGAGAGAAAGGAGTTGAGAGATGAAGATCCTTGAATAATCTTGACAAATGTTGAGATCCCTTGAAGAAATTAAGTTTTAAGAAGAAAAATGGAGAGAAATGAGGTTGGAGAGCAAAGAGAGGAGAAAATTAGATAAAGGAGTCGAAACCTATTGATTTCGAGTAGGTTTCAACTCTAAAAAGGGGATGGAGGTTTAAGCTATGGGTCGAAACCATCGAAACCATGGTTTCGACCGAAACCTGGTCGAACCCAGTGGTTTCGAACCGAAACCATGTATTGGCCAGTTTCGAGCCTGGGTTTCGTCTCGCCTAGGCTCGAAACCGAGTTGTTTCGGTCAAAACTTCAAAAACAGAATGATCTGAATAGCAAGTAGTGAAGCCAACACTAGTAATGACAATGCTAAATTTATCAAACCACGCACGAGGGGACTGCTTTAGTCCATATATTGCTTTTAGTAACTTGTAGACTTTAGTGGAATTCCCTTCCTGAGCAACATACCCCGGAGGTTGGTCCATGTATACCTCCTCATGAAGATCCCCATACAAGAACGCATTTTTGACGTCCATTTGATACTAGGTCCAATCAAAATTGACAGCCACGGAAACAAGTACCCAGACCGAATTGAGATGGGCCACAGGAGAGAATGTCTCAAAATAGTCTACCTCATAGGTTTGAGTGTACTCCTTGGCAACTAACCGTGCTTTTAGTCGTTCAACAGAGCCATCTGAGTTATGTTTCACAGTATAGACCCATCTGCACTTCACAACTGAGTGGCCAGGTGGGAGGTCAACAAGAGTCCAAGTCTGATGGGAGGTTAGAGCATCTATTTCATCATTCATTGCAGCATGCCACCCTGGATGGGACAAGGCTTGGGATAGGGTAGTGGGTACAAAGGTAGCAGCCAAAGAGTAAACAAGTTTCCATTGAGAAGTGGGTAGATGGGCAGTAGTAAGTAGTAACAAAGTGCTCAATGGGAAAGGTAACCAAGGATTTCTGTGTACAAGTTCTTTTACCTTTTTGGAGAGCAATAGGTAGGGCACAGTCGACCGTAGAACCAAGACAGCGTCAGCAGCAGACGGAGCAGTAGTAGTAGTAGGTGGAGCAACCTGAGTGCGATGGTTATAGACCTGCAAGGGTTGCGAAGTTTGGGGTGGGATGGAGGGGGTTCAGAATCGGATGGGATGGAGGTGGGTTCATCATCAGAAGGAATGAGAGGTAAATGAATATCAGTGAAAGGTAAATTGGTGGGAACAGGAATAGGGTAGTATGACTTGTCTTAAAAAAAGGTTACATCATGACTGACAAAATGGCGCCGAGTAACAGAGTCAAAACACCGGTAACCTTTCTAAGTACGAAAGTAGCCAAGGAAAATACATTTGATAGACTGGGGAGATAATTTGTCCACTTTAGGATATAGGATGTGGACAAAACATGTACTACAAAAAACACGAGGAGAAACCGAAAATAAGGGAGTATTAGGATAGAGAAGTTTAAAAGGAATTTTATTGTGGAGGACAGAAGAAGGCATCCCTGTTAATCAGGTAGTAGGCAGTTAAAATAGCATCACTCCAATAATACTTAGGAACATTCATATGGAGCATGAGAGATCGGCAATATCCAGAAGATGTCTATTTTTATGCTCAGCAACTCCATTTTGTTGAGGAGTGTAAGCACAACTGGTATGGTGTATAATGCCATTGGCAAAACAGAAATTAAAGACTACAGATTGAACATATTCAAGGGCATTATCAGTACGTAGAACTTTGATAGGAGTACCAAATTGAGTGGCAATTTCTTTATGAAAACCCTTAAAAATATTAATTAATTCAGACTGTTCTTTTATTAAGTAAAGCCAAGTCATGTGGGAATAATCGTCCACAAAGGTTACAAAATAAGAGAAACCAAGCCGATTGGGAATTCGACAAGGTCCCCAAACATCAGAATGAACTAAAGAAAACGGGGAAGATTGCCTAGGTGTAGAACTAGTTGTAAAAGAGGAACGATGATGTTTCCTTAGTTCACAAGCCTGACATTGTAAGGTAGAGCGACTTGCAACTAGGGACAAGAGCCTTTAACTTATAAAGAGATAGATGGCCAAGCCGATGGTGCCATTGAAGAGGGCTGGAAGTAGATGTGGTAGCAATGGTGGGAACGGGTTCAAGTAGCTCCAAATAATTTAGACCAGCATGCTCACACCCGCTACTAATCGTTGCCTTGGTCCTGAGATCCTGAAAGGTACAATAAGGAGGAAAAAAAGTTGCAACACAGTTAAGTGATTTTGTAAGTTGAGTAATAGACATAAGGTTAAGAGGAAATTTGGGAACATGAAGGACAGAGGACAAGGATAAGGACAGGGTAAGGGTAATATTCCCATGTTGGAAGCCGTGGTAGATGATCCTTCGGCAAGGTAAATGGTGACATGCTTCGCTGTATCATTAAGGGCTGTAAGGGTAGAAGGCTGTCCCGTCATGTAACAGGTAGCGCCGGAGTCTATAATCCAAGGGGTAGAAAGGGTGGTAGATAACAAGGCAGTTGTACCTGTGTGGGCCAAGGTGGCAGCGGGTAGTGGTCCAGTAGCCTCTAGATGTTGAATCCGACGGAGCAAGGCCTCATATTGTCCATTGGATGGCGCAGATGTCTGCGTAGGAAGAGCCTGGATGGGATATGGGGCATCCTCAGTAGTAACATTGTTGGCAAGGGTATCAGCCCAATCAGGACGACCATTTATATCCCAACAGTTTTCCACCATGTGGTTAGTCTTGTGACAATGGGTACAATATATATTAGTTTTTTCAGAAGATGTCCGTCCATTGCCACGTCCAAGAGGACCTTGGCCATGACCACGAGTGGATCCACGGTCACGGCCTAGGCCACGGCCAACAAACAAAGCAGAAGTGTCCTTGACAGCAGAGTCACTTTGTGGGACCAATTGTTGAAGGCGAAAGAAGGTCTCTTTAAGGGTAGGGATAAAGGCTCCTATAAGAAGTTAACTTTTGACACTCTGATATTCTGGGGAAAGGCCAGCCAAAAATTTAGCAACGTAGAACTCAGACTGTTGAGCTTTGATTTTTCTCAAATCATTGGTAAGAGGCTGCACAGCCTGTATTTCTTCAATAAGCCCTTTGAAGCCTCCGTAGTAGTCACTCAGGGATTTTTCACCAATAGAGTAAGTGAACATCCGCTCATATAGGTCATAGATGCGAGAGACATTCTTATCTTGCCCATATGTCTCTTGCAGATCAGCCCAAATGGCCTTGGCTGTATTGTGGAACATTACAGTGGGTAGGATGGAGGTATCAATACTGTTCCACAACCATGTTTGAACTTGGGAATTATCTCTTAACCAGGTATTGTACAATTTGACAGATTCACTGTCTTTCACATCACATACAGGGGGCTCATCATTTAATAGTGTGGCTTTGTCTTTAGAAAGAATAAAGACTTTGATAGCCTGAGCCCATAACAGATAATTAGAAACTCCTTTCAACTTTATGGAGATGATCTAAGCCTCAGTGGGCTTAGGGTCAGTCATCATGATAGAGAACAAAATCCACAACCAATGTATATAAAAAAAACGTCTTATTGGTTCAGCCAACCGATTAGCCAAAGGCTCAGCGTGGGTGAAGGTAGATAGTGGTAGTAGGGTAAATGACAAGGTCCAAAGCTCGGTTCCGCCACTGAGAGGCCAAAGGAGAAGCTCAAAGGGGGTGATGGATGACAAGGAGAGGATAATAATTTTACCAACGGCGTGATAAAAAACATAGGTCCACAATGTAGTAGTATTTAGCAACAATATTCATAGATATAATCTCGATCACCAATTATAGATATAATCTCGATCACCAATTAGTAGTAGTAAAACAGAGAACTGTAGTTACATAGAGAGCAAAAATATCAAAGGTCAATCAAACCAAGAGTTCTTTGATCAGTGATGGCCAAGGATCTAGTGCTCTGATACCATGTAACAATTTCTCAAAGAAACAACCAGCAAGTATACAACCAGAAATTAAAAGAGAAGAAGATTGAGGAGGAGAGAGAGAAAGAGAAAGAGAGAGATTTTGATACAGCAATGTGCTGTAGCCCAAATCGTTAAATAACTCTCCTCTCTACCTTGTATTTATAGAGAAAGAAAATAAACAGATTTACAAGGAAAGTCTCTATTCTAAGAAGAGACAATAAGAGAAGATTACAATAAGATTACAATAATAAAATAAAAGGAAATAAACCTGTAATTAATTAAAGAAGGAAGAAAAAGGGGAGCCAGCACTAGATATCGCTGGCGCTAGCTTGCGCTAGCTATATAGTGGTTCCTAGTGGGTCCCATGGGTCTATGGGCCTATGGGCCAACTTCATAACAGCTACAAAGTCCTGTATCTATTTTCTTTGTTCTTTGACATGTTTATATGCAATGCATGTGCCGTTTCAGTGAGCATAGGTTTAATCTTAGCAAGGATGTTGGGATAAGTTGTAGTAAATAACAATTCCTAGAGGGATCATCTGGTCTTAATTATGCTTCATAATTGCAGATGCAATTGGCAGTCCTGCAATTGTTTTCCCAAATTCCTCCAATTTTCTACTTTCATATAATTAATAAGGTTACACAATGATTTGTGTTCATATTGTACATATCTGTTGGTAAATAAGTTTATCATATTTTCTTGATACTTCTGATTCTTTTTGTTTGCATAAGAAAGCAAGCCATTGACTTTTGGTGGGCAATCTGGTGAAGCTTTTCACTAATGATTAGAAGAAAATAACATGTGGTACTCCATTGACTTTTTGTAGGGCGATTTGGTGAAGCTTTTTGCTAATGATCAGAAGAAAATAACATGTGGTAAGTGTCTCTAAATGATATTTTCTTTGTTTATACTTTAGGCTGTATGGAGCCTTCCCAGAAAATTTGAAAACAATCAAGATAAATATGTTATTTTTATTGATATTGTAACAAAATAATGAAGAAAGAAAGACGGAAGGAGAGGAAGGAAGGAAAAAAGGAGGGAAAAAAAAGAAAGATCGATATTGACCTCCCCCCCCAGTTTTACTTATATTGATAATTAAATAAGTCCAATTACATAAATAACTCCACTAACTGACTAAAGAAATAGAAAACTAGGCAGCCAACTTAACCACTAGACTTAATAACTAACATAATGAAAATATACCAGACAGCACCACTACTAGTGACCATGGATTCAAATATAGATATGATATGGGCTGTATCAGCCGATACGATACCCTTGCATATGTATCTCATATCCAAAAAAAAGTTTTATGCCGCATTTATCGAGCGTATCGATTTAATACGGCATGTATCTATTGAAAAAAGAGTGTATGATAGGAATTTTTTTTTTTTTCATGCTTGAAATGGCTCAACAATTAATTTAATTGCATAAATACATTAAGGATGTTTGTTCATCATGATTCATAATTTCATACATAATTAGCTAATATTTTCAGCAATTTTTAATTGCTGAAAAATAAGAAATTATGTACAAAGTTGAGATAAGAGATAATACATTATTGGGTTTATGCGGGGTATTATTTATGAAATTTGTATGTCATGTTACACGTGTGGTGTGTAGGAGAGTGAAGACGTCGGTTGGAATTACTGCACTAAAATTGAAGGGAATCAGTTAATAACAAGATGCAACTTCTGTAACACTAAACAATATGGAGGTGGGGTGATGAGCATAGTTGTCAAGGCGTTGCCTAGGCGTCCAGGCGGTTTGGTGGCACCTTGGTCGCCTTGGGCGTCTGTCAGGCCTCCAACGCTTTGGTTTGCCTTGGCGCCTTGACAATTATGATGAGGTAGAAGCAACACATGATAGAAGGTTATGCAAATGTCAAAAAATGCACAAAATGTCCTGTTGAGTTGAGCAGGTAATGGCAAAGCACTTGATGTAAGAAAAACGAAAGGAAAGAAGAAGGAAGATGAGGAAAGATATATAGATAATCTTATGGATCCAGATGAGGCAATAGATTTTGATGATTTTGAGGGATTAAAAATGGAAGAGGAAGATAAGTTCTTGTAAGCGATGGCGGCCTTAAGGCATGAGCATTAGGCGCAACTGTGGGAGGAAGAGTAGTTGAGAATGTCACAGTCTTAGGATTTTAGTGGTTCTTGTATACACACACAGTCAAGCAAGGGCATAGTTCGAAATCTCGGTTCTCGAGGGTGTCTCGACCCTTGAGAAAACCGAGATTACCGAGATCTCGGCGAGAACCTGCCGAAACTCCCAAAGGGTAAAAATGGGAGTTTCGACGGTTTTTTTTATGGTTTAAGCCATTTTTTGCTGTTTAAGTCCATTTTAAAGCCATTTTAAGGCTATATATTGCAGGAAAATACTTATTCAACATATATAAACATATTTGAAGCATAAAAAGTAATCACATTATCGAAAAATCATACATTCATAAATCACAAATCCCACAAAATAACATAATTTACAAGTACTCATTATATGAAAGACTTAAATACTCAAAATGAAATAATACATTCCCATTAGTCCATCTCAATGTCTAATCATATGTAGAGTGGCGTGCAGGTTCCATCTGATCAGATTGACTTTGTTGAAGAAAATATATCTCGGTCTGATAAACAAAATCCTGCCACGACATCCTTCGGCTATAGAAGGTCTGGTAGTCTTCCATATATTTCTCATACATATGATCTGGGAAGTTTCTAAAAATACTCAACCTTGGATACGATTCACTATAATGTGGAGTAAAGTGAGCATAAATTGGTTGGTGTGGGGGCGTGGTTCTTTGCAAATTTGGGACTGATCAATATTTAAGAAATGTATTTTTTAATTTTTTTAAACAAAAAATAAAATAAATATATATATATATATATATACAGGAAAAAAAAAAATGAAACCGTGGCCACGTAGATCGGCCAACGGTGTTCATCATATAATATTTTCAATACCATCTAATTAATATTTATCATATTTTTTTTTAATTTTTAATTGCTGGAAAATACATTTTTTTAACAGAAAATCAAAATAAAAAATATATATGCAAGAAAATAATTTCGAAAGGATAAGGTTGTAGATCGGCCTAATGACTCTCACATATATAAATTTCATGATGAACCAACATGTATTGAACATATTCATGTAAAAAAGTAAGTTTTAGGGGAAAAAAACCATACCTCAAACCTTAGATTTGCAAAGAATATGTCAAAATGAGCCTCCAACAACAGTTTGATGGAGAGATTTGCAAAGAACAGAGGTTTTCGAACCTTAGATGCAAGGTTGGAGAAGAAGGAATGGAGGAGGAGAAGAAAACAGAAGGGAATTGAGAAGAAAAATGAGTCTCGGTCGAGATCTCGACCGAGACTCTTATATAAGCTTTGGACCAGTTCGAAACTGGTCGAAACCAGTCGAGAACCAGTCGAGAACTGGTCGAAACTGGTCGAGACCCAGTTTCGACCAGTAATCTCGTCTCGACCCTGTCGAGACCACGATCTCGACCTTCTCGGTCGAGTTTTAAAACCATGAGCAAGGGTAAGGAACCAACTAGTTTGAGTAAATCATCAAGTGTCCGGGGTTTGTTTGACCAATTTAAGGGCATGGACAAGAGGGAAAAAGCCTGGACATTCGTGACTTGGGTCCTGAAGCCCCATTCAGACTGGTAGATGTAGGGAAACAAAGGATAGAAGAGGTTATGCATCCGAAGTCATTAAGTGAGAAAGTGGAGAAGTCCATTTTAAAATGGTTCCAAAGTGCTTTTATTCAGGCCCATAAGCTCAAAGATCCATATTTCAAGGCAATTGTATAGGAGATACAGCACTATGGACCAGGTGTGACGCCACCCACACCTTATCAGATTGCTGGGCCATACCTAGATGCCATTGTACATGAGGTTGATGGGTATGTGCAGGTGTCGAAGAAGAAGTGATCCCAATATAGAGTCACTATCATGTGTGATGGTTGGAGTGGGCCAATGTGGTTGTCCATCATCAATTTTCTCGTTTGCTAGGATGGGCACACTATTTTCCACAAGTCGGTCAATGCATCAGACCATGTGAAAGATGCTCAATCTCTCTTTAAATTGATGATGAAGTTGGAGAAGAGATAATGTGGTCCAAATTGTTACAAACAATGTTGCAATAGGGGTCGGGGTGTAGGATTTACCGTAGGTCGACAAGTGTAAACGTGCTCGATGCCCGGCAGAGGAGGTGGTACATGTGAAGTAGCGTGTTGAACAACGTATATAGGTAAATCATCCTCCAGTTTAGACACAACAAAGGATCCATCCGGATCCGGTGTGGACTCAAAGAACGAAACATCAGCGGTGACATAGTATTCAGTAACTCCATTGAATAACAACGGTAACCCTTTTGAGTACGAGAATAATCGAGAAAAAGGCATTTGAGAGCCTTGGGATACAATAGAGAGACCAGGATGATGGTTGCGAATAAAACAAACACATCTAAAGACCTGGGGAGTGAGCACAAGTAGAGGGGCAGAGGAAACAACAAAGAATGAAGAATCCCACCATCCAAGACAAAATAAGGCATGTGATTAATAAGATAACATGCAGTTAAAACAGCGTCAGCCTAAAAAGATTTGGCCACCTTCATTTAAAAAAAAAGAAAGGGACTGAGTAACCTCCATCAAATGGCTATTCTTCCATTCCGCAACACTATTTCGTTGAAAAGATTTGGCCACCTTCGTGTTGGGATAGGAAGACCAATGAACCATGCCTTGTGCAACCATAAATTAAGACAGTTGGCCCAAAAAATATTCCTTAGCATTGTCATTGTGAAAAATACGAATAGATGTGTGGAATTGGGTCTGAATTTCAGCAATTGATACACAAAAGATAGAAAATAACTCAGAACGACTTCTCATCCGATAAATCCATGTAATTCTGGAAATATCGTCAACAAAGTAACAAAATACTTGAGTATCAACTTAGACAGAACAGGATAAACTCCCCGTACGTCAGTGTTCTAAAACTAAAGGGTGTGTAGACCGTTTATTGATTTGAGGGGCCTAATTCACATGATGGAGCTTCCCAAATTGACATGACTCATCTTCTAAACTAGAAAGAGAACTAAAGCGAGAATCATGTTTCTTTAATCTGTAAAGACGGATGACCCAACTGACAATGAACTTAATGTGGAGATAAAATACTTGAATAGGCAACTGATGGAGAATGCTCAAGTAGATACAATCCCTCTTTTTCATGGCCCTTACCTATCGTCTTCTTTGTTGTAAGATCCTAAAAAACACATAAATGAGGATAGAAAATTATGGAACAATTGTAAGCAATGGTAAGATTATTGATAAATAAAAGGTTTAAAGGAAAATTAAGTAAATAAGGACCGAAGATAGTGACATAGATGGAGTGGGACGAACAGTCCCGGTGCCATTGACCTTAATCGAAAAACTGTTAGCTAAAGTGACACTGGAGGTGGAGGTACAAAGAGAGGAAAATATACCTGGGACGTTGGACGTGTCATCGGAAGCACCTGAATCAATGATATAGGGATGAGAGGATGTTGAGAGAGACATGTAACTTCATTACCTGTTTGAAAAAAGTAGCAGTGGAAGATGGGGAAGGCTTTGAAGTCTGAAACTGGGTATAGCGTGCGTACTCATCATCAACCATCTTAACCATCTTACCCTCATGGTGTAGGCGGGATAACAGATTCATAATTGGTGGCAGAATTGGCAAATTGTTGTTGAGGCGGTCTGCATAAAACAACAACAACAACAAAGCCTTATCCCAACTAAATGGGGTCGGCTACATGGATTCTTGTCCGCCAATCAACTCTGTTCGATGTCATACTTGAAGCAAGGCCTAAGCTATACATGTCTTTCTTCACCATCTCCCCTAGAGTCATCTTAGGTCTGCCCCTAGCTCTTTTAACCCCTTTAATCTGAATCAAATCACTCCTCCGAATGGAAGCATCTAACGGCTTCTGTAAAAGAGGTGAATATGTTCGGGTTTTCCAATAATGGTTGGTGCGAACTGGACCCAAACCGTCTGGAGGAGCTGGTGCCCTAGGAGCTTGGTCTTTGCTAGTACCACTACTAGTACCACTACCAGAGTTACCACGAAGACCACTACCACGACCGGTCTGGTGGGACACAAGGGCTGAACCATCCATAGGATTGGTGTCATGAGAACCGTTGCAAGAAACTCGTAACCCATGAGAAAAAATATCTTCCAAGGAGCCACCGTGGCACTACGAAGAATATGAGAGCGAAAAGAGTCATATCCGGTTCCAAGGCCTCCCATAAGACCCATAATTGTCAGTTGCTCCCGCTTATCTTGCATCGTCTGTACTTCTGCACTGATAGGAATTAGAGAGTTTAGCTTCTTATGCATCTGCTTAAAATCAGAAAAGCATTGAGTGAGGGGGCGACCTTCTGATCTACGTGATAAAATTCCTGTGACAACTCATAAATACGAGACAAATTATTGTGACCAGAATATAAAATATTCAAATATGCCCACAATTCCTTTAGAGTATTAATGTAGGAAACAAAGTCCAAAATTGGATTGTGCATAGAATTTAACAACTGTCCCAAAATCCAGGCATTAACAGTGTCCCATGTAGAGTCTCTACTAGGCTTAGTTTGTGTTAAGTGACTCTGTTGATTCCGACCTGTCAAAACCAACTTAACAATTTTCCGTCATTGCTGGAAATTGTTAAGTCATTCTAGTTTCTTCTCTGTAATCTGATGGGAGGAGGAAGACACAACCTCAATCACGGCTGTCTTGGAATCAGCCATTGAACCAAGGAAGAACAAAAACTGATCCAAAGAAAAACAACAAATCAACAATATTGACCCAAGAGCAATCGACGCTAGCAATGTCAATCCAATATAACAGGAACCAGAAAAATAAGCCCAAAAATTTATCATATTAAGATCAATCCAACCAGAAAAATAATACCAAAAAAATAATACGAAAAGGAATCGATTCAGCAATCGATCCTAAAATGGGAATTGATTATTGCCAACAAAGGATCCTAGTGTCGATCCAATCTGTCCAGAAAATTACCTGCAATAGGTACCGTCAACAAGGGATCCTTGCATCGATCCATTCTGCCCAGAAAAACACCACCAACTGGTGTCTATCCAAGAATAAAAATCGATCCAGTCATCTTTGTCACTTATTCTTCATGTTGTTCGATCGAAAACAGGGTAAATGCACCCCCTTGATTTATAGATGCAACTTCTAGGGTTGTACCATTAACAACTAAGGTAAAGGATTACTTGTAAATAGGTGTATCAAACACGATCTGATGTGTATAACAATGCTTAAGGATCAGGCTCTGGTATCATGTAAATCATAGAAAAGAGGAAGAGAGAGAAAAGAGAAGGTAGAGGAGAAGAAGTAGTTGCTGTGATTTTGGGAGTCACAACATTGTGTTGTGACTTCCCTATTCCATTTAATATAAAAAGAATAACCCTAGAAGGGTTATAAAGGTCAAAGCATAATAAAAAGGGGAAGAACCTAGTGCTATTGGGATTAGGGTGGCCTCCCCCTTACATCGACATATAATAACAATGCCCAAGCAAGCCAGACTTTCCCTACTATGGCTTGTTGAATACAATTCTTGTGTTAGGTTCTCGAATCAGGATAAGATAAGCATTCTGTCTTTAATCATACACAACTAGTGTCTTGCAAATATCACTTTGTGAAAGGAAAAAGTAGAATATAAATATGTGTCAATTCATAAGGTTGTTTCAACTTGATTTTTGAAGGCAGTAAGTGAATGATAGAAATCTTTGACTTTCCTCCAACTTGCACCTCATTTTATGCAAACATGTGTAGATCCTGCAATGCAAGAAGAGATTGAAAAGCATATTTCCGCTGGCCGAGCCACTTTTAATGTCTTACTTTTGGTATGTTGGTTTTGTTTTCATTTTTCCTTCTTTTACGTTCTAGTAGTGTATTATCTCTCTCATTTTCTTCTCTATACATGAAAAATGCTCAAAGAGTTATTCACATTCACATATTTGAAGAAAATCTTGAAGTATTTTGGGAGTGAATTGCATTATCAGAGCCAACTTGTGCAGGCTGGGGCTGGTATCTGAAAACCTAGGCACAACCTGAGGGCTTTTATCCCTAGTCCTAGCCCTTCTCAGTCTGGCCAGGCCCAACCAACTTTAACCCAGTCAGGCCCAAAAACCCCGTATATACTTTATTTATTTATTTATTTTATTTTTTTGGGGGGGTGATGTTGATGAGGTTTGAAACCTAGCAGAGCCTGGGGATTGTAACTTATGTGTATACAGTGTTAGCATATATATAACTGAAGTATAGGTATACTTCTATGTAAATTGGGATTGGACTGGTTTGGGTTGAGCTGGAGGCTTTAACCTAACCCAGCCAACTTGACCATGTGCTGGGATTTTTCAACCCTTGTCTGGCCAACAGGCTGAAAATTCTGGCCTAAGCCCAGAAGAAATTTGGTGGGCCAAGATTGGTGTTCTCAGGTTTTTTGGGCCTAAGTTGAACCCCTATTCATTTTATTACAGAACTGACCTCTATTTTTACAACCATGTTTGTTATTCTAGTCGTTGCTATTGATTGGGTCCTCCGTCCTGTTTGTGCATTCTAGAAGCTTGTTCAAATCCATTATTTGTAATCCTATCCTAATGTTTAGAATATTTGGTATGATTAATGGGAAAGAAATGGCCTGGTATCACAAGTAAGCTTTGTAACAAAATAGAAAGAAAGAGAAAATGGAGAGAATGGAGAAAAGGATTGAGAGTAGTGCTCTCACCCTCCCTATGATCTTATTTATAATGATAAAAGTTAAACAACTTAAGGAGATAGAACTGCCACATGTCAACATGACAGAGCAGTCCTAGTTACATACAAACACTAAAAGAAGTAAAATAGAAAGTCCTAGTTACATTAGGATACTAAAAAGTAAAATAGAAAGTAAATTAGACTAAGAATCTCAATACTCCCTCTTAAGCTGGAACATGCTCTAGCTTGGAACAACAAGAATGGATATCAATTGCAACACGGTCTTCATGTAATAACACGAACTGATGAACACCAAGCAGCATAGGTTCTTCCCACGGAAGACAGATAGTAGTAGTATTAGCACTGCAGTAGTAGCAGTAGGAGTAGTAGTGGTAGCAGCAGCAGTAGTAGTAGTGGTAGTAGTAGCGCATTATAGGTAACTGCGAACCAAGTAGTAGTAGTAGGAGGAGGAGGAGGAGGAGGAGGAGGAGGAGGAGGAATGCAGTGTAGGTCACTATGAACCAAGTAGTAGTAGATGGCAGCGCAGTATAGGTCACAACGAACCAAGTAGTAGTAGAAGTAGGCTTTTCCACGAGCAAAAAAGGTAGTAGTAGGCTCCAACACAAGCAAACACAAGCAAACATGCTCCTTTTCCCCCTCTTATGTGTAGCTTTCCACGTGGACAGATAATGCATAAGATGAGTAGCTCAATAAATCCCATAAGCAAGAGCAACCGCAAATAAGATTCAAATTTGTAGTCGATCCGCGGTTGAATCCAAAGTTATGAGGTATGCAGAACTATCTAGGACATAGAGGAAAGGCAAACAGAACCTTAATTGTAGAATGATAATTTTAGTAGCAAACTAAGGCTGCTTTTGGGTAAGTGTAGGTTATAGGACTCAAGAGGAAATAGGATTTATTGTTGAAGGGTATTCTAGGAAGAAAATGTTATGGTAAGGATATGGCTTAATAAAACGATATAAGTGGGGGTAAAGATGGAAAGAAGGAATAAAACAACCTACGAGTTGAATAGGGTATGTCGTCTTCAACCTTCAACTGAGAGGGAGACCAGGTTCACTCTCGATTGCAAGCTCACTCAATAGGCCTTGGATTGACCTGAAATTTGAAGGGAAGGTCGATAACACATAGGCCCATAGAATACGACCACCAGCTACTGATAATATGAAGGGAAAAGTAATATTTAATGTCTGAAACAGATTCTGGGCAGAAGTCACTGTAGCAGCCAAGTTGCGGACTTGATTTCTCTCAATAGGACTGGTTTTGGGGGCCAGGATTCTAGGGTTAAAGTCGCCCTAGGGTAAGGTATTAAACCCCCATATTTCAGCCAAACAGATTAAGCATGAGAGGATTGTAGCTCATCCAGTGCGGTTCTGTTTTAGTCCCAAATCCCAACAGCAAGGATGAACATTAAGTAACCGAAAATAAAGGAGGAAACAAAGGAATAATTAGAAGAGCATTAGATATGTACGATAGTAACCAGCAGATATGTACGATAACAAACCGGCAGTAGAAATTTTTTTCAGAGTAGCAGACTCAATCGATCAGGTATTATTCTTCATACAAAATCAGATCTGCAGAGGGACAATACTAGAAATTGCAGAGAATAGAAAATAAAGAAAGCAGAAACAGCAATGGTGACTGCACCACAATGAAACACTTTAGACGACTCTCAGAACGGGCTGTGATATCATTTAACAAAATAGAAAGTAAGAAAAGATGGAGAGAATGGAGAAAAGGATTGAGAGCATAGTTCTGAAGGCGAAGCCTAGGTGTTCAGGCATACTGGTGGCGCCTTGGAAAATCGGGGGCGTTGGTTGCCCAGGCGGGCACCTTGGTTGCCTTGGGCACCGTCAGGCCTCCAATGCCTTGGTTTGCCTTGGTGCTTTGACAACTATGATTGAGAGTAGTACTCTCTCCCTCCTTACGATCTTATTTATAATTATAGAAATTAAACAACTTAAGGAGATAGGACAGCCACATGCCAAAATGACAAGGCAATCCTAGTTACATGCTAACACTAGAAGAAGTAAAATAGAAAGTCCTAGTTACATAACGATGGTAAGAAGTAAAATAGAAAGTAAATTAGACTAAGGATCTCAACAAGCTCCATGGGGGGATACACCATTGGCAATGGGTATAATGTCATTTTAAGAGGATGCAAAATCTGACGAGTTCGTCGCTTCATTACATATCACATTGTCTTGCGTTATTATTATTGCCATTATCTTTCCCCCCTGTTGGGAAGGGGAAACTGGTCAGAGGTTAGTTTGTGGTGAAGATAGGTCTTGGATATGGGTATGTGATATGAAGCACAGATACTTACTAACTTAGCAAGCTGACATCTTCATTGTTGGTTGTAACGTATGGTGTCTCATGTACTAATGAGTATGAATGGCTAAAAAGTCATGAAGATATATCAACCATAGTTCGAAATCTCGGTTCTCGAGGGTGTCTCGACCCTTGAGAAAACCGAGATTACCGAGATCTCGGTAATCTCGGCGATCTCGGTAATCTCGGCGAGAACCTGCCGAAACTCCCAAAGGGTAAAAATGGGAGTTTCGACGGGTTTTTTTTATGGTTTAAGCCATTTTTTGCTGTTTAAGTCCATTTTAGAGCCATTTTAAGGCTATATATTGCAGGAAAATACTTATTCAACATATATAAACACATTTGAAGCATAAAAAGTAATCACATTATCGAAAAATCATACATTCATAAATCATAAATCCCACAAAATAACATAATTTACAAGTACTCATTATATGAAAGACTTAAATACTCAAAATGAAATAATAAATTCTCATTAGTCCATCTCAATGTCTAATCATATGTAGAGTGGCGTGCAGGTTCCATCTGATCAGATTGACTTTGTTGAAGAAAATATATCTCACATATATAAATTTCATGATGAACCAACATGTATTGAACATATTCATGTAAAAAAGTAAGTTTTAGGGGAAAAAAACCATACCTCAAACCTTAGATTTGCAAAGAATATGTCAAAATGAGCCTCCAACAACAGTTTGATGGAGAGATTTGCAAAGAACAGAGGTTTTCGAACCTTAGATGCAAGGTTGGAGAAGAAGGAATGGAGGAGGAGAAGAAAACATAATGGAATTTAGAAGAAAAATGAGTCTCGGTCGAGATCTCGACCGAGACTCTTATATAAGCTTTGGACCAGTTCGAAACTGGTCGAAACCAGTCGAGAACCAGTCGAGAACTGGTCGAGACTGGTCGAGACCCAGTTTCGACCAGTAATCTCGTCTCGACCCTGTCGAGACCACCGAGAAGGTTGAGATCTCGACCCTTCTCGGTCGAGTTTTAAAACCATGATATCAACACATAAGTTACAAATTTATATCTTATCACAACACTTTTAAGCATATAATAAAAAAATTGGCTTAATTTGAAAAATAAGGATTTTTTTTGCCTTATTTATGTATTCATATAAAGTTTCATGGTTTCGTATTTTCATTTTTGGTCTTGCCTTCCATATGAATAATTTTGTATTCAGAGACTTCAGTCATTTTTATGGGCATTTGTCTTATCCACCAAGATGGTCAAATGTGAGAGCCTTGGGATCAATATGCTCTGAATTCTGTAGGCTTTTTTGGTCTCTCTTGTTTTTCAGCAGTTTGATGTCTTCATAATAATATGTTGAACTCTTTCCCTTGAGTTTTGAGATGGTTGAAAAATGCAATATGTGGGACAGATTTCTTAGTTTGCAGGTCTCATTGCGTCTGTATTTTTAAGGTTCCTAACCTTCAAAGATTTTTATACATTTGTACACTAAAGTTCATCATTATGAGAAAAATTCATGTGTTCTCGATCCCACTTACTTTTGTTGCTTGCAATAGTTCTATTAGAATCTGATCTGTTTTCTCTATATGTATTGAGGTTCCTCTTTTCCCCCCCCCCCTTTAAATCAAGTGCACTTAAATGTACTTTGAATATGCCATGTTCATCAGATTGATTCCTCTGACATTTGGGAGCGAACTACATTCATTCTGAAACGTTCCAGCTACCAAGTTAAGATCAATAGTATGGAGGTTGTGGTAATCGAGGAGAACTATTCAGATGACTTATCTGTGCGTTGTCCACTTTCTAATTTTCTATATAATTACTCAGAAACATTATTGTATGTATTCTTAGTGAGCTCCAGCTCCAGACTTGGTCAATTTGTTTTGGATATGCTTTTATTGTATTAACCAATGTGGTTACAGACTTACAGTATTTGGATACATTTGAAAAATAAATTTCTGGGGCTCTTCGGGAAACAGTAGAACCTTAAGAAGCTTCTACATATTATAAAAAATCTTTGGTACTCTCAAGGTTTGCTTGATAAAGAGTGGATATGATTAACATAATAAAATGTGTATCCTAAGCATCACCGTAAGTTTTTCAATTATAAAGGAGTAGTACTCTATATCATATATATTTATGGGAAACCTCAAACCAAGAAATGGTGCAGCCATAAGATTCCTCAAAACTAAAATGATGCTTGTGTCATGACATAAAAACCAGAAGAAAAGCACTTCTGTTATGACATCTTTTTATTTTTCAATTATAGTCAATTTTCTGTGATTCTTGTCCATCTTCCCGTGTATCCAATCCTGCTGCTGAGATGTCAACTTTTATTTTCCTTTTTTTTTCTTCCCGTCCAACATCGGCTGGAAGAGGGGGTTTCCATAGAGGATCACAAACCCATCCTGTTGTCAAATTTCAGCTCCGAAAGCATGGGACGAGGTTAAAAGCTGGGTTTAGAAGTCCATAATAGTATTAATGGAATCTAGAGCCTCAAGAATCACACAAAATTCAGCTTAAAATGCCAAGAACACTACTATAACATAAAGCACACAACTGACTGTTCATTCACTTCTCTGAGTTGAAAGGATAGATTAAGACAATTATTTTTGGACCAACACATTTTTCTGATTTTTCCTTTCCGGAACTTGTCAACTGTGCAGATCAAGATTCCATTTGGGCTTTCAAGTCAGTTTGTGTTAACATGCTCCGATGGGACTTCTCATCCATTTAGCACAAACAATGATGTTCGGTAATATATCTTATATTATGCAAAAAAAAAAAAAAAAAAAACTGCCATTATTCTGATTTCTGAGCCTTCCAGTTATTATCTCTCTTTATCTTATCCTATTTTATTAAAGAAGCAAATTTTCATAGTCATAATTACTTGATACTCCCTTTTTTGCTCTTTATTTTATGATGGGAACATGCTATTTGTGATAATTACTAGCCTGTTTTTCTTGCAAACCATTACCATTAAGTTATTTAAAGGATGTCATTTTAGTACTCATGGTTGCCTTTTATATCATAAGCTCTATGCATAAAATGAGAAAGAACAAATTCTGTAGAAAAATCAATACATTTGAGGACACGTTAAGCATAGCCTCTTGTTCTGTGGATGTCGGATCATTGATGGATCGAAATGCACAAAGAAAAAAAAAAAAACGCACGGAAAGACCAAGCACAATATTTACGTGGGCTATCACTTGCATGACTAGGTGAACATTATCAGAAAAGTTTTTGCTAGATAATTGAGATCCTGAAAGAGATCACAAAACCAGTTTTAGTCTCACTCTTATTAGAATACACCAAGGAGAGAAAATTACTCTAATACACTGTACACAAGGTACACTTAGAGGACTCATTCTCTCTCTCCCCTCCCCCTCCTTTCTCCCTCTCATATCTCTACCCATGCTGAATGCAAAAGAAATCCCTTTCTATTCATGTTAAACCTATTGCCATCTCACATTGTGTTCTCAAAAACATGCTTGCTTCAAAAAATGCAAAGAAATATATGCACTTCTTCCTAGTTTTGGACTTGTCATGTGGTCTTGTTTGTGGAAAGAGTCATTTGGATAATGTCATAAGTTTATGTATGTATTCCATCCGTTGCACTTAGTAGGGGTATTTTAGTCAACACAAATATTGTCCTTATATGTAAACATATTGGACCATGTCGAAATAATGCCTCTTGCCGATTTTTTGGGGCCTTTCTATAGTCTTCATAAATGGACCATGTAGGAAAATTAGATAAGTTTTTATTGCCGGAATCTCTGTTTTCTATTTTTTCGGTTTTGCTGAGTCTGAAACTTTATGTCCGTGTCAGATTTTTGACTTCCTTACCTCTATCTAGGTGAAGCACAGTTGCTTGCTTATTGCATTCTTTTCAGGATATAGTGATATGGAGAAACGACCATAGTGGTCATGAGTGGGTGTTCACTATCTCCTGGATGTGAAATTTTTGTCACCTTGGCAAGAACTTCTGTCTACTAGAAGCATTAGTAGATCTTAATCAATAAATATGGAAGCATCCTTTTGGTTCATCCGTCCTTTTTTTTTTAAAAAAAAAAAATTAAAGAGGACGCTTTCTAGTTACTAAAGATGGTTTCTAGTTTAGAATTCTAGGTGGGGTGAATTGTTGCATGGATTATGAATGAACCTTAAGCACCATTTGGGAATGTTCCTGAGATACCTTCTAGACATTCTTGGTGTTCCTGATAGTGAAGATTTCATTACTAGGACCATTGAAACAAGTTATTAAGGATCTGGCTATCTAGATCACGATCAGTGAGGACTGCCTGAGTCGGACTGGCATCAGTGAGTGCAAATCCAATCCATGATCCTGATCATCTTGATTTAGAATGCATGTCAAGAATGCTCCCAAATGGAGAATTAATTTCTAGGGAAGTTTCTATTTGTTGGCAAAAATTGTAGGGATGTTGTCCTAGAATGAATGGAAACAGTTCACTGATTTTTTTTATCGTTGACTTTGACATTTGGGTCCTTCCTTTCCTTTTGTCTCTGTTTGTGTGTATACTCGACTACAAACATTGGTGATTGCTTAAGACCGACACGGGTGAAACTCCTTAAAACAAGGCGTTGCTGTCCAAGTGTTCAACAGTTTCATAAGACAGTAATGCACAAATTGGATGGCAAATTATGATTATTCATTGGTGATGGTAATGGATGTATGGGGAGCAAGGTTCTAAATCTTGGATCTCGACCACCTCTTGGTGAGATCAAGATTTCCGAGATTTTCGAGATCTCGCTGAGGCAATGCTTTTTTTGAACATGCAAAGAAGGAAAATTATGAGATTTCCTAGGTCTAGCTGAAATCTTGCCGAGATTTAAAACTACATTCGGGAGTAAATATGTGGAGCATATGCTTGAATTTTCCAGAGGTAAATGTTGTCAAAAGAAAGAAACATCACATGAAAGTGGTTTGAGTACTACCAGGGAAGGGAAAAAAGAGATGTGCATGGTAAAAGGGGTACCTGGGAGCATGTAGCGTACAGAGCTTCCCCCCCCCCCCCCCCCCCCCCCCACCAAAAGAGCATGCTTTATGCTCTACACAGTAAATTCTGTAGAACATACTTTATGTGATTGGGATTTGGTCCCTCCCAGTTGATTCTTGTTGCAACTACTGCAGGTGGTTGTTGCAGTAACTGCAACAATTCTATTTTCATAATTATTTAATAGCTTCTCCTGTTGATGATCGAAATTGGTAGTAAACTTTCTCAATGATGAAGGCCTGATCATATTGTAAGCACCTCATTTTGTCACCCTATTTCTCAGTTGTCATTTTCTAACATTTTTGGCCAAGCAGGGAAGCACAAGGGCAATTTGGTAATTTTGATCATAAGTGTCATAGTGTTTGGGTCACATATAATATTAAACGTAAATAAATAATAATAAAAATAACAAAAAGGAAAAATAAGCAAAGAGATAAGGATGTTGCTCACGGGGGTGGAACTCTTCATCATTATAAAGGGAATGAGTTGTAGGAGAGTGGGAGACTTTTCATTGTTTTTGAAGGAGGATCACATGCAATGAAAAAGACAAAAAAAGTTTTCTTAGGAAAAAGGGTTTTAAAGTCTTTTGAGGTTGTATAAAAGAGAAGGGGGTTGAATTTTATTGGGGGTTTTTGACTTTTTTCAAAGAGGAGAGAGGTTTGATGCTAGGGTTCACTTTTTTTGACAGAAGGGGAATAACTTCTGGGAATTTTGTCTGAAGAAGTGGACTCTTCAAGAGGGAGTTCGTTAAAACAGAAAAGAGGGGGAAAACTAAAAAAGTGGCGGTTCATTATCGACAAAAAAAGGGTTTCAGAAGGATTAGATGGTCCTTATGGCAACTTCTTCTCCAATATCTTTACCGATTAACAATGGCACTTTAATCTTCTCTGATCGATCTCGCCGGTAAACTTCTCCTGGAGGATTCAATTTTTTTCTTGGTGGTCTTCACTAATCCTTTTTCTAGTGGTTGTCTCCGATCAAGGTCACCAGTAATATATCTACGATCGCTGCCAATCTGATCCTTTGATCCTCCAACGACATCATTTTCTCTGGCAATATCTTTGTGGATGATCTCGATTTCTTGCTCTGATATTTTTCTGGTTTTCTTTGATTTGGTTGGTGTCTTTTCCATCTACAAGGAGGCCTCTGATTGGTTATTTGGTTTAGCTCCCGTTTGATCATTGTCAAATAAGAAACCCAAGGCGATTTGTTCCTGAGTGTTTTTTCTTTGTTTCAATCGAAAATTTCAGTTCATCATCAGGTATGTTATTATTTTATTCCTTATTTCCTTTAACCTAGATCGTATAGTTTCTTTCTTCTGATTCAAATCTGTCTAAAGTAAATGCTATTTAACAAATTTCTTGATAAGATTTATATCGTCTCTATCTGATCAATTTGCATGTTTTTTCTGGGAGAAATATACTTTCTGATCTAAAACTTCAATAAGATTTGGTCTCTTTTCTTTATTTCTGATCTGAAATTGATGAGATTAAGTCTCAATTCATCTGATCTATGTATTCCTATCATCTCTGTTAGCATAACAAAATTGTAACCGTACACTCCTTTGACTTAATCAAAGTAGTTAGTGCTAGTTTCTAGGACTTGGACTCCTATTAGTATATGGACTCTTAATTAGTTTATTGGTTTGTTTTATTATTTCCTTTACCGATTAGGCTGATTAGTTTTCTTTTCCTATTTTGAGTTTACTTTGTCTTTAGTTTATTACTAGGACTCTGACTTGTAGAGTCCTAGATCCTATCCAATAGTTGTTTTCAATTTTCTATAAATACAAGCTACAAGGAGAGGAGTAAGTCACATTGATTCTCTCCATCTTCTCTTATTTTTCCTATGTTGTTACAATCTCCATGCTTGCTGTGCTTAATTCCTTGTGGTCTAGATCATCTTCTTGCTTGCTGATTTTCTGATCTTATCTTTTTAATTGCTGATTATTTTACAATTCCGTCTGATTGTGATTCATTTTCCCTTGCTAAGATAGGTTCACGTGTGGTTGGAATCATGACCCTTCAATACTTGTAAATTGTTGTCGATGTACTCAAATATGCATTTCATATTAGCATCTAAGTATAAAAGTATTGCATGCATGCCAATATCTATGCATATACATTGCGATCAATTCATAGCATCATATATTTTCTCTTGGCTTTAAAGCATTCAAATAGTCGGGTGCCATGTTAATGCTTATGTTATGTAATATCCATGCTTGGACCAACCCTAGTGTTTGGTTCATTTCCCGTTGTTTGAACCAGCCCAATAATTGAACCTGACCCCACCTTAATTGTTTGGCTCTCACCAATAATGAACCTGATCCCACCTTAATTGAATTGGTTCCCACCTTAATTGCATCAGTTACTACCTTAATTGGATTTGGTTCTCACCTAAATTGGATTGGTTCCCACATTGATTTGATTGGTTCTCACCTTGATTGGATTGGTTCCCACTTTGATTGGATCTGGTTTCCACCTTAATTGGATTGGTTCTCGCCTTAATTAGATCGGCTCCCACCTTAATTGGATTTGGTTCCCTCCTTAATTGATTGTTTCTCATTTCCCCTTTTGATCTTTCGATTAAATTTTCTTTGTGTTTCGTGAATATCTCAAAACTTTCCCATTTTCCCTCTTATGTTATATTAGTCCCATACCATCATACATGCCTCTAATTGATCCCTTTGAGTTTCCCTGTGAGTTTCTAAATTTTGATCTACCTGATTCTTCAATAACCTCTATATGAGACTTCTCTTTTTTATTATTTGATCTGTCCGGTCATGTGTATTTGATCACTTTCACTTTATCTTGACCATGCATATCTGGTCATTTCTGGAGAAAAAAGTTAGAATATTTTTAATGCTTCTATACATTCTGAGTCCTAACATGATACATATATTTTTTTTCGCAGATTGCGTGACACTCTTGTTCTGACCACGAGAATTTTCCAGAGCAAGGTACTCTTTCGTTAAAACCTACCAAAAGATTTGTATCAGAAAATAGCTGTTGAGCTTTAGGTATTGGTCCATATGATACTAGATTCTTTGCTCATCAGCGCAAAGTTTCCATTCTGAGTATGGCTTATGAGAAAGCTAGGCTATTGTTTGTGGATTTGGTACTTAATTCTCTTTGCCTTTTTTCAGTAAGAGCAATCCTTGCATCAGTTAGCTTAATTTTGGACCGTTTCTTCTCTGGTTCCCGTTGGTTTTTGTCGTAAATGTCATCCAGTAGTAATTTTAGTACAGTTAGTTATTGTATTTAGTTCTTTTCTATTTTCTGTCAGTAGGGGTATGATTGTAATTCGGCCTTCTATTATTTCATTATAAATAAGATGCTGGATGGAGAGAACTCAATCTCTCTCATTCTTTTTCTGATCCAACGTGGTATCGGAGCCATAGAACCGTCTCCTTCTCTTCTTCTTCTCCTCTAACCCATGCCGCCATCTTCTTCTACCTTCTATACCACTGCCGCCAGCCATAGCCACTACCGCCAACTCCTTCTACCCTCTATACCCACTGCCGACAGCCATAACAACCTGCCGCAACTCATCTTCTCCTTCCCTAGCCCTGCCGCAACTCACCACAGGCCCTCCAGCCCTTTCCGCCACCACTGGTTCATTACCGCCATAGCCATTACTTCCCAAAACTGACCTGCAGAAACCTAAACCACCTAAACTGACCTGCAGAAACCTCTATATCACTCCATAACCCTGCCAGCAACCCTACAAACTATCCTAAGACCTACCGCAATCCCTCCAGCCACATCCTAGACCTACCACAACCCTCAAACAACACCCTAGACCTACCTAAAGCTACCGCCACCACCTGAATCCTATCCCACATATACCACAGGCCCAACAGCCACCTAAAAGTCCCTAAAACCTTACCCTAAAACCCTTCTTCCCTTTTCTAACCTCATATCAATGACCTAAATATCTCCTAAGGTTTGAATTTCTCAATTGCTGTGTATCCCTATTGCTGGGATGCTTTTACAGAGATCATACGAAGCGCCTTCTTCGATTCTTCACTGCTCATATATGAAGATCAAAATTTGTTTAGGATGTGTCCCTTATTCCCTGAGGATGGATACACGGCATCTCTGTTACAGAGATCTATTCTCTATTCTTCTTCGATTACTCTGGTATAGTTGATTGAGAAATATTACCAGTTATCATTTGTGTGATTTCCTCTTGTGATTACAATGACTTCTGAAGTAACCTCTACTGGAATTGAGTTTTACAAGATGGAAAATCTCACCATTCCGACAAATACCACAAAACTTGATGGTGGTAACTACCTGATGTGGTCTCGTGCCACGCAACTTTCTATCACTGGCTATCTGGCTATCTCACAGGAGCCAAAACTAAACCCAGTATTGCAGATGTTGCTTTGGACAAATGGAATGCTAAGAATTCCTTAGTGATGCGATATCTCCTTAACTCTATGCAACTTGCCATAGCCAGGGATACTTATTATTGGAAACCGCTGCCCAAATCTGGAAGTCTGCAAAGGACACATATTCCCAGGTTGGGAATGATGCCTTAGTTTATGCTTTACAAAAAAAGATCCATGGAACTACTCAGAAGAAACTGACAGTGTCTCAGTATTATACTCAGTTGAGGAGTCGTTGGCAGGCCATCGATTTTTATGATTCCATACATGCCAAGTGTGAAGAAGATGCTACTCTATTTAAGAAAGAGGAAGAAAAGTATAGAGTTTATACCTTTCTGGCAGGACTGAATGTCGAGCTTGATCCTATTCACTCGCAGATCCTCTGCAAGGACCCGTTTCCTATTCTTGAGCAGGCCTATGCTTTGGTTCAACTTGAAGACCAAAGAAGAGCTACTATGTTATTACCCTCTGTTCCTGATAGATCTACCCTTTAGACTTTTACTCCACCTTTTAAGGGCTCACAGGCAGATCAGATTGAAGCTCATCAGGTTGCTAATCCCATGGTTCCACTGTATGATAATCAAATTCTTTAGGCACTCAATTGTTTGCTCCAGCCACCCTCTGTAGCCTCTTCCAGATTGCCATCTGTTATTGCTCCTACCTCTACTACTCCAGGTTCTCACTTTGCTCGATCAGGTATGTGTTTCAATGGACACTGTGCGTCAGTGGTCTCTAATCCTTGGATTATTGACTCTGGTGCCACGGACCACATGACTGGTAACCATAACCTATTTCATCTGTACTTTCCTAATCCTGAAATTAATACTATTCGTGTGGCGGATGAGACTCTTTCCTCTGTATTAGTGAAAGTTCCATTCAGTGCACTCCTCTAGCTTTGCAGTCTATTCTTCATATTCCAAAATTCAATATCAATTTTATGTCTTATGTCTATCAGTAGTATTACTCTGCTTTAAACTGCAAAGTTATGTTTTTTTTCCTTATTATCTGTTTCAGGATCTGGCAACAGAGAGGACGATTGGATGTGGTAAGATGCAAGGTGGTCTCTATTTGCTTGAGGAAGGTATCCCAAAGTCAGTTTTTGCTTCCCTAAGCCCAGTACATCAACTTTATTCGGCATCCTCTGATCTCCAACAATGGCATCAGTGGCTCGAGCATCCTTCATTTAGTGTTTTAGCGAGTCTTTTTTCCTCTTTAGCAAATAAATGTAAACGAGATGAGTTTTTTTGCGAAGCTTGTATTCTGGCTAAGCAAACTCGTTTTTCATATAGTCCTTCATTTAAACGTAGCAGTACTCTTTTCCATTTGGTCCATTCTGATGTTTGGGGACCAGCCATAATTAATTCAATTACTGGTCACCGTTGGTTTGTTACTTTTATAAATTGTTATTCCATAACTACTTGGGTTTATCTTTTGCATAATAAAAGCAAAGTGTTTCAGTGTTTTCGTTAGTTCCACCTGATGATTAAGCTTTAAGTTTCCTTAAAGATTCTCAGGAGTGATAATGGCAAAGTATCTTGATGGAGAGTTTCAACGATATCTAGCAGATAATGGTATCTTGCACCAGACCAGTTGTGTTGATACTCCTGCTCAGAATGGAGTAGCTAAAAGAAAGAATCGTCATCTCCTTGAAGTGGCTCGTGCGTTGATGTTTGCCCGCAATGTGCCACCACAATATTGGAGTGATGCCGTCCTTACCTTTGCCTACCTTATCAACCGCATCCCAACCCCAGTCTTAGATTACCACTCTCCTTTAAACCTTCTTCTCAGTGATGCCTCTCATACTGTTGATCTTAAGATCTTTGGCTGCATATGCTATGTGTGCAACCAAACTAGAGCCCCATGGTTTCCATTGCCTTTTCTTGGGCTATTCTTCTACCCGGAAAGGCTATAAATGTTACCACCCACCAACCCGCCACACCTTGGTCTCCATGGATGTTCTACTCTATGAGAACCTTCCTTACCACCTAGTGTCACATCTTCAGGGGGAGCCTAGTCTTTAGACAAATGGGCCTATTATCATACCTATGCCTCCCCTTCCACTTTAGGGTGAAATAACTACACCTACTACTGAGCCTACATCACCCTTTGCTGAGCTTCCCATGGGGACACCTCACCTACAATTCTATAGCCGTACCAAACTCAAGCAAGGAAGGACCGCCACCATCAACGCATCTACACACATCCCTTCGCCAGCTCTGGATCTAGAAACTGTTTCAGAGAATGAGATCCTTCCGTCTGGTAATATTCTTTCCTTTGAGTCAGACTTACCTATTGATATTCGTAAAGGTACTAGGTCCTGTACTCATCATCCTATATCTCATTATGTTTCTTATAAATCATTGTCTTCGTCATGTCTTGCTTTTGTTTTTACTGTCTTCTGTGTTTATTCCCAAACATTGGCAAGATGCAATTGCAGATGCGAGATGGAAAGCAATCATGATAGAGGAAATGACTGCCTTGAGGAAAAATGAGACTTGGGACCTAATTGATCTTTTACCAGGGAAGAAAACTGTTGGTATAAGTAGATCTTTGCTGTAAAGCAAAAAGAAGACGGGACTATAGACAGATAAAAGGCTAGGTTAGTAGCCCGCAGATTCACTCAGACTTATGGGATAAATTATCAGGGGACATTTGCTCCTGTGGCAAAAATGATTACTATTTGTGTCATTCTAGCTTGTGCAGTGCACTTTGATTGGGATCTTCAGCAACTAGATGTCAAGAAAGTATTCCTCCATGGGGAGTAGTTGAGGAAGTGTACGTGCATATTCCTCTAGGGTTTACAGCATCAGCCCCTGAAGGAAAAGTATGTAAGTTAAAACGATCCCTCTATGGGCTCAAGTAATCACCTAGGGCCTGGTTCGGGAGGTTTCACAAAGCAATGACCTCTGTAGGTTACAAGCAAAGCAATTCTGATCGCACATTATTCATTAAGCAGAGGGACGAAAAAATCACTATTCTCATAGTATATGTAGATGATATTGTGATTACAGGCAGTGATGATGAAGAAATTAGACACCTGAAGATCTTCTTGGGAAAGGAGTTTGAAGTAAAAGACCTAGGAAAATCGAGATATTTTCTTGGGATTGAGGTTGCATGCTCCACCAGAGGTATCTATTTCTCTCAGAGAAAGTACATACTTGATCTTCTTTCAGAGACTGGTCTCTTAGGGTGTCGGCCCTGTGAGACACCAATTGATCCTAATACCAGGCTACAAGAAAAGGCTGGTACACTAATTGATAAGGAACAATACCAACGGTTAGTTGGAAAGTTGATATACTTGGCCCACACTCAACCTGATATTGCTTTTGCAGTAAGTTTGGTGAGTTAATTTATGCATGACCCATATACTTCCCATATGGATGCAATTCTCCGCATATTGTACTATCTGAAATCTGTTCCTGGAAGAGGAATTCTAGTCTCTTTTTATGATCATCTTAGAGTTGATGCCTACACTGATGTAAACTGGGCAGAAAATCCAGATAGAAAATCTACCTCATTAGGTTATTGTACATTTATTGGAGGGAATCTGGTTATTAAGCAAAATGTGATAGCCTGTTCAAGTGCAGAGGCTGAGTTTAGAGTTATGGCTCAGGGAATATATGAGTTGTTATGGTTACAGGGATTACTAAAGTATCTGGTATTCATACTACCTAGCCTATGAGATTATTTTGCGACAATAAGGCTGCAATTAGTATTGCTCACAATCCAGTTCAAAACATGATAGGATCAAGCATATGGAAATTGATTGTCTCTTTATCAAGGAAAAATTGGATAGTGGACAGATCTGTGTTCCATATGTTCAGTCTAGTGATCAAGTGGCTGACATCTTTACCAAGGGACTCTTGTGGAAGCAGTTTCATCCATTATTATCCAAGTTATGCATGTCTGATATATATGCTCCAACTTGAGGGGGAGTGTTGTAAATGTCGTCCAGTAGTAGTTTAGTAATTCTAGTAATCTGTTAGTTACTTTTTTTAGTTCTTTTCTATTTTCTATCAGTAGGGGTATGATTGTAATTCAGCCTTCTATTATTTCATTATAAATAAGATGCTGGATGGAGAGAACTCAATCTCTCTCATTCTTTTTCTGATCCAATAGTTTTCTGTCCAAACAATTTTGTTGTTTTGTACATTTTGTAACCAGATAGCAACCAAGAAGATATTTTTTCTCCTGCAAGGGGCTTAAACGTGGAAAGTAAATTTTCCGGACAGCGATGCCAGAAAGAATTTTCATTTTTCAGCATGGCTGGATAGAGAAGACCCCCAAAGTTATGTTCCGGTAAGCCTGTGCATAAGTGGAAACAGGGACAGGCAAATGCAAGAACAAGAGAAGGTTTGGAAGCACAAAAGCCAATAGAGGAAGCATAAAGCTACTTACGTGAGCTGAAAGCTTATTGAGGGACGAACTTGGCTAAGGTTATGTGACTAATGTGGTAATTGTATCAGCTGTAGCCTGTAAGAGCTACAACTCATCTTATGACAACTAGTCCCTATATGTATTTTGGAAGCAAATCAATGGAGCTCTTGCTTAAATTTACCTGGATTTGATATTTCTATTGCCATTGCTAGAGGAGATATATTTTCTTCCTGGCAGTTGAGATGGGTTAGCCCAAGTGCCGAACCCATGTCAGGGAAGGTATCAAGGTTGTTGAAAGTTCAAAGTGATTGACTAGACTTTTCTGTTGACTTCTACAGTAAGTCAGATAATCCAGCCATTTCTAAACGTATTTTCAAATTTCATCTTCAAAGAAAACTAGGATTCTTTGAAGATTTATGGCCTAGAGATGGTATGATGTAAGGACTTTGTTGAACATGCCCCTGCGTTCCTAACAAGGCATGCGTGTGAATTGGTGGCCACAAGGGCTCCACTTCAATGGCACATTACCTTTCTCAGTAAGGGGAGAGTCAAAATATGCGTTGATAGAGTTCATATATTGCGTCTGATGTGAACTGAATTATTGTAATTTTGAAGTTTAGAATGCATCAAACTTTTGTTCTTACCATTAGAATTTTCAGGAGCAAGGCATTCCTTCGTTATAACCTACCATAAGATGTTTATAAGAAATTAGCTGTTGAGTTTAGGTATGACTGTGTATGTAGGCAATGATTATTGTTTTTCTATAGTTAATCTCCTAGGTGTGACCACAATTATGTTTTGCTCCCTGTTCCCTCTCACCCTCTCTCATTTTTTCCTCCTGTTTGAAGAAAAGGAATGCATGAGAAGTTTAGAAATTGCCAGACATGTCAATATCTGACATATCTGGCCTGACACTTGAAAACATAGCAGAAAATGACAAATTGTTATGTCCTTGTTACATAGAGAGCTAAATGTGAAAGCATGGTATCAGCACATTGTATTGTATACACAAGTCTGTGTCCTTAGTTTTGCCAAATTTATAGGCAAAGCATTTTGAAATATAGTTGTCAAGGCTTCGCCTAGGCGCCCTTTTGATGCCTTGGAAAATCGGGCGCCTTGGTTGCCTAGGCGGGCGCCTTGGTTGCCTAGGTGGGCGCCTTGATCGCCTAGACAGGCATATTGGTCGCCTAGGCACCCCGTTAGGTCTCCAACGCCTTGGTTCGCCTTGGCGCCTTAACAACTATGTTTTGAATGGAATACAAATACCTGTGTCCTTAGTTTTGTCAAGTGTATCTGCCAATGAAAAGTCGTACCTTTTTCCTGTGTTGGTGTTTGTTTGAGAATTGTTATGCAGGATCTTAATTCCTAACTACTATCCTTTGATTTGGGCAGTTTTTATTTTCTTTTTCATCCCCTAGAACATTGCAATAAATGTATTAATAGGAAGTTTTACCATCAGTCCTTTAAGCCAAAGCATATTGTAAAGAATGTTGTAGGCTCCAGCTCTCATCATATGTAATTTTGTATATTGTCTTTGCTGTAGTGGCAGTGGTTATCATCTGTGTCTTCTACTAGATGGTACATCATATTTTCTTTGAATTATTAATTTTGGAATTATGAAAATTCCATGAAGGAGATCTATCTTATTATTTTTTTTTCTCATTAGTTTATGGTGAGTAAATATGGATGCATTCATCACTCAAAATGTAATTATTGTTGTTTGACTGATTAGTTTACCCTATGAACATCTGATTCATGAATATAAGAAGGGACAAAAATGACTTTACTCCCATTCTATAGGGAAAAAAAAGGGATAAATAAAGTACTATGATGCAGAATTAGGCTAGCAAAGAATGGACCACTCTGATGGTAATTAAATTGATAATATCATGCCTGAATCATAAATGTCATTAAGCATGGATGAATTCATTTCCTCTATATGACTCCAAAGCACAATGACGCAGAACTAGGCTAGTTAAGAATTAAGTAGTAAATTGGAAATTACTAATTCATATCCAAAAGGATTAGTTGTCTTTGTGGGATGTTTCCACATCAAACATGGGGACTATTATATTCAAGGAATCAATTGTCTAATTTGGTCATTGTTTCGGTCTCCTTGTAAGTGGGAAGCCGTTTGTGGAAAGTTTTTGACATTTGGGAAATAGTCAAGCTGTTAAAATAATGAAAATAGTTATCAGCCATAGATTAGGCCTGTGTCATGCATAAAAGTTTAGGAGAAGGGTACGATAACCCCGCTGGCTTGGGGGGGAATTTCCCAAGCCACATCATTCAGTACACGGGAATCAGTATCATCAGTTAGGGGCCACAATGTTAAGGAAGAGGGAGAAAATGTCAGGAGGACAGAGACTGTTAGTGTAACAATAACACAAAGAAAACAAAAGAGAACTTGCAAACCAGAAATTGAGAGAAGAAAGAAGGAGGAGAAGAAGAGGTTTTGATTACAGCAGTAGTCTGTAATCGAATATGTATCCTATTCTCTCCTCAAGCCTTTATTTATAGATGTAGAAAACCACTATTACAAGAAAGCTCTGAAAATAGAAGAGCTAAACAAAGAAACAAAGAAGCTCTGAAAGTAGAAGAGCTAAACAAAGAAATGAAGTTAAAGACTTGAGCAAACAAAATAAAGCCACAAAAGGAAATAACCGAAAGAGAAAAGAGGATATCGCTAGTAGTGTTTGAGCTAGCGCTAGCGGTAACCACGATATCGTAATACCCTCCCTCAAGCTGGAGTGTATAAATCTCCCAATCCAAGCTTGTAACAATTTAAGCGATATGCCGGTCCAAACAAAGTCTTAATGAATATATCAGCAAACTGATTTGAAGAAGAAACAAATGGAGTGAAAACAAGCTTCTTCATAACAGCATCACGAATAAAATGGCAATCCACTTCTATGTGTTTGGTACGTTCATGGAACACTAGATTGCTGGCAATGTAGATCGCAGCTTGATTGTCACACATCAGAGCCATAGGGCGAGAGATGGGGAATTCCAATTCCTGAAAAAGAGTTTTCAACCATAGTAGTTCAGTTGTAGTCTGTGCCATAGTACAATACTTAGATTCAGTACTAGATTTTGAGACAGTAGTCTGTTTTTTACTTTGCTAGGTGACAAGATTGCCACCAATAAAGGTACAGTAACCAATAGTAGAACGTCTATCACCATCTGCCCCAGTCCAATTTGCATCGGAAAGCCCAACATCAAGATGATGATGGCAGGAATAAATAAGACTTGTGCTAGGAGCCTTCTTGAGATAGTGCAAGATACGGTAGGCAGCTTCTCAGTGGACAACTTTAAGAGCTTGCATAAATTGACTAACCATGCCAACTACAAAGGAAATGTCACGCCGAGTAACAATAAGATAAATGAGTTTCCCAACCAATCGTCTATACTGATGAACATCAGAATATTCAGGATTGTCACTAGTTTCAAATTTTTTATGAGGGTCCATGGGGGTTTGGCTTAGTACCAAGTAGACCAGTTTCAGTAAAAAGATCAAGTACATATTTGCGTTGGGAGAGACTGATGCTTTTGTTAATTCGAACAATTTCAATATCAAGGAATAATGAAGAAGTCATAAGTCTTTCATCTGAAAATGTTTGTTTAGATGAGACTTAATTTCTGCAATTCCTAACTTGTCATTCCCTGTAACAATAATATCATCAACATAGATTGTTATTATGGTGATAGTAGACCGATGACGTCGTACAAAAAATAGAGTAATCTGAATAACAAGTAGTGAAACCAATGGTAGTTGTAACTATGTTGAATTTATCAAACCCAGCACGAGGAGACTGGTTAAGTCCATAGATAGCCTTGAGTAATTTGCGGACTTTGATAGAATTCCCTCCCTGAGCAACATGCACTAGAGGTTGGTCCATATATACTTCCTCCTGAAGATCCCCATACAAAAAGGCATTCTTAACATCCATATGATGAAGGGGCTAATCAAAATTTAAAGCCATAGAGATGATAACTTTAACAAAGTTGAGGCAAGCCACAGTAGAGAATGTCTTAAAATAGTCAACTCCATAGGTTTGAGTGAACCCTTTGGCAACAAGTCGAGCTTTTAGGCGTATAACAGAGCCGTTCATAGTATATACCCACTGACAATGAACCACAGATTGACCAAGCAGAAGATCAACAAGAGTCTAAGTCTGACGAGATGTCAAAACATTAATTTCAGCATCCACAACCGCTTTCCACCCTGGATGGGACAAGGGTTGGGAGAGTGGTAGGTACAAAGGTAGCAGATAATGAGTAAACAAGATTCCGATGATAAGTGAGAACATGGTCAGTAGTAACAAAATGCTCAATAGGAAACATAAGTAAGGAGTGCTGAGTGCAAGTACGAGTACATTTATGAAGAGCAATAGGGAGGTCTAGGGTGACCTCAGTACCAGGTGGAGACATAGTTGCAGGTGGAGCATGAGATGCAGTAGTGGTTGGAGCCGCCGAAGTTCGATGTTTGTAGACCTATAGAGGTGGTAATGGAGGAGATGGTGGTGGTAGTGGTGTAGTATCGATGGCATAGTTGTCAAGGTGTCGCCTAGGCGTCTGGGCGGATTTTGTGAGCCTGGGCGCCAGGGCGCCTTATCACCCTGGGCAACTGCCTTGTTTTCAATGTGTTTTTTTTTTTGCTCTCAGGAACAACACTTATCAGAGAGTACTTATTTGAATCCAATAAAAATGGTCTAAAATTCAAATTCCAAAAGGATAAAAAGTCAACCCTCTAGTTCAAGAACAAAAACTTTATTTTGGGTGCGGGGGCAATTTTCAACTTTCAAATGTTAGGTTTTTTTCCAAATATAAAAATTCCATAAATCCTATTATAGTAAAGCATCACTAAAAACCAAGAGCGCGTCAAAATAATCTCTTGCTTTGATGCCCGAAAAATAATTTACATTCAGATGACTTTAAACAGCATTCGCGTACTCTGAACAAAGTTGGACCGGAGTGTAACTCTTTCATTGTAACTCGGATTCAAGTATCTCAGATTTGTTAGAAAGCTGATTATGCTAGTTTTGCTACGAATTCGAGATTGCTTGAATCTGAACTATATTAAAGGAATTACGCTCCGGTCAAATTTGTTAGAAGTACGCAAATGTTAGTCATAGATACGCGTTGCCTACTTAACTCATTATTCGTTGCCTTGTTGGTTTTCTCATGTTAATTAAGTTATGTCTTAAATATTGATTATTTATGTAGAATGTTGCATATATATAAACATTATTATAACATTAATATTTTAGAAATAAAAAAAATACACTGGGAACGCCTTGGTCGCCTAAGCACCCAGGATGACCTCTTACGCCTTGGATCGCCTTGTCGCCTTGACAACTATGATCAGTGGTGTCAGAAACATCATCTTAAGAGGGGATGAGAGGTAGTGGAGGTTCAGAAGGGGGTAAAACAACATCAGGCACCGTAACCGGGTAGTATGGTTTGTCTTCAAGGAAAGTAACATCAGCACTCGCAAAATGACGCTTAGTAACACAGTCAAAGCATTTACACCTTTTCTGAGTATAAGAATAACCAAGAAAGATGCATTTGATAGAACGAGGGGAGAGTTTATCCCATTTTGGATGCATTATATGGACCAAGCAAGTACTACCAAATACCCAAGGGGAAACATGGAATAAGGGGGTATTAGGATAAAGTAGCTTAAAAGGAATTTTATCGTGTAGTACAGAAGAAGGCATCCGATTAATAAGGTAACAAGCAGTTAAAATAGCATCACACCAATAATACTTGGGTACATTCATATAAAACATGAGAGACCTAGAAATATCCAGAAGATGTTTATTTTTACGTTCAACAACCCCATGTTGTTGGAGAGTGTAAGCACAACTAGTATGATGAAGTATACAATTAGCAAAACAAAAATCAGAGATAGCATTTTGATTGTATTCAAGAGCATTATCAGTACACAGAATTTTGATAGGAACACCAAATTGAGTAGAATTTTTTTTTATAAAAACCCTTAAATATATTAAAAAACTCAGAACGATCATTAAGTAAATAGTGCTAGGTCATCCTGGAATAATCATCCACAAAGCGACAAAATAAAAATAACCAAGTCTATTGGGGATACGAAAAGGACCCCAAATATCAGAATGTACTAAAGAAAATGGAAAAGAATGTCTAGGTGTAGAACTAGTAGGAAACGAAGAACGATGATGTTTCCCTAATTCGCAAGCCTCACACTGTAGAGTAGAGAGACTTCCAACTAGGATTAGAGCTTTCATCTTGGAGAGAGACAGGTGACCAAGCTGGTGACGCCATTGAAGAGGGATGGTAGTGGATGTAGTAGCAGCGGTAGTGAATGGTTCAAGTAGTACAGGTCAGCATGCTCATGTTCGCCACCAATCGTCGCCTTGGTCCTGAGATCTTGAAAAATACAATAAGAAGGAAAAAATGTAGCAGAACAGTTTAGTGATTGGGTAAGTTGGCTAATAGACATAAGATTAAGAGGTAATTTAGGGACATGGAGCACAGAAGACAATGACAAGGATGTAGTAAGGGACACCTGCCTATGTTGTGAGGCAGTGGTAGAGGAACCATCAACAAGATAATAGTTACAGGTTTGGGGGTGTTAGTAATCGAGGAAAAAGCAGATGACTTACCAATCATGTCGCAGGTAGCTCCAGAATAAAGGATCTAAGGAGTAGGAGATGTTGTAGAAAATAAAGCAGATGTACTTGTATGAGCCAGGGTGGCAGTGGATGATGGACCAGTGGCCTTAAGTTGTTGAAAACCGTCGGAGTAATGCTTCATAATGAGCAGAGGATGGTGCGGATGCCGGTGGTGGAGGAGCTTGTACAGGAATGGGTAACTCCTTAGTTGTAGCAGAGTTGACTAGTGTTTCCGCCCATTCAGGACGATCAAATTTTTCCTGACAAGTGTCAACATTATGATTAGTCTTGTGACAATGAGTACAATATTTGTTAGATTTATCATAAGTTGTCCTACGAGTACCTTGACCAGGAGGGCCACGACCACGTCCTTGAGTAGAGCCATGGCCTCTAGAGGAGGGAGCCTCGGCCACGGCCAGCAAATAGGGCAGAATTATCCTTGGGAAGTGAGTCTTCCTGAGGTACCAACCATTGAAGGCGAAAGAAGATCTCACTCAGTGTAAGAAATTGCAAGTAGTTGACTCTTTATATCTTGGTAATCAGGTGAGAGACCAATAAAAAACTTAGTAACATAAAACTCAGACTGTTAGGCCTTTAATTTGTTCAGATCAGAGGTAAGAGGCTGAACAGTCTATATTTCTAATAATGCCTTTGAACCCACCGTAGTATTCAGTCAATGATTTATCACCAATGGAGTAAGTAAACATCGTCTTATACAGATCATAGATATGAGAAACATTTTTTTCTTGCCCATGTGTCTCTTGTAAGTCAAACCAAATAGCCTTAGCAGTGTTGTGGAACATAACAGGAGGTAAAATAGATGTATCAATGCTATTCCACAACCAGGTTTGAACAGTAGAATTATCACTCATCTAGGTATTAGAGTTTCATAGCATCAGGTTCTTTAGAATCAGAGTCAGGAAGATCATCAAATAATAATTCTAATTTGTCCTTGGAATGAAGAGAGGCCTTAATTGCCTGAGCCCAGAGAAGGTAATTGGAAACCCCTTTCAATTTAATGGAGGTGATCCGAACCTCCGTATTTTTAGAATTTGTCATCATATATGTAGTAAGGAGAAATATTATCACAAAGAATCAGGTATGCAGTAGTAGCGAGAGCAGTAGGCAAAGAAGTCTCAACAAGATCTTGGACAGCAGCAACAGCCAAAGAAGTCTCAACAAGATCTTGGACAGCAGCAACAACCAAAGGAAAAATATAAACCAACAGAGCTGACCTTGATCTCAGCAGCAGCAGGGTGATCGAGAAGTGGTGGGTTCTTCAAACAAAAAATCACAGCAGCAGTATGTTAAAAAAAAAAAATCTCGATCAACAATAGTAGTAGTAGGTACATGAGAAATTCAGTTACATAGGGAGAACAGAAAAATCAAAGTTCTATCAAAACAATGTTTTGAATGAAGACCAAGGATCTAATGCTCTGATAACATGTAACATAAGGGGATCTTTTATAAGCGGATATTGGATGATGAAGCACTTGCCTACTTCCCACCTGGTTGTTTGGCCTTTAAGGAAGAAGGAGCGGGGAAGCAAAGGGTATTTGCTATACCCAATGCTTTTAAACAATCTTTGCTATGCCCAGCCCATGACTGGTGTATGGATGTCTTGCTGTTAATACCAATGGATGGTACATATAATCAAGTCAAGCCACTTGACCGACTTAAGAGACTGAAGACGTTATTAAGTTTTGATTTGTCGTCAGCGACTGATCGCTTTCCATTAGATATTCAGGGGATGTTAGTTGAGGCTTTGTTTAACCTAAATCTTTTGTTCTAGGTGACAGAGATTGATTCAGCGGTGGAACTCCATTCTTTGAAGTACTATAAGGTCTTTGCCCCATGTAGCCTTTGTCTTCGACGATGATTTAGCTTCCAACTGTCTTTCTCTCTTTTTCTTACCGCTCCGTGGGCTTCCAAACCTTCCGTTCTTCTTCTTCTTCTTAACAGACGGAGATTGCTTTAACTTCCCAACTGACCGATTAGGGACTACTTTGATTTCCCGACTTGCCTTCAAGCGTCATGTCTCTACTTGCCCTACAACTAGACCTGATCCGCCTGACTCAAAGCATTCCTTTAGGCTTTTACTCTTTGTTGACTGCCTCTCAGCTTCTCTTAAAGCTTTTCTTTCTTCCGAAGCCTAGAATCCACTTCAGTTTGAGTACCTATTACCGGAGAATGGGGGCTCTGGACTTACCCTAATTCAATTCATGAATTAGTGCAAAGGCTTCACAGGTAAGTGGTCTCCATCGAAGGATTGTGGTCCATTCAATCACTGATTCTTCGAGAGGGAGAGGAACGGGCGCTCAGGGAGTTGATTCATGCCCCTTAGAGTAACCAAGCAATGGCCCTACTCTTAACTAAAGGCCCCTACTAGAGTAAGGCGCGTGCCCTTATAGAGTAACCAAGCAAGGGATTCGTGCCCCTATTAGTAAAGCGCGGTAGCGCTGATTTACAACCAGCCTGATCTACGACCACCCTACCGTACGACCTTTGAGTCGGCCACTAAGGTGACACCATATGACTGTCTGTTCGGTGGAGAGGTTTGGAACCCTCGAAGTTCAAATCCCTTCGTTACGCGTGGCAATCCAGAGCTCGCTCACCGAGTAAGCTTCTCTACCTGATGGCTGTCTGAATTGGAAGCTCTCGATGAACGGCGTCTTGCAGCTCAACATCAACTCAAGTTATATCAAGCTCATATGACAAGGGCTTTTGACAAAAAGGTGAAGGTCAAGTTTCCTCTCGTGCCTTCTTTTTGTGGAAACAGATCCCCGAACCTGAAGCAATGGCTGGTCACGCCAATTTCATTTCCTATTTTTTTTAGCAATGGCGTATCATGCATGTTCTGCTTGAGTATCCTATAAGCTAGAAGCAGGCGTGTATGAGTTGCATCTCTTTTTGAGATCCGCTTCTTTAGTGTCCTGTTGTCTGAGCCTGCCTGGTGAATCAAATGTGATCAAAATCTCAACAACCTCTTCCGAAGTATGGAAGAGCGGGTCTTGTTGTTTGTCAGTTGTTACGATAGTTAAGTTGTTTATTCTCCCGTATGTATTTCCTATATATTGATTCAACACACTTACATATTCATTGGGTTGACACCAACAGGAAGGGATGTTACTGATGGCTGGCTTTGGTAGTAGTAGTGTTGTGGGCTAGCTTGGCTCTTTCTGTCTTTGCTGGCTTTCTTCTAGCTTTTCCACCTAGCCGCCAGAGAGTAGGTCTCTCTCTGAGCGTATCCCCTGTAGACGAGTAACATTTAATGACAATACCTAGCATGTCAAAAACCTATAGATGGGCGTTGCGTTGTAACCTCCTCGAAAGGATCATCATCGGCTTGCAAGGCTTAGATTCGCGCGGTTAATCAACCATTTTTGGAATTGAAAGCCGAGATAGGCTTTGTGGTCCATTGCTAATCCATCCCTTCCATTCCAGACCAAAATCCTACTAATGATTCAGTTAAGGCAAATAGCCCATAACTTATAAAAACCTCCAATCTTGTTGTTGAAGAATGATTCTCTTCTAAAACATGTCCTTGTCTCCGCGAATCCACACATTGAAGTGACTCAAGAGCCAATGCCAATTCGTCTTCCTAAAGCAGCAGGGGCAAGACAATCTATCGATTCAGCGGCATTGACAAGATCTGTCGATTTAGCGATCAGGACCTGTTGATTTGGCGATACCTGTCGATTTGGCAATACCTGTCGATTTAGCGACATTCTAAGAGAATCACCTGTCGATTTGGCGATAATGACACAATCTGTATATTCAACGACAATCTTATCTTAGTCCCTGTCACCTTGTAAAGGCTGACTTATGTACTTTATTAGCCAAAATGACCCCAATCTGACGGATATTTTCTAGTTCTTTGACGAGATGCGATCAATCAACTTTCTTTCGGTCAACGATATTGTATCAGGCTATTTAATTGACTAGCCCCGGATCCTAAAATTGCTCTCAATGGGTCGGAAGTTGGTACTTGAAGGGCAGCCCTCTTTCGAAGATGTTGGAATTTTCAAGCGTCAATGCCATTTTCCTCAAAGAGTGATCTGGAAGAGCGATCTGGTAGAGAAAAGGTATATGAATCAAAAGGAATGAATCATGGGCTTGAAGGGCTACTCATTGAAAGTCTCATCCTCCCTCTCAAATGGCACTAGAGCTTCGGGATCAAATTCTTCAGGAATTGGATACTCTTTTCTGGGAACATGCACCGAGCTCTTTGAAACCAGAACCGGCAAAGTTGGAGACCTAGGGTGGTTGAAACATCAATACGCTCTTGAGTCCCACTGACCACTCTTTCGACCAATCTTTCAAGAAAGGTGTCGGCAAAGACCGGTCCGAAATAATAGCAAATGACTTGCCATACGGAATAAGCAGACATATACCTTTCCTTTGCAAGAACGATTCATGCGATTCAGATTCACTTCCACAATGGAAGAACTTAAAGAAGAAAGAATCAAATGGCGACTCCGCTTCTTCAGTCCATCAGGGATCGAGTAGGAGCATTCCATTCATTTCATTTCATTGCTAACCCGAGCCCCCAACCTCGAAAGGTCAGCTTCCGTAATGAAAAAGTGAAAATACCCGTGAAAGACTGAACTGCCGCATCTTTTGTCTCTTTGTCATCAGAATGTAAGACTGCTAATTTGAGAAGCAAATTCTCCTCAATTCTCTTAGTGGAATAGGACTATAAATCGCTAGAAATCAAATACGAATTTCGAAAGGAAAAAAGATAATTCATTCTTGCTTTTTTCCTCGATTTGGGACTTCTTTTTCGCTATTCAATTGATTCAGTCTTTTGTTTTCGCTTCAATCCGGATTGATACCTTTGTAGGCAACTTGAAGAAATCTCGCCAGCTAAGTGGTATATCGGGCCTCAGTGAACAACTTAAGTAAGTGACTAGTCTACGCATGGGTTCGAATCCCAAACAAGATAATACACAAAGAAAAGAAAAGAGAACTTGCAAACCAGAAATTGAGAGAAGAAAAAAGGAGGAGAAGAAGAGGTTTCGATTACAGAATTAGTATGTAATTGAATATGTATCCTATTATCTCCTCAAGCCTTTATTTATAGATGTAGAAAACCACTATTACAAGAAAGCTTTGAAAATAGAAGAGCTAAACAAAGAAACAAAGTTAAGGACTTAAGGAAACAAAATAAAGCCATAAAAGGAAATAACCAAAAGAGAAAAGAGCGCTACCAGCGATATCGAACTAGCGCTAGCACTAGCGCTAACCACGATATCATAATAGTTAGTTATGTGAGAGGACATGGGAAAGAATCCCCAAGCTGCTGGCTTTGGGGATCATTTTCCCAAACATTATCTGGAAAAGGTAGCACTGTATACTAATCATATTTATTTTAATTACGATATGTCGACTAGAATTATGAAGGGAATTTTTTTTTTTTTTTTTTTTTTTTTTGGGACATGTAAGACCCATGATGGTATGGGAAAAGGAAGTATGTGTTGCCGGTATGTACTTTTGTCTCTCTCCCTCTTCCTTGAAATCTGGACCCTCTTCTCTCTCTCTCTCTCTCTCTCTCTCTCTCTCTCTCCCCCCCTAAAAGTGACCAGCTACAGTTCTTTTTGTACTCCCATTTTTCCCACGAGCATATAAGATTCCATTATGCCCCACTAGCTTGTAGATCCTCCTCCCTTATTTTTGTGTGTTAACAATAATAATCTGTCTCTCTATATAGGTTATATAGCTTTTTATATATTTAATATAGTTGTAATTAGAAATTACTACTTTGAGTCACTTGCTTCAATGAGGTTTATCAAAGTGGCCTTTCCTCATTATGCCATGTGGTATGATGATGTGTATTGGCATACATCCCCATGTCTGTCGAAGTACTTCTAAAGTACACTGACCATTATTGTGCACTCTCCATAATCCTTAATTTTCATTCAATTATTTTGCCACTTGGCAAACTCTGTTGGCTGAAGTTCTACATGTGAGCAGTGGACCTTGGAGCCTAATTGTCCACAAAATATGGGCCCCATTCGATCTGCCACGTGCCAATGTTTGAGCCACTTTGATAATCTTATCAAGTTGGGCCATTCTGACAGGCTTTACCCAAATTGGGAAAGTTTTCCTTTGAGATTAAATCTCAGTTTTACCATTAAAATAAGTAGAATTTTACTCTCTTTTTTTTTGTGAAATTTTTCTTTCCTTATTTATTTATTTATTTATTTATTTTAAGGTCTTGTTAGAAGTTTTAGTTTATCAATATGGTTTTATGATGTTTATGATATGATAATGTGCTGAATTGAATGCATCTGGTAAAGAGATCTTTAATTGTGAATTAAAATCGCTATAAGTGAAGCCTGTTGACAAATTTTTTTCGTTGAAAAATTATTCTTCTTTTTGCATTTCAGTTGATCAATTGGATTCACTTCCATCCTAATAGGCCCTCTCTTCTATTGAAAGAGTGTATAATCTCTTCTTTATTCTAAAATTTTTATTGAAAATCTTAAATTCTAAATTGATGTCTAATCCCTAGGCCTAGATATAAAACCAAGTCTTCTACTTATTTTCTCGTTGCAGGAAAATTACAAAGCTACGTAAAATTCCCCCTTACGTTACTTCTCTTTGTGATCCTAGCTTCATCTTGTCTATGGTTATTATTTATTTCAACAAATTTCAATAAATTTCCTGATTACCAATAAATAAACATTACTAAACATCTAAGGACGTGAGAATAAAACATTCTAATGGATCTACTACTAAAACTATTCAACCAATCTTGGTAGCTTTTCTTGGGCTTATAGGTATACATTAATTGATTGCCATCATAGTTGTCAAGGCGTTGCCTAGGCGGCCTTGTAACACCTTGGAAAATCAGGCGCATTGGTTGCCTAGGTAGGCGCCTTGGTCGTTTAGGCGCTCTGTCAAGCCTCCAACGCTTTGATTTGCCTTGGCGCCTTGACAACTATGATTGCCATAGTACCTTAGATTGAGAGATAACTCACTTCAAAAGCAAAGTTAAGAGTGAGTGAGGGACACTCTCATACTAGGGCATAACTTATAGGCAAACTTGTTGATGGTTCTCATCTCAGACTGACGGGGTGCATCAATTGATTAGCCATGACACCACTTGAAAGATTACTCGATCCAAAAAGTAAACATATTCATTGTGCTTCTATAGCTGGTGCTATTACTTCATGCAAAGCGTATAGCATACCTTGACTATATAATTATGACTTGTTTAAATAGTCTGATCAATCATAATATTTCAGAATGAAAAAAATGTAATCCTTTGATCAACTGCAAGCTTTTAAAACCTCCCTTGGAAACAATGAAGTTTGATGGTTATTTTAAGTTTCATTTTGTATATGGTCTTGCTTCTATTAGTTATTTCCTTTTATTATAGTGGATTTGTTTCCACCATAGTGTTTATTTGTTTCCTTATTAGTTAGGGTTTATTTCCTAAGTTGTCTAGGTTTGGTTTTCTAATTAGTTTATGATTGTTATTAGGGAAGTTTCCTAAACTATTGTTTCTCATCTTTGATTATAAATAAAGGAACCATAGGTCCATAGGAGGGGGAGAATACATTGATTTTCTCTCCGTTTTCTCCATTCTCCATTCTCTCTATCTTCTTTTTCTTTCTTTTCTATTTTGTTACATGGTATCGAAGCGGGTGTCATTTTGAGAGTCATCTAAAGGTTTTTGTTCTGGTTTGCAGCCCCCATCGCTGCCTTTGCTGCTATTATTTTTCGTTTCCTTTTCTCTACAAGTTTTGGTATGTTATTCTACCTTTTAACTGAACCTTCGATCCAGATTTATCTTCTTTGGAATCTGTATTTTCTTCCTGCGTATGGTCTGTGAATATTTGGCACTATCAGATTTTTTTTTCTTGGAATCTGGTTTTTCTCCCTTTGGGTCTATCCTTACTGCTGGTCGTGTTACTAGTATCCTCTCCTTTACCTTGGCTAATCTGTTTCTACAGGTGACATTTAATCTTCTTCTTTTCAGCAGGCATACTTTGTTTTCTCTCTCTGTTTCAGTTGCTTTAAACTGTTATATCTCATTCCATATTAGTTAGTTGATCTGGGATTTTGTGGTTACTTTCTGCTTGCTTTCTCTCTTGAATTCTGTTCATATTTCACTGGTAAGCCTCTTATTTTTCCCAGATCTGATCTACTTGCCATTGTTTATTGGTTTTCTCTGCAATTGATTATCGTACCACCTAAATCATGTTTATAACTCTAATTTTCTGCCCAGAAGGCCTAAGCGATTCTATCTCTGAGATTCCAGATCAGACTGAGACTGTTTGAATGAGTCACAGCTCATTCTCCTAATTTTTTACTGTTCTGGGCGGTAATCCCAGTCCCACAGAAGTCCCTTGATCTCTCTCACCCCTTCTCCTTTCCCCTTGATATTTGGTGAGTTAACTCCATAACTAAGGGCAACCTAAATCCCTGAAGCCCATGATCAGAAGTCCCTTTAGTAAGGAGAACCGAAACCTGCAACTTCCTGTTCTCTCTCTTGCTGCCAGATTTAGTTCAGACCTTAAATGTTCTCTTAATCCTTGCTGATTGGAATAAATAATTGTTGGAATCAGCAGACCAAGTAATTGCCATTCCACCCCTGAAGTTTTGTAGTGATTGGGATTGAATCGAGTGAAATACCTCATACCTATGAAATCTGATTTCTGCCTCTTTGTTTCTGTTCGTGACCTTCTAACAAAGGTTGAAGAAAACTTTTTAATTGGGATTTTCTGAAATACCTCTGGCATATATATATAATTCTGGTTGAGGACGTCTTCCCTAAATACCGACTTGCTTTGTTGGATTTTATATATAATTCTGTTTTGACCTATTTCAACCCTTCTTCCAAGTTTAGCCGGTCACATTAAATCTAAATTTCTACTGTCCTAAGGGTCTGTTTGGCTTTCCGATATGTCCTAAATAGTTCTGAATACCTCATAACTTTGGATCCAACCATCGGATCAACTTCAAATTTGGATCTTATTTACGGCTACTCTTGCTTATGGGTTTTATTGTGTTGCTTATCCTTTGAGATGTTGCTTATTACTATTGTTGTATGCTCATTGCAACGTCTATTTTATTTGTTCACGTGGCATACTTCACATGAGGGGGAGATTGGAGATTTCTTATCTGCTCAAGTCATTAGTTGAAGATTATTATTATTTGTTGGTTTGTGTCTACTCATGGAAGAAACACTTTTTTCTATCCTTGCTCGTGTTGGGAGCCTACCTACTACATGCTCGTGTTGGAGCCTACCTACTACTACCATGCTCTCTGCAGTTGCACGTGATGCAACCTTTACCTACTTGTTGCCCGTGATGCAACCTACTTGTTTGTGTTCGAGCTACCATTATTGCTGCTCCTGCTACAATTGTTACTTGGTGTTTGCTCTATTGCTGATATTATTTCTACTTGGTTCATAGTGACCTTGAATTGTGCTATTGTTGCTACTTGGTTCACAATAACCTATACTGTGCTACGTTACTACCACTACTATTGTTCCTGTTTCTGTTGATAAGTTGTTTCAAGCTGAAGCTCTTACATTCCCCCGTGCTCCAGCTTGAGGGGGAGTGTTAGAGTTAACGATATGCTGTGGATCCCAACTATCGGTGCTACATATGGTCTTACTTCTATTAGTTATTTTCATTTATTGTAGTGGATTTGTTTCCATCATAGTGTTTATTTGTTTCCTTATTGGTTAGGGTTTATTTTCTAAGTTGTTTAGGTTTAGTTTTCTAATTGGTTTATGATTGTAATTAGGGAAGTTTCTTAAACTATTGTTTCTCCTCTTTGATTATAAATAAAGGAACCATATGGGAGGAGAATACATTGATTCTCTCTTCGTTTTCTCCATTCTCCATTCTCTCTATCTTCTCTTTCTTTCTTGTCTATTTTGTTACACATTTAATGCATGTGGTGTGGAATGATTTCTTTCTCCTAGTATATGTGATTTAGTCATCATGTCTTTATCTTTTGATATTTCATATGCTGATTTTTGTACTATGCAGGCTTTAGATGACAAAAGAAAAGGAAAAGGATAGATCCTCTTTTCAGTTTTGGTTCCATGTACACTTTTCATTGCCATTCTTTATTGTAAAGATAAAAATAAATAAAGCTCTTCATTAATTTTTTTTTCTTTTATAGGAAGGTTTTCATTTTTGTGTACTTTATTTTGTAACAATAAGTACATGTGTATCATGGTAATTGTAAATTGTAACTCATGTAATTGCAATACCACGGATCAGAACAGTGAGCTACCAAAAATGGTTCCTGTAATATAGTGTCAGAATTATTATTGAAATATAAGTATTTAGTGTCATTCTTGAGTTATTAAGTGTTTCTTTTATGATATTTTTTTATATCCTACAGCTTGGAACTTCTCTTTTCGAAATTGACTTGTTCATAAGTTCTTTTTGGTTGTATTCTTTGCTTTTTCATCCTTCTCCCATTTATGAGTTATGTGCAGCTTTCTTTGTGAACACTAGCGGTTCCCAGTTTGGAAGATTCAACTTTGTCAGCTTGCAGCTCCTCTTTTCAGTGTTTTGTAGCTCGTATAGCTCTCTGTTAAATAATAGATGAGATATGTGAAATAAACTAGTCTGGAATTTTACTTAAAGTAAAAATGAATCAGTACAAGTGCCATGGATGGCAATAGCTATTTTCTAAAAGTTAATATGGAACCCATTGAACTCCCCTTAAACCAGCATTATTATACAGTGTGAGATTTATTCCTGAAAGATGAGGTGTTTAGTTGCATTCAGATAAAGTGTTTCTTCAAGTAATTTTTTCTTGATCTGACCGCTTGGAACCAATCTTTTCGAAATTGTCATATACTTATGAGAAGTTCTTTTTGGTTGTATTTGTTTTTTCGGCCTTGGTCTTCGTAAGTGCCTTCCTTCATGGACACCAGCGGTTCCCATTTTGAAATATTCAACTCCATCAGATTGTGGTGTTCCTGTTCAGTGCCTTGCAACTCATATAGCTCTCTCTTACAAAATTGATGATATACTTTACTTCGAACAGGAAATATATCTCTCTAAACCAGGTCATAGGACTCTGGCGTGCATGACAGAATTATTATTGAAATATAGGTCTTTAGTTTCATTCTTCGAACAGGAAATATAAGTCTTTTGTAAAATTGAACTTCTTTTTTTTTTTTTTTTTTTCCGTAGGTATAATTGAACTGTTATTGAGAGTTATACATGTAGCCTTAATGAATGGACAGATATGGGCTCAAACCAAAAATCATGTATGCAGGCATGTAAGTTCCCTTCCCCAAGAAGGGCTGCCCCCTTGGGCGTCCAATTCCATCCTTCGGCCCCACAGTGGCCATTGTAGCACCCTAAAAGAAAGAAAGAAAAACATACATGTTCATTTCAGAGCTATCTTGCTATTAATTTGGTTGCCAAATTAAAAATTCACTCCATTAGTTTGGCCTATCTATCTTCCCAATGGGATTTTCGACTACAGCCTACAATTAACGAGAGGTCTATCTATCTATCTGCCCAATGGGACTTTCGACAACACCCTACACCTTTTCTTTTTTCTTTTTTTTTGGTTGGGGAGGGGGAGAGAGAGAGAGATAGTAGAGTTGAACCCTTGACCTCCTCTAGGGAAGTGGGATCCTTAAGGCAAAATATGAAATAAGAGAGTAAACCCTTGACCTTCTATGTGCTTGCACTCTATTGGCAAGGACACCAGCCAATTGCACCATGCAATTTACATAAATAGCTTCATTTCGTGAGTTTATAATCTAAAACAGAGTCCTAGATGTGTTATATGTCAATAGATGACAATTTCTATCCAATATATTGAGTGGAAAACATGTATACAAGGGTTTGGATTTAAAAAGAGACAAGGAAGTGGTACATAGGTATAACATGTCTACAGGCTCATAATGCCTTATTTGCCGATAACAAGTAGGATGTTTAATCAATTGCACTAATAAAGGAGGCAGGGTCGGGTGGCACAGAAACCTCCACAGCCCCTTCTAGCATCTGTGTTACCTTCTTCATGGATGGCCTTAAAGATGGATCCTCTTGAATGCACCAAATGGCTACCTTGATGAATCTCTCTAGCTTCTTACCGTCACATATTGCATCTTCATCGTTCCCCACGAGCAAATGCAGATTCCCTTCCTTGTAACATTCATAGGCCCATTCTGAGAGTATTTCCTTATCTTCACCATCCATCATGAACTCAACATTCTTCCTACAACAAATGATTTCAAGTAACACTACCCCAAAACTGTAAACATCCACCTTAGCTGTGATAGCCATGTTCTTGAACCATTCAGGGGCTACATACCCTCTGGTACCTCTCACCCCTGTTATTGTTCTGGTTTGATTGATCTTCAGAAGCTTTGCCAATCCAAAATCACAAATTCTTGCCATAAAATAATCGTCCAAAAGTATGTTCTGAGGCTTGACATCACAATGGATGATCTGGTTATTGCACTCTTCATGCAAGTATGTGAGACCTCTAGCAATCCCGTATGCAATTTGGACTCTATGGTACCATTCTGGCCTCAAGCTTCCAAAAAGGAAGCTGGCTAAAGAGCCATTTGACATGAATTCATATACCAAAAGCCGATGCGAACCCTCATCACAATATCCAAGCAGTTGGACAAGGTTCTTGTGATTGGTCTTGCAAATTGCACTCACCTCTGTTTTGAATTCCATGTCTCTTTGTTCTGCTACCTTATCTAACCTTTTGACTGCAACAACCCTCATAGATTCAAATTGAATAGCTCCTTTATAAACTGTTGAACAACCACCACCACCTACTACTTCCTTGAACCCATCAGTAGCATCTTCCAGATTTTTGTAAGTAAAACAGTGTAAGTTCATTCCAACTGTGTTGCTTACTTGATGAGTATCCTTTAGTTTTTTATGATTTGATAAATAAAAGACCAGATAAATTGCCAATGACAGGAGGCAGTTCAGAAACACTGAACTGCCTAAGAGAATTGATTCAGGAAGGATCCAGCCATTATCATTCTTCTTATCTGGGGTAGGATCAGGTTTTGCAGTAGAAGTACCTACCTTAATTAGTGCTTTTCCTCCAACACTGGGATCCATTCTTCCATTTGACAGAGGGTACATCTTCTTCCAACAGTTGCTATCTCTGATGATTGCAGCAGCGCAAAAACAATCGTTTATGCAAGTCTCTCTGCACCAATCCTCATTTACCCCTTCAAAATGCTCGTAGTCAGCCAAAGGCCAATCAGTGCTTGGAATCTCTTCCATTTGAAACTTAACTTCTTCCTTGAATCCATCCTCCTCACAACTCTGTGTAGTAAAATTTGGACCACATCCATTGAATTTATCAGTAGCATCCAAGTGAACATACCCAGGTGGGCATTCACATCTTGGTCTCTGGTCCTCATCTAGTTTGCAGTAGCTATTAAACCCACAAGCTCCACTGCCAGTTTCTGACCGAATTGCAGTACAAATGTTTGAAGGCACATACGATGAGACAGACCATGACTGTGGCCATCTCCCATCAGTACTGCTCTTTGGGTACGTGTATCGCCTGAAAACTCCATCGAAATCTAGCCTGGCTGTGTGGTAGAAGTCCTTCACTGAACTCGAGCTTTCCAAATTCAGATCGACCAAAGTTCCATTCTTTACGCTTACATAAATATAGCCAGACTGATTGAAGACCAACTGTGAACCAGTTCCATCTGTGTCACTTGCCCAGTATGGATCATAAATGCTTTCAGTAGGCCAAGCTGTGCTATAAAAAACGAGGTTTCCGTCAGCCTGAAAACGAATTTGAAATCTTCCGGCAGAATAGTTTCCTTCGGTTAGCCGGGATGTGAGCTTGCTGCCTCTATCCAGTACTTGGGAGGGCAACATAGTATCAGTAGGATTGGCAAAACTGCTCCATATGATACTAGAATCTTTGTTCCTCAGCACAAAGTTTCCAGTGTCAAGCATAGATGCAGAGGTAGCTAAGCTATTGTCTGTGGATTTGGCACTCCAAATCTCATTGCCCCGATAGTCAGTAAGAGAAATTCCTGAATCAGTGAACTCAATTTTGGATCCTGTCTTCACTGGATCCCCTTGGTTTGCTGTCCAAACAATTGTGTTGTCTGGTACATTTTGAAACCAAATAGCAACCAAGAAGAGATCTTTCCCTGAAATGGGTTTAAACCCAAAAGCAAATTCTCCAGACAGAGATGCCCAGTAAGGAAATTTGTCATGGGTGGATAGAGAAGAGCCCAAGGTTATGTTATGGTAAGACTGAGCAGAAGTGGAAACAGTAATAAGAAAAAGCAAGAACCAGAGAAGATGTAGAAGCACATAAGCCATTGAAGGAAGCACAGGGTTAGAAAGCTGAAGTGGAAGCCTATTGAGGGATTGAATCAGCTGTAAGAGAAACAACCCATCTTATGAAAACTAGTCCCTCTTGCTCATATCTATTGCAATTGCTAGAGAAGGAGAATACGTTTCTTCCTGGCAGTTGACGTGGGTCAACCTTTGTCCCCAAAGAGAAGGTATCAATAATGTTGAAAGTTAGTGGTAAACTGACTTTTCTGTTGTGACTTGCTATAGTCAAAACCTCCATTTTCAAACAGAAAGCAGGAATCTTTCCAGAAAGTAAACCACAAAATTTATGGCCCATAGCTAGTATATCTGGACTTTTATCAGCCATGTCCCAGCGTTCCTCACAAAGGAATGCAAGTGAATTGGTGGACCACAAGGCATCACAAATCACGCTGACATAAGAACCTATGCAGCAAATCATCAAATTCTTGCCCAACTATTACTCTTATCCCCCTTTCAACTTATTCTACAACAAGTTCAATGGAGGATGCCAGTAAATCATCAAAATCATTCTGCAATACTTTTACCATATGCTTCTCTTGGAATGCGACCATTATCAAAGGCTTTATCTGATTGTAACTGAGATTGTAACTGATTAGGTTACAATCGGATTTTGTCACCGATATTGTATTTTTTTTTTAAAGTTTGTTGTCAGATATATATACACTAAAAATCTCTGAAAACCAAAACATATAAACTCTCAGGGGCCAACGGTCTTCATCAGATGAAATTAGTACACTCTTTTTTGTTTTAGAAGATAAGATTAGTATATCACGGTTATAAATGGGATGCATCATGGATGAAACTTCTCTACTTGGGGTGGTTTCAATGATACAACTACTTCTCCTGCCACAATATGAAAGGAACTCTCAGGGGCTCCCTATTGTTTTCGTTTTGATCCAAATTAATGTCATCAAGACAACTAAAAATCTTGTCACGTTACTTCATCATCAAGACTCAGATTGTTTGCAAGGTGAATTAAAGAGAAGGGAAGCGAAATTTTCATGCTTAAGAAAGAAATTGTTGTATTATGTGCTATCACATGACCATGTAAGTTACTCCATAATTAGTTATTAACTTTTATTTTTCTTTTCATCCAAATTTCTTACAATTGAAAAGTAAAATATATATTACATCTAAAAAGTCTCATTACTAAATACGATAAGAATTTTATATAGTTTATACAATCATGACTATTGTTATGTGGGAAAAAAATCATCCATTTAAAACCTTACACGTGGCAACTTGCCGAAGACAAATGATGTGGTACACTCGGCTTATACCGCTCGGATTGCTTGTTCGCGGAAGGACTTGCTTCTTTCTGGCGCGCGTCAACGCTTATGGAGCAAGAAAACTACTGCGCTAACGCACCGCGCTAGCAGCAATCAAACTACTGCGCGTGCTAACGCGCCCCATGCAACCAAGCAACTAAAGAGCTAGCTGATCGTAGAGCACCGTTGCCTTGACTCTGTTAGGGGCGAAGTAGTTTGATTGCTGGATGCGCTACCGCGCTTTACTTACTCTAAAGGGCGCGCTAGCCGCCGTTTGAGTAGGTTCCAGAGTGGAGTGATTGACTCTCGGGTGATAGGCCCGAACGTAACGCCTTAAGCAGCAAGCAAGCTAGCCGGGTCACAGTCCTGTTAGGACACGGTACCGGTCGGAGGTATAGACCTACTTGGTTACGTTTCTTGGTTAGAAGTCAGAGTCCTAAAGCAACGGATCCGCATCCTGTCCTCCCAGAACCACTGGGAGGACAGTGGCAACCTGCCCTGGATGGCCGCCACGTGACTCTCAGTAAATCTGAGACCCACGTCCGAGCCGACATCCAGCCGACAAGCTGAGCCGACAGGGATTGTCGGCTCAAACGTGGGTCTCGGATTCCACCGAGAGCCACATGGCAGCCATCCGAGATAGGTTGCCGCGTCCTCCTAGAATCATTGGGAGGAGACGATGTGCATCCTAAAGAAACTATGTCACGCCAGAGGAGTCCTTCTCCTAGTATGGTACGATGCCGATCATCACGGCCATGCGACCATATGTGCGGTGACACGTGTCACCCTCCCTGTTGACCAACTTAGCTTCCTTGGCTATGGTCTCCTAGTCGGAGTCGATGACTTGGGTGTCCCTCAGAGCGACACTTGGCAGTCCTATTGATGATCTACTTCCTTGAGTCCTGGTGCCTCCATGCCTCTTCCCAATCTCTATAAGTAGAGGACGACCCCCCAAGGTAAAGATCATCTCACAATCTCATTCACAATCACAATCTCTCCATTCATTCTCGTACGCTCAAACTCTCTCATTGTTCCCCTCTTTCTCTAAACTGAAGATAGCTTCCTGCTATCTCTTGACTGTTTACATTGGGAATCTGACTTAGGCATCGGAGTGTACCCGGGGCTTAGTCGCCCAACTCTCTTTTCTCATCTCTGTGATTGCAGGTTGCTCGGATCGCAGACCGGGGGGCGATTTTCGACCGTAACAGTTTGACGCTCACCGTGGGGCTACCTTGATTGAGTTTGACGAATAAGCGCGCGAAGATCTTAAATCACTTTCGATGGCACACAGAAGAACTCGTACCCAGGCTTCACACCAGCCATCTGAACCGTCCGTGCAAGTTTAGGTTGATAGCAGCGCAAGTAAGCTGGGGACAAACCATACCCCGACACCTGCACTGACACCAACGGCGACGACGCCACAACCACCGCCTCAGTACGTGACTCGTCAGCAATTTGACGAGCTGAGGCAACAGATCGACTAGTTGGCTAGAGCCTTGAGGGGTGCTCAAGCAAGTAATTCGATCCCCGGAGGAGCAGGAGCAAACCCTCCGCCTGCACCAGCACCACGAGCTGTCCAATCCGGGGCTCATCGATAGCCTGCGCCAGCGGCGTCAGTTAGAGCTGCACCGAGTAATCCTCCCTTGGGATCTCGTGATCAGAGCAGAGATTCTCACCAGCCCGCACGGAGCATAGCTGGGTCATCCGCTCGGCATCATCCAGCCGATCACCATTAGGCACAGGGGGTACCCCCTCCGCCTGAGAGAGACGCGAGGTCCTTCCTCGACGCCCTCCGCCTGAGAGAGAAGCGAGATCCAAATTAACGTCATCAAGACAACTAAAAATCTTTTCACGTTACTTCATCATCAAGACTCAGATTGTTTGCAAGGTGAATTAAAGGGAAGAGAAGTGAAATTTTCATGCTTAAGAAAGAAATTGTTGTAATATATGTAAGTTACTCCATAATTAGTTATTAACTTATATTTTTCTTTTCATCCGAATTTCTTACAATTGTAAAGTAAAATATATATTACATCTAAAAAGTCTCATTACTAAATACGGTAAGAATTTTATATAGTTTATACAATCATGTTAGGTAATGACTATGATAGTTTTCTTTTAAGATTTGAAAGTTTTCACTTTCCTTCTTTTTAATTTCCATTGCAATCAAACTAAACCCAAAGATCAAGTTGAAGTAGATCTAGAATTTTTTTTTCTATGGTAGAGAAGATATTTTTAGGACGGTTTCTTCGTCTGTTGTTAAAAAAACATTGCTATTGACCTCTTTGGTTGTATGGTCCAACACCTTGACCGATAGATAGTATCATCTTCCCCTTCAATGGTTCCAAATTGGAAATTTGTCTAATCGGCATCCCTATGATAAAAATCAAGCCGTGGAAATTTCATTTCCTATCAACTCCAGTAACTTTTGTCCTATTTGCCAAAATTCTACAATCAAATAAAATGTGAAAATGCATAATTCTCTTTGATAAGATTTTTTTCATTAAAAATAGAAAAACTAAAAGGATTTGTGCTTTATGCATACCACACAACTTTATGTAGTCTATACGCTATGAATGGATTATTTATATATCAAATTTCAGTCTCAATAGAGTCCATACCAGCGGTATTGAAATTGAGGCTAAACCAAAAATCAAAATCAAAAGGAAAAATTTCTCCCACCTTGGATATCTAAAAGGCAACCACCTTCAACTGGACACAAAATGTCTCTTATTTCCCCTGCTTTTGAAAATCCTCTTTCCCAATCAACCTGGTGATGGGATTCATCATCACCAATGTTTTGAAGACAATATTATCTTTTAAATTAAAAAAAAAAATTCAGAAATTTATAATATAATTTAAAAAAAAAAAAAAAAAAATAAGATACTCGCGACCTTCCTCTGCATCACCGCCTTCCCTTCCCCCTGCGCCTTCTTGACATCTCCTCTAATTCTCTCTCGGGCCCCATCCCACTTGAGCTCGGCATGCTCACGTCGCTTCAATTCCTCTTTTTGAATTCAAATCGTCTCTCGGGTCGCATTCCTCTGCAACTCGCAAACCTCTCGTCCCGGCAAGTCCTCTGACACAATCTCTTGAATGGTTCCGTACTTTCGCATCTAGGCTCATTGGTGTCCCTTCAAGAGTTTCGTGTAGGAGGGAGCCCGTACCTGACCGGAGAAATACCTCCTCAGTTGGGATTACTCACCAATCTCACCACATTCGGTGCTGCGGTGGCTGCGCTTTCTGGTGTGATGCCCCCAACGTTCGGGAATTTGATCAATCTTCAGACATTGGCGCTTTATGATACCCATATTTTTGGTTCGATTCCGCCTGAGCTGGGTTTGTATTTGGAGCTCAGAAATTGTTTCTGCACATGAACAAGTTCATTGGTTCAATCCCACGTCAAACAGGGCAAGTTGCAGAAGGTTACAAGCTTGCTTCTTTGGGGCAATTCTATTCAGGATCAATCCCAGCTGAACTCTTCATCTCTAGTAGTCATTGATGTTTCTGCAAACGATATTTTTGATGAAATCCCAGCTGATTTTGGATGAGGGCAAGGATCGAGGAGGAAGTGAAGGCGGTGATGAGAAGAAGGTCCTTTTTATTTTTAGGAAAATCACACAGACACCCCCTCTACTGTTGTGAAACTACGTAGAACTACCTTGTCTTTACAAAAACTACACAGAATACTCTTCTACCAATGCTATCATACATTCTCTCTGGTGTGAATTCCATTGGCTCTTTCCAAACTTTTGGATCCCATCCCATCTCTCCCATCTCTGAAAATAAAAAATTCACCGTAGCTTTCTTGGGTATAACATGTCCATCAAATACAATCTCTTTCGTGGCAGCATGTGGCAGCACAAAGTGGCCTGATGGGTACCGCCTCAACCCTTCCAACACAACAGCCTTCAGATATGGGATTTTCTGCAAGTCTTCTTCTTTCATCTCTTCTCCTGAACCAACAACTCCTTCGATTTCAGAATAAAGCCTTTCTTGGATCTTTTGATTCTTCACCAGGTTCGCCATGATCTACTGCAACGCTATAGATGTCGTGTCGGTGCCGACGTTTAGAACTTCATAGCAGAGGGTCACCATTTCTTCCTCGGAGAGCTTTCGTCCTCTTCCTCCTGGGATTTGAAGATCAAATAGTGTATTGACGTAAGAGACTACAAATTCATCTGGGTTCTTCTCTTCTTTCTTGTATTTTCTTTCTCGACAGGCTCTTATTAAAGGAATCAAAATGGATTCTTGTTTGCGACGCATCTCAAGCAATTCTAGCCAGCGGTTTCTAAAGATTACTTTCCCCAATTTTCCAAATAAAGCAAGGACTCTGAATCTTCCACCATTGACAAGAAGGGTCTTCTGCATGTCTTCGATCTCTTTGATGACTTTCTCATCGTGCTTTTCACCCAAGCACATGAGAACCAGCAAGCAAAACATGGTGTACTAGAAATGATCCATCACTCTACATGAAAATAGAGTGGGATGTCTTACTTGATAGTTCTATTCTCTTCTTTTTCTCTGAGTTTTGGTTTTTGTTGGACATGGCATCTGAGAGACGAGAGATTGAAGAATGAACAGAAAGTGTGATGGCAAATGAGAAGAAGACCCTTGGGAAGAAATTACTAAGGGCATTTTTGTCTTAAAAAAATTGACAGTTGAAAGTAACGGTGTAGGTGAGAGTGTATGATAGCATTGTTAGAGGGGTATTCTGTGTAGCTTTTGTAAAGACAGGATAGTTTTGTATAGTTTCACAACAGTAGAGGGGGTGACTGTGGAATTTTTCCTTTATTTTTTTGTTTTGTAATTTATTTCTAAAAGAAAAAATTACACAGACACCCCCTCTACAGTTGAGAAATTACACAGAACTATCCTGACTTTACAAAAGCTATATAGACTACCCCTTTAACAATGCTTTCCTACACTCTCACCCACACCTTTACTTACAACTTAACGGGAGAATGTCAAGTTTTTTTTAAGACAAAAATACCCTTAATGATTGTAAAATGACTAAATGGGTTTGTTGTTAAGTCCTCCCAACGTAACCCTAAAATCTACAACTCAAGTCCTGACCCCTCTAGCCAAGGACTATGAAGTTCTAGATCAGTCCCCTGTGAAATGTCATTAACTCGGCAAAATGAGCTTTCATAACCTGCTCATCAAACCAAATCGTTGAAAAATAAGTATAAACACCTAATCCACGTTTTATTTCCAATTTTCTTTAAAAAATCATAGAGGCCAAAATTTTGGGAGGAGGAGGAACCAAAAGCTGAAAATCAAATCTACATTGAATCTATAAGATTCAATTCCAACAAAAATGCGTTTGAATATTCTTGTTAAAAGGTTGTGGTGATCCGGTGTGGCCGATTAATGCTGATAGGGACCTTTCCCAATTAAAATGCATCTCTTTTAATTCCATTCTTATCTGTCGCAATACTTCCACTGTTAGTTGTTACTGTTGTTAGTTGACTAACTGTGTCGTCTGCTTTATAAATTGTCATTTTCTGGACTCGTCCTGAACTCTTTCGGTTCGGTATAGATTGCTTTAAGGAGCTGTTCTGAAGAATTCGTATTTTTCTAGTAAAAGTTCATTTTCAAGTAAATGAATTTTCTATCCATTAAATGTTGAGGATTTTCATTTTCGGCTCATCGAATTTATCGATTGTACCCTCAGGAGGCGGTGGAGGTGAATTCAGTGTTCGAGCTTCATCGACTGTTAGGTTGGCCGGGAGCGATGGACAAGGTTTTCCATAGTCAGATTCAGAAAATTTACAAATTATTTTCAAGCTTATATGTCACTGTTGTAAGATAATATGGGCTATAACTATTATTAAATCAGTTGTTCAGTGGGAGTCCAACTTATAGGTGGACTAATCCTAGTCTGATTCTGAGATGAACCAAATTGGTTCACTGTGGAACTGAACCAGTGTTCGGTTTGGTATACTTTATATACCGATGGTTTGAGTCCCTGCAGTCACGTTGACAATTCCTCTCCTGTTCTCATAATCAGAGAAAAGCATAGGAATTTGCCGGAGACTGTAGAAGACTCAAACCTTAGCGGAATACGGCAAAAATCAATCCACAGCGAAATGGGTATGTTCTCTATACTGTTTATTTGATTGCATTATGTTCTATATTTGTATAGAGATCATTAGGGTTATTGGAAACCCTACTGGGATGTATTCTCTGAATGGGTTTATGGTAGAACCCACAAAGAGATGAAAATAAATAACAATTGGTATCAGAGCCTTTCCATACAAGTATAGAATCAATGAAAATAAGAATAACATATTGATTCATACCTGAATGACTGATTGAAAAATTTTTAAGAATTTTTTCCCTAATTGAAAATCGTATCTGTCAAAATTTTTCTAACCGTGAAAGCCTAGGGTATTATATGCCAGATTGAAGTTCTCAGAAAAAGGAGTCCAACGCTACAAAAATCATCGTCGGACACACCTCCATGCGCCCGCAGAAAAAGTGCGTGGATCTCACGCACTGACGGTTATTAAAAAAAAAAAAGAACTTTAAGTGGTGGCTAATCGTTGCCGGGTCGACTCGGCGTGACTCGAAAACCCTAATCCGAGACCCTCCGAGTAAACCCGACGACCGGGAGAGTTGACTTTGGGTCAACTCACCCGAAATTGGTTAGATTTGACCCAAGGAAACGTTAACCTGCTATACCAGGTCGACCCGAGTTCCGGCCAGGACCCAAATACATGACTCGGAAACCCGACCTGAAAACCCCAGTCCATACTGATTGGTAGGACCGAAAACTGGTTTGATCGGTCCGGTTAGATCGGACCAGACCGTTTGGTTCTGGTTCAAATCGATCAGCCGTGCGGGTGACATCATGCATCATCGGGCAGCGGTTTGAGCAGCAGTTTAGCGGTTCAGCCAAACCGAACCGGCACCCCCGTGAATGGACCACCTGCCTCCTTTAAAGGGCTCGTGAGGGAGCGTGGAGCGTTAGATTTTGATGCAGTTTCTTCTGACAGACTCAGCTCTTCTTGCTCTTCAGTTTGATATGCTATATGCTTATGTTTGGTGACTCTGGGGCATGTATTTTTATTAAAAAGCACCCTTTTGGAACATGGTTCATAGTTTTCCTATATGTTGTTCTGTTTATTTGATTCCAACTATACTGATGAGCACATGTGCATGGTTTATGAATGATAACATGTTAGTTATGTCATTCATGGTCATTTATTCCCACTAAATGACTGCAAGTAGAGTTTTGTTAATGTCACAATGGAATTGGGTTAGTTCCACCAAAGTAGCAAACCTGATTGCATTAGGAAATTTTCGAAGCTCAAGATATCTTACACCTTTATGGCAGTCAAGGATGACATTGTCCACCCAAAGGTGGCATTGTTAAAGTTAAAAGATAATCATGTACCAGATTGAAGGGGTTTGACTTAGGGTTTCTTAGACACCCAAAGGTGATGGGATTCCCGAAGGTTTATATTTTTTCGCAGTTTTGCACAGATACTAGAGGACCAATGCATTCTTGTCCCAAAAGATAAGTTTGTAGTTTTGATTGATTCTAGGGAGGTATATTGATGCTTGCATTTGTCTGCATATACATATTTGCTAGCATATCTTGTATGTTAACATGAGTATTTTCATATGCTGGTATTGATTTAGTGAATTGAACTCGTGTTTTGACTACATAACAGGATATCTTCCAATAGGATCGATTTGTCTGTTATTCCTATTCTATCAGGATCGAATTATAAAAACTAGAGGGAGGAATTAGAGATTACTCTAGGCTTAAATGATTTTGACATAGCTGTCGCATATGATAAACTTGTTGAACTTATTATTGATAGTACCCCAGAAGAAAAACTGAAAATGAAAAGGTGGACTAATGCCAACAAGAAATGCATGCTTATTATTAAGCGTACTGTATCTGAAACAGTTAGGAATAATATTACAGAAAAAGAGTGCAAAGAAATTTCTGAAAGCTATCAAAGATAAATATGAAGTTTCTGATAAAGGTGAACGGGGTGCCTTAATGGCAAAGTTGACTACTAGCAATGGTGAAACAAGTCTTAGGGATCAGATTGTAGACATGCAGGGTGCAACTGAAAAACTCAAGGACATAGGACACCCTGTAGATGATGAATTTCTGGTTTATTTATGTATAAATGCTTTGCATTGAAATACACTCAGATCAAAGTTACTAGTAATACCTCTGTGACTCCATGGTCATTCAATGAGTTCATAGGTATCTGTATTAAAGAGGAGACTAAACTGAAAAACGATAAAGGTGAAAGTGTAAGTGCCACAACTTTCAAGAAATACCTTTATAAAGGTAAAGGAAAACAGTCTAGTTATGGACCCATGAGAAAAGGAAAGAGTTACTCTCAAAAGGGGAAGAAGCCATATGACAAGCCTAGAGGGGATGTAAAACATCAAGACAACATATATCTTTCAAAGATAGAGTGTTTCTGGTGCCACAAGAAAGGGCACATGAAAAATGATTACAGGAACAGATTGTCCTACATGGAAAAGAAGAAGAAGGAATTTGGTATTTATCTCTCTCTTGTTTGCTTTGAATCCGTTCATATTGATGCTCCTATAGATTCTTGGTGGATTGACTTAGCTTCCTCCATTCATGTCACTCATTTCTTGTAGAGGTTTCTGTAAGACCCGCACGCCACGAACTTGGTCTAACCTTACATTCTCGTGTCATGACCGGTTTTTCCATCATAATTGGCTCAAGTGAACCAATTGTATGAAGAAACCACAAGACAAGGTAAGTAACGAGTCAAATTTAGTTGGTGTGGTTGACCGTTTAAGATCGTGTGGAAGCAACCAGTTAAAAACTAAAAACCAAAAAAATTTTGGTCGTGTGGTAGTAGTTTTGAGGGGTGTGGTCGATACATGTGGTCGATACATGAGACCACACATGAGACCATACATGAGACCACACAATGTGTGGTCGCATATTTTGGACATGTGGTCGACGGATTCTGCGACCACACGATGCTAAACAGACTCCGTGTTTAGGAAACTTTTTTAATTTGAGGGGGACTCTTTCCTAATTAAAATGGGAATCTATATGAAGGTTTTCCTCTATATAAGGGACGTTCCTTAGCCTCTCTCACTCTTTTAGAACTCAAATTGAAACCCTAAACCTAAGAGAGAAAGAGAAAGGAAGAGAAGGGGAAGAAGGAGATTTGGAGAAGAAGCTTGGAGAAGAAGGTTTTGAAGAGAAAAGTTCTATCTCCCTACAGCAAGCTTAAGGTATGGACTTGACTCTGTAGGCTAGATCAGATAGGATAGGTTCCTTTTATCAAGTTGATGTGTTGAATCTAATGCAACGATTTTGGTTATGGAATTTCTAAGAAAAACCATGAGAAAATAGATTAGGGATAATGGTTAATGAGAAACTGTAAATAATGGCCATGGAATAATCATAGGATGAACCCAAGTGATGAGCCGAGGAATCAACTCAGGAAGAATTCGGATTGAAGATGAAAAAGTGACCAAACATCATGTGGTCGCAGCCTGTGGTCGATCCCAGGGTGACCAGAGGGTCGACCACAGCTATTCAGGAAGTCACAGGGTTCGACCACACGGTGTGTGGTCTCATATATTGCGACCACAGGATCGACCACACATGTACGATCACACGATAACAACAAGCATATTTTGAGACCAAACAAGGTTTTTGACTATTGTAACTTGGTAAACTTGAACCCTAACTTAAATACATTAATTGTTTAGGTTCCTAATAGATTCAAAGTGACTTTCAAAGCTTGGGAGAGGAACAAACATCAATCAAAGGTGAGGGAACAAAACCTAAACTAATTGGCTAATAACAAGCTGTTTTACTTATTGAGTCCAATGCCATGATTGATTCTATGCTTGTATGCTTGTAATGTGCATTTCACATGTCATCCAATATTCCTGCTATTACTGCTCATGCATATTTAATTCTGTTTATTTATAATATGATGATGATGATGAGGCTAGGAATAGGCATGTGAATGTATGTGTGTGGTTAGTGTGCTTGATGCGAGTGGAGCATCAGGGGGAGAACGTGACATTGTGGTTCATCTTGGTCACCAGACTCTAGCTCTATCTCTACTCAAGTGTTGCCCACTAACATCGTCGTATCGTCATTACCTTAGCAGAACTATTACATCGTAGGACATCAGGGGAGGTGGTCTCGGACCATGTAGTCTTTGATTCTGTCGGGGAGCCTTAGCTCTATCTCTATTGACGTATTGAAGGATGTTGGGGTAAGGCCTTGGATACACTGTTTGGCATTAGGATTGATTAGTTGCGAGCTCAGTTTGCAAGCCCTCGTCAATAGGGGCTTACGTGTTGGTATGGGTTGGGCATCAGGGGAAGTGTTATGCGGTGTTTGATCTGGGCACTTTAGCTCTATCTCTATTCCATGATGGGTGCATGTGGGACGGCAATGGTATTTGATCCATTGGGCGGCTTTACACACTCGTGTGTAGAGGTGCGGCGGCCACCAATACTTTCCATAGCACATTGCAAACTTATAAATCAGACCAAAGATATGAATTGAATGCATGTATATGTTTGTTGCATTATTTTTGTTTTCTCACTGAGCTTAAGTTGGAGAGCTGACCCTCGTGCGCGTAATTCTTTTTAGTTTCTGATGTTACAGGTATTACGGTTGAAGATTATGTCGACACGCCAATAGATGAACAGGTGGCGGCTTTGGATGAGCAAGCTGTGGAGGACTATTATGATTCGTTAAACGAACGTTTCAACTATGGATGCGCTTAATGTTTAATTTTTGTATTTGGATATTTATAATATGTATTAAATTATGTTTTGATTACTTGGAGATAACTGAAATATTAATTATTTATCATGATTAGACCTCAGTTCATTATTAATAAGACTTCCGCTATTTACTTTATTATCTCTGATTAATGTGGAATGTGTTTTGATTTAACATGGTTGGCATAGCCTATACGAGATCCTGGTTGAACCGTTGGTTTATTGACGGTTCATCATACCATTCTAGTTAGTCCAGAATTGGAGTGTGACAATTTCTATCCAGGAGGATGCCAAGCAAGGATGAGGTGAAGGTTTTCATAGAGAATGGAGTAGAAGTCGACGTTGAGGCCATAGGAGTAGTTAGGATTCATATAGATTCCAATATTTTTATTAATTTAGAAGACATTGTTTATGTTCCCTCTATGAAGATGAATTTGATCTCTGTTTCTAGACTTGCCAAAAAAGGCTATTGCTTATCATTTAATCAAAAAGGTTTTCTATTGTCTTATAATTCTTGTGCTATTGGAAATAATGTTATTGTTGATGGGTTTTATAGATTAAATACTACTCCCCTTATGTGATGAAAAAGCTTGAGAAAGAGAGAAATTTTAAAATCTATAAATTATGATGATATGAATGTTTGTGTTGACTGTATAAAAGAAAAGATGACAAGATCAAGAAATATGAAGGCTACCCATACTGAGGGGTTGTTAGATTTGATTCATACTGATATTTACAAGCCCTTTCCTACTCCCACACTTGGAGGACACAAATATTTCATTACTTTTACTTATGACTTCTCTCCCTATGGTTATATATATCTCCTAGCTGATAAATCTAGTTTTCTGGATGCTTTCAAGATATTCAAAGCTGAAGTAGAGAATTATCTATCAAAGAAGATCAAAATTGTAGATCTGATAGAGGAGGTGAGTATTATGGGAGACCAGGTGATACTGATCAATATCTTGGTCCTTTTGCCAAGTATTTATAGGATCAAGGTATAGTACGTCAATACTCTATACCTGGTACTCCACAGTAAAATAGAGTAGCCGAAAGGAGAAACATGACTCAAAGATATGATGAGGAGTATGATGAGTAATACTAATCTTCCTTTATCCCTATGGGGTGAGGCATTAAAGACTGTAGCCTATATTCTTAATAGAGTACCACGTAAATCAGTTCCAAAGACACCATTTAAGATTTGGATTGGCAAGAAACCTAGTGTTCTTCATTTTCATGTTTGGGGCTACAGAGCAGAGGCAAGACTGTATAATCCTCAGGAAAAGGTGTTTGATTCCAAAACAGTGAGTTGTTATTTTATGGGTTATCCAGACAGGTCAAAGAGATTCATATTCTACTATCTTAATTTTATAAATAGGATAGTGGAAACCATTCATGTTAGGTTTATTGAAAATACTGAGGAGTTGCTTCAACCAAGAAATCTAGATTTTGATGAGGTTGAAGTTGAGGCTGTCACTAAGGTTCCTCAGTTGCTGGTGCAACCTGTCATTCCAAAAGAACCTGTGATGGAGATGCCTGAGACTATTGTTCCTCAAGATCCTATTCAGGTTGATGTTTCTGTTGCTATTGCAGAGCCAGAGGGTGAATTAAGGAGGTCTACAAGGCCTCGTAAGTCAACTATTTCTTCTGATTATGTGACTTATTTGACTGAGAATGATTTTAATTTGGGTAGTAGGAAGACCCCACAAGTTTTTAGGATGTTGTAGATAGCAGTAATGCATCTAAATGGCTAGATGCAATGAAGGATGAATTGACATCTATGGACCACAACAAAATATGAGAACTTGTGGATTTACCTAAAGGTTGTGTACCCATAGGTTCAAAATGGGTATACAATACTTTCAAAGGCAGAGTTGAGCGTTACAAAGCAAAATTAGTAGCAAAGGGGTTCACACAAAGGGAAAGAATTGATTACATGGAAATGTTTTCTCCACTTTCTAAAAAGGATTCATTTAGAGTTATTATGGCATTGGTAGCTCATTTTAATCTAGAGCTGCACCAGATGGATATGAAGACAGCATTTCTGAATGGAGATTTGGTGGAGGAAGTTTATATGGTCCAACTAGATGGTTTTGAGGAAAAGATAAGGAAGATATGGTTTGTAAACTTAAGAAGTCTATTTATGGACTAAAGCAAGCCTCAAGGCAATGGATTCTAAAGTTTCATCAGATTATATCTTCATTTAAATTCATAAAAATTTGTCTAATCAATGGATCTATATAAAGATTAGTTGGAGTAAGTATATTTTTCTTGTCTTATATGTTGATGATATCCTATTGGCTAGCAACGATATGGGCTTACTTGTTGAAACTAAAGGTTTTCTGTCTGAAAATTTTGAAATGAAAGATATGGGAGAAAGTGCCTTTGTACTTGGCATAGAGATCTGTAGAGATAGAAAAAGGGACTACTGGGACTATCTCAAAAAGTATATATTTATCGTATTCTCAAGTAGTTCAATATGTCTATCTGTTCAGGTGGGGATTTGCCTATGAGCAAAGGAGATAAGTCAAATAAAGAACAATGTCTAAAGAATGATTTTGAAAAGGGCTTTATGGATGATAAGCCATATGCTTCTACAGTAGGGAGTTTGACGTACGCACAAGTTTGTACTCGACCTGATTTGGCCTTTACAGTGAGTGTCCTTGGTCGTTTCCAGTCTAATGCTGGTCTTACTCATTAGACAGTAGCAAAGAAGGTTATGAGATATTTGTAGAGGGCCAGGGACTACATGCTTATATATCGTAGTGGTACTACCTTTAGGTAGTTGGATATTCTGATTGTTGATTTTACTGGTTGCACTGATGATCTGAAGTCCACTTCAGAATATGTTTTTATGATTGCAGGAGGTGCCATCTCTTGGAGGAGTGCCAAGCAGACACTTCTGGCTACATCGACCAAGTATGCAGAATATGTAGCTTTATATGAAGCTACTCTTCAAGCCATGATGATAAAGAACTTCATTTCTGGCTTAAAGGTTGTCGACTCAATTTCTAAACCTATTTTGATACACTGTGATAACAGTGCGACAGTGCTCTTTGCAAAGAATAATGATAAGTGTGGTGGTTCTAAACACATAGAAATAAAGTATTTGCTAGTGAAAGAAAAGATCACTTCTAAAGACATCAAAGTTGAGCTCATTTCGACAGACTACATGATTGTAGATCCTCTAATGAAGGTTTTCCCAGTGAAGGTTTTCCAGGGACATGTGTTGAGCATGGGTGTTATTGAGTATTTTGATGTCATTAGTTCATGGGAGATCTTTCTTTTTGTATTCTAGTAGACCTTTGTTTATGTTTGATATTCATTACTCTTGTTTTTGTCTAGACATGATTATTAATAAAACCATGGTTATTTTTATTCAGTATTTATTCATTGCTATCATTTTTGTATTGTATATTACATGACATGTCATTGATAAAGGGTGGTATTAAGCCATATGAACGGTGCAACATTTAGTCATAGTTCACAATGGTGTGCCAAAAAGTGATATTGACTAAAAGGATATGTGCAGTTGGCTACGGTCAATATTAAGGTTTGTTGCCTGTGAGGTTTATTAAGGCAATTCAAGACTCACAAGAAAATTATATTTTCATTCATTCATCTCAAGGTAATTCATGTTATTAAGTAGACCTTTGTATGTGATTGACAGTAGGTCGTACACTTATTGTTGAGGTGTACTTTCCGCTGTTGTTCGATATTGGTATGCTTGGTGATTAGATCAAAGTATATGATGAGTTTTGTAATTGGATTCCATGGTCACACTGAACAATGGTGATTTATAATTAATATAACCCAAGTGGGAGAATGAAAGATAATATGGGCTATAATTATTATTAAATCAGTTGTTTAGTGGGAGTCCAACTTATAGGTAGACTAATTGTAGTCTAATTTTGAGATGAACCAAACTAGTTCACTGTCGGACTGAACCAGTGTTGGGTTTGGTACACTTTATATACCAATGGTTTGAATCCCTACAGCCATGATGATAATTCCTCTCCTATTCCCATAATCAGAGAGAAGCATAGGAATCTATGAGAGACTGTAGAAGACTCAAACCTCAAAGGAATACTACAAAAATCAATCCATAGTGAAACGGATATGTTCTCTATATTGTTTATTTGATTGCATTGTGTTCTATATTTGTATGGAGATCATTAGGGTTACTAAAAACCCTTATAGGATGTGTTCTCTAAATGGGTTGATGGTAGGACCCACAAAGAGATGAAAATAAATAACAACTGCCACCCAATCAAAAATTTAATCCAAGAAGATTACTCCATAATCCTATATATGAGAAAAAGAAATCATTAATTCTCCTTAAAAACAATTATAATGGAGTTCAATCTCCCCATTCCCCAGATTTTCTTTTGAGGGGATTCTCTACGTTTTCGAGCGCAAAAAATCCAAAAAGAAAATCCAAAAAACTAATCTCCCTTGTTCTTCTGTTCCAACTTTAGTCTGCGTGCATCTGCATGTGAGTGAGATACTTGTGGTTGACATTCAGGTATGGGCTATCACAACAATTAACACTTGAAGAAGAAAATGCTGAGATGCCAACTCGTGGAGAAGAAAACCCTTAAGAAGAAATCGCTGAGACGCCAACTTGTGGAGAAGATAACCCTTGAGAAGAAATCACTGAGACACCAACTCGTGGAGAAGAAAATGGCAATGGAGAAGAGAAGAAAGATGAACCTAAGGTTTTGTTGGGAGGACTTAACAATAAACCCATTTAGATCATTTTACACTCGTTAAGGTATTTTTGTCTTAAATTTTTTTTTGACATTCTCCCGTTAAGTTGTAAGTAACGGTGTGGGTGAGAGTGTAGGAAAACATTGTTAGAGGGGTAGTCTGTGTAGCTTTTGTAAAGTCAGGGTAGTTCTGTGTAGTTTCTCAACTGTAGAAGGGATGTCTGTGTAATTTTTCCAAAATTATATAGATTTCTGAAAAAGTTTTTTTTTTTTTTTCAATTTGGAAGGTATTATTGTTTTAAAAACATTGATGATGATGAATCCCATCACCCAATTGATTGGGAAAGAATATTTTCAAAAGCAGGGGAGGTGAGAGACATTTTGTGTCAGGTTAGGGGGTGGGAGACATTTGTGTCAAGTTGGGGGTGGTTGCCTTTTAAGTATCCTGCAGGAGGTGTGAAAGAAATTTTCTCAAAATCAAAATTGCCAAGAAAAACTTTGTGTTACAACTATAAAAGTTTCCCTTTTAAGTTTAAAAATTTCTCTTCCCTTCCCTTCTCCTTGCAACCAAACACAGCCTTAGGGAATTTTTGTTAGGGAATTTCTCCATATCTTGAGTTTTCATCATTTTTAGTGTACTTGATGACAAAAATCATGATAATTACTTTTCTGATGTATTGATGTAATGAGGATTTTTCATGCATTTTTTGTCCTGATTTTATTGCATTTTCCATGCATTTTAGGTATTTGTATCATGTTTACAATGTTCTTCTTTTTTGAACTTTTAAATGTAGTTTCAGTGATTCTGACCTCGAAAAATGTGATTTTTCAGATTCTGATGCTATGATATGGAAACTAGGCATTTTCTATACTTTCTTTGTATTTCATTGCATTTTCCATGCAATTTAGGCATTTAGGGGATATTAGGAAAAATTGCTTTGAATTGTTTGTTTGATTTTCTGACATAAAAGCTCCCAAAAAATGCTTTTTGACATTTTGAAATAATATGCATGCTTTCTTGCATGTTTACATTCCTTTTTATTTTTATTTTTATATATGCTTTTTAGGAATTTCATTTATTGTCCATGCATTTTTATATTTGTATTTGACATGTTGGTTCCGTTTGTTTCTGTGTAAAATGGTGGAATTTCCTGTAAAATGGAATTTTCCATTCTCTACAGGAAAAGTGTTTATTGGCGTCACGTTAGTGGAGGCCTTCGGCTAGGAAACTACATCGGCGGTTTTTTAAAAACCGTCGCCATAGGCTTACACAGGCAGGCTTATAAACCGCCTTCATATGTTGATTTGGCAATATCGTTCATTGACCGCCAGAGGATATGTTACATAAGCGGACTAGGGCCTTTTGGTAACGTTTCTGTTCCGACAACACTTTTTTTTTAACAGCTCTCTAAGAGCTCCCTTGGGGTATACTCATAATTCAACCACCCTCATCTTGGGCCATAATATCAACCAACTCCCCTAATTTGAAAAATAAGTATCAATCATACCCAATCAGTCCGTTAGGTGATGAGATGTATCATCACTATTGTTTTTAATAGCAATATTACTCTTGGGCTTGTAAAATGTCATTTTGCCCTTTTATAACTCAAGTAAAAGCAATGGGTTTTTTTTTATATTTCTTTTTACTATTTTCAAATTACTTCTTCATTCCACTATTTGCAAATCCTTTACTTCTTTTTTTTACAGTTCAAACTCACCGAAGAATTCACCATCATCGTTAGAGATTCACAGGAAGATTGTTCAGTCGTCTTACAAACCCTAAACTCACACACACACACACACACACACACACACACTCTCTCTCTCTCTCTCTCTCTCTCTCTCTCTCTCTATATGTATGTATATATATATATATATATATATATATATATATATATATATATATATATATATATATATATATATATATATATATATATATATATATATATATATATATATATATATATATATATATAATAATAAATTATATATATATATATATATATATATATATAATATATATATATATATATATATATATATATATATAATATATAAATATATATATATATATATATATATATATATATATATATATATATATATATATATATATATATATATGTATATATATATATATATATATATATATATGTATATATATATATATATATCCCAATGATCAACTCTACACCTACTCCTCTTGCGGAAATCCAAGCCGTGGAGATGCAGAGGAGAAATGTCAAACCTACAGTGTTTAAGTTCAAATGGAGTAGTTGCAATGCCTCTGGAACTAGCCGCCATTATTTACCACAGAGCCATATGAAAGGAACGATGAAACCGTACTACTACTGAACTCAATGACTCAAAACCTATTATTCTTGGGGCCTTTGCCTCTACTTTGAAGTTGGAAACCCAAAGGAGAGTGAGGTCGTCTCTTTCTAAATATACATAAAAACTAAAAAAAAAAAAAAAAAAACAGAAAGAGAAGCGAAGAAGAAAAAAATTCCAAAGTGTGTGGTGGTGTATGCGTTGATTGGTTTTGTATTTCATCGTTGAACCAGAAGATTCCTTTTCTTCTTCTTGGCTGGAGGAGTTGGACTATCAGACTATTACTGATAAGAATAGTCGAGGTGGCAACTATTGGTTTGAATTTCAAATATATATTATCCATTTGTAATTTAAAATTCATATATAACTGCCTATAATCTCTCCATGAGATCTGTCATTAGTTTGAATTTCAAATTATACATTATCCTTTTGTAATTTGAAATTTAAAACTGTCTACAATCTCTCCATGAGATTTTTCATTGGTTTGAATTTCAAATTATACATTATCCTTTTGTAATTTGAAATTCAAAACTGCCTACAATCTCTCCATGAGATTTGTAATTATCTTGTATTTTGAATTTATATTTTTAATTATAAATACAACACCAACACAGTTCCAAAATCAAAGAGTGTGAGTTTTTCCAAATCCTCTTTTATGGTATCAGAGCCCTCTCCAACCAACGTCGAAATGAGTTCATCTTCTTCTTTATTGTCTTCTGCAAACACCATTGATCAGACTGGTTTATCTTCAAAGTTCAGTCATTCCATTCCATTAAACTTGATCCCAATAATTACCTCCAATGGAGGTCTTAACTACTCCCTGTAATTCGTGGCCGCAAGTACACCATGCCCTCTGGAATTCTTGATCCCAAAACAGGACTTACCATCTCACAATATGTTCAAAAAATGAAATCCTCTTTTAGCAACAACCAACCACACTTTCGACCCAAGTATTCCACCTGAACAAAGTGTTTTGACACTGTGTGGAACACGGTAGAAGGGAGTGAAGCTATGGTAGATGTAAGTAATATCAGGGCAAACCCAAGGAACCCAAGTCTGATTCCAGGAAGTTTTAACAAGTATAGACCAATAGTCAAACGAAACTTAGATTCAGTTTCGAAAAAAAAGGTCATTACTTGAATATAGATTGTGTCAAAAATCTAAAAAAGATCATTGACAAATGAAACCAATCTATGAGATTAGTCATAACAATGCATTCAACAATATTATTAAGTGATACTTATGATTATGTTATGACTACGCTACAAAGATAGGTACATGTCTTTTGGATGAATATCCAAATCCAGCCAAAATTTCAAGCAAAAGTTAATAAATTATTTCCTTAAAAAGAAGGCGATCTATCAATGAAATTTAAAATCCTAGATCTCTTTACAGATTTAATAGAAAGAGAATTTTTAGGACTTTCATTAAATAAATATTCTGATTAACATAGGAACATCAAAAGCAATTAATCTATTAAATTTATAGATTTGTGATATTTGTAACTTTGAAAATTTTAGCTGCGAAAATAGAGACTACTATTATCAGTTGTCTCTTTCAGGACAACAATTCTGGAATGAAGCATTGTTCAGAAAATTAGCTTCTTTTCGGGGGGAAATTATCTGAAGAACGATTCGAAAAAGATCTGAAAAAAAAAGACTAATAACATATACCCTTGGCGGTATAATCCAGACAATAAAAAATTACCTTAAAGACTACTGCACCCAACAAATTGCTTTAGAAAAAGCAAAATCCTTTACACAATGATATCATGTTATGGAGAAATTGCTAACATCCTCGAAAATTACGGATGTTATCCAGAAAAGTCAAAACAGAAAAATAAATTTTACCTGAGGAAAAAACCCTCATTCAAAAAGAAAAAATAGATTAAAAAAAAATTTCATCCAAAAAGATATTTCAAGCCAAATAGAAGATATGTAGTTAAAAAACGACCATGTCCAAGTGAAAAACCTAAGAAAGATCGTAAGTGTTGGATTTGCCATTAATCTGACCATTTAGCCTACAATTGTCCTGAACATAAAGAATTAAAGGTTAAAGCTCTAATAAAGAGTTTGTAAATTGATGATGAATATGAAATCTATTTTGTAAATGATTTGAAAAAAAAAATAGATTTAAATGATATCCTGTATGAGGTTGATTATGAAAAATATTTGGAAGATGATCATGTATCGAAAATTCCAATTGATTCAGCAACAGAAGACATGATCGCTGACATTGATTTTGATCAACTCCAAATTAACATGATCATAATAGAATCTGAAGATAGAGAGTCCATTAGAATAGATGATATTTAAGGAGAAACCCTTGAAATTTATGAAGAGAAATTAGAAGAAATCCTTCAAAAGAAATTACCTAGACTAAAGTTAGGGCAAGAATACTAAGTAAAATGGAAGGAGAAGTTGAAATCTACCTTTTCAACAAAAACAACTAGAGTATTCGAGAGTTACTGAAAAAACTCAATCAACAGGTAATGAGAATGATATAGTGGAAATTTCTATTTTGACAAAAATAAAAATTGACAAGATAAGGAAGAAATATCTTGATAAACATTACTTACATTTGGAAGCCACCCAAATATAATTAATCAAGTTAGTTCGTAGAGGGATTGATACTTCTGTATTATGTGTCGGTATGGATGATAAGATAGTAGAAAATTCTAAAACTGATGCTATCATCGGTGGAATACAGTCTAATCTAGCTAATCAATTTGTTAGCTTTAGGATTAGACTGAATTTCTAGATTTCTTTGGATGATAAAAATATAGAGAAAAACCAATTGAAAATACAATTAGAAAGAATTTATATGAAAATAGAAAGCAAACCATTAGCAGTGCAATGGGAAGCCAAACAAACAATCTGTAGAGTCGTAAAATGGGAGCATTGTCTAGTTAGTAGAGACGTAACAGAACTATTAGAACCCAATCCTAGGGGAAAAGAAATAGTTCCAATGTTAGTCTCATGGAAAAACTTAAAAATACCAAAGAAATAGTTATTGAAAGATTTGAGTGAACTATCAAATGATATATCTCGGAAGTCAACGATCATAGTGTCTGGTGGTATACTCTATTGATAATGAAGGTCTAGTATAAAATCATGGCGAAAGTAAAGATGATAATCATCTGTCCAAGATCGGGAGAGTGATATAACATCATCATTATCTCGGAAGATCATTGGATACAAGGATATTAGATTACCAATATTTGAAGAAAAAACATCAGAAAAATCAAGTTTGACAATGATTAGTTGTAAAATGTCAAACGACATGACTTTTGAAAAATATGTTTATACAAGATTAAAGTGGTCTAGACTCAACGTAGAAGATGCCTTAATTAAATAAGTGATTCAGAGTCTTGGAGAAACTGAACTCCAAAGTCTCCACAAAGCTTATAATGAAACCCTAAAAAAACGGAAGCACAATTAGAAAATAGTAAGAAGAATGCTATAAATGTGAAAGCTTCATTTAGCTTTCCTAGTTTGTATCCTTACACCCTTGATGCTTTCGTAGATACCGGGGCAAAGTTTTCATTTGCCAAATTAAACGCTGTAAGAGCCGTATCGAACTAACTGGTCTTACCACCTTGTACCAAGTCTACCTATCATGGTCGAGCCAAGTGGACCAAGTGTGTGAAGAAACCATAAGACCAGGTATGAATTCAACCCAAAAATAGTCAATTATGAGTGTGTGGTCGCAAGCCTAAACAGGTGTGACCGACCCCACCTCAAAAGAGTCCAACCACACGAAATTAGGTCGTGGGGTGGGATATTTCAAAATGTAGGGTCACGGATTCTGCGACCCCACCTCCGACCCCACAGAACCCAGACAGAACCGAATTTAGGAAACCTTCCTAATCCGAAGGGGGTTCTTTCCTAAACTCATTAGGGCATAAAATGGAGGGTTTTCCTCTATAAATAGGACATCCCTTAGCCTCTTTCATCCTTTTAGAACTCCAATTGAAAGTGAGAGAAAGAGAAGAGAAGGAAGAGAAGAAGAATTGAAGAGGAAGACTAAAGAGAAGGAAAATTCAGAGAAAACTCTGAATCTTCAGCAAGCATAAGGTATGAACCTAATTCCCATGCTAAATTGAGAGCCTAGGATAGTTCATGAAGAAGATAGGATCTAGGAGAAACCCAAATCATCCATCCATTGACAAATTCCAAGAGAACCCATGGAGGAAATTATTGTGGACAATGGATGGTGTATAAAATTATAGTTTTGAACCATAGAACAATCATAGGAAGGACCATGATGATAAACCAAAGAATTCAAACATGAAGGAATGGAATTGAGAGTGAAAGGTCAACCATAACACGTGTGATCGCACGTGGGGTCGCATGATGTTCGACTCCACAAGACCCACATGTCCGATCACATGCCCTCGGGAAGTTTCCAGGGAGGGTGTGGTCGCACGTGGGGTCGGAGTATGTTCGACCCTACCCTGTGACCCCACACCCTGTGGTCGCAGAAACTGAGACCCCAGGTACTACCCCATCTGCAACCCCTCAATTTCTATTAGTCTAAACACATGAGAATTAATTCTTATTAAAAATCTATCAACTTGTTAGGTTTTCAAGTGATCTAAGAGTGAATTATAAAGCCTGAACGAGGATCTACTATCAATCAAAGGTGAGGGAACAAGACCTAAACTAATTGGCTAATAATAAACTATTTTTGTTTATTGAGTTTGATGCCATGAATAATTCTATGCTTGTATGCGTGTAATGTGCATTTAACATGTCATCCAATATTTCTTCTATTACTGTTCATGCATTTTTAATTTCGTTTATTTATAACATGATGATGTTGATAATGCTAGGAATAGGCATGTGAATGTTTGTGTGTGATTAGTGTACCTGATGCGAGTAGGGCATCAGGGGAAGTGTGATGCAGTGCGGTCCTAAGCAATTTAGTTCTATCTCTACTCAAGTCCTGTCCACTGACATCGTCGTAATCGCCATTACTTTAGCAGAACTATTACGTCATAGGGCATCAGGGGAGGTGGTCTTAAACCGTGTAGTCTCTGACTCTGCCGGGGGGCCTTAGCTCTATCTCTATGGACGTATTGAGAGATGCTGGGGTGAGGCCTTGGATACATTGTTTGACGTTAGGATTGGTTAGTTGCGAGCCCAGTTTGCAAGCCCTCGCCAATAGGGGCTTACGTGTTGGTATGGGTAGGGCATCAGGGGAAGTGTGATGTGGTACGGTCCTAAGCACTTTAGCTCTATCCCTATTCCATGGTAGATGCATGAGGGACAGCAATGGTGTTTGATCCATTGGGCAGCTTCACACACTCGTGTATAGAGGTGCGGCGGCCACCTATCCTTTCTATTATACATTATAAACTTATGAACCAGACCAAAGATATGAATTGAATGCATGCATATGTTTGTTGCATTGTTTTGTTTGCTCAGTGAGCCGTGATGTGTGCTCACCCTTTCGACGTCGAATATTTTTAGTTGATGATGCAGGTACCATAGTAGAAGACTATATGAATGCTCCGATGTATGGACATGTTGCGGCTATGGATGAAGAAGTTATGATGGAGTCGCATGATTCGTCGTGCGAGTGCAACTCATGCGTTTTTTATTAGATTTATTTTGTTGGATTATTAAGAACATGTAATTGATTAATTTATTTTATTTTATGTCTTAGTCTCTTGGAGATAATTGGATAATTTATTTATGTTATCACTACTAGACTCTCAGTTCATTAAATATTAAAAACTTCCGCTATTGTGTATTTATTCTGATTTTGTTGTGGATGTGTATGGTTTAAGCAAAAGGACACAGCCTATTCGAGATCCTGATTAAACCATTGGATCATAGACGGTTCATCACACCATTCTGGTTGGTTCAGAATTGGGGTGTGACAACTTGGTATCAGAGCTCTCGGGCCCTGTCTTTTAAACCTGTATACTTCCACAAAAGTTCGTGAACTAAGTTAGGATAAAATTTAAAAGCTGTAATAAGAACACACTATAAGCACCTGTGTTGTATGAGACAAAAATTAAGAAAGAGAATAATGCACTATTAAGATGAGAAACAAGTTTCATATACACATCGAATAAAAAGCAATATATATACATATCCAAATCAGAGTACGGTCCACAATCCGGACAGTTACTCTGTAGTACAAGGAAAAAGAAAATATGCATCATGGAGCTGGAGGTGTTGGAGGAGGAGGTGCCTTACGATCCCGGTCATAGTCCTCAGCATACACTCTTGTCAGTCAGGCAACCTGAGTCTGGGTCACCTGGAGACTAGCTGTCAAATCGGCCATCCGTTGATCAGACGCACGTTGGGCATCTAGAAGCTCTCCTACTCTCCCATCAGTCACGCGCTAAGCCTCTCTAATCTCACGCAGAAGCCCCATTACATCATCATCAGATGGTGGGTGTGAAGGACCAGTCGTGTGTGAAGGAACCTGAGATGGGCCAGCTCCAGTAGAATAAGGTGGTGATGGAGGAGGTATGGCGTCTACATCCATGAACATACGATCATCATCCTCAGCATCATCCCCATGGACTCCTATTGCTACTGCTGCTGCCGCTGCCGCCTCGACGTCTGCTATCTTTACCCAGGTACTGGGACGCACCAGAGCGTTCCTCTCCTCTTTACTGACCTGCGCATCTCACATCCCCATCTTGCAGATGGCCTCCCAGTCAAGGTTAGACAAGAAGGTGTACTCATGAATCCTCTCATCCAATAAGTTGACATGCAGGCATATGAGCAAGGTAGTGATCAAACGCCAATAGGGCAGGTTGCCTATCAGACCAGGCGTCGTAGCACGGATCATCGTCCTGATGATAATGTATGGCAGGCAGATGGGCTGCCTATTGCAGATACAATACAAGAGGTACTGAGTTAACTGAGAAATCCTCTCATAATGCCCACTCTGGGGAATCAGATTGTGCTGAATGATCTTGCAGTACACCCAAGGTTCTGGCCGTAGGTTGATTGCCTTCATCTCCCAACGATCACCTCTAAGAAGCTGGCGATCAATCTCAGCACGCATCATCAAAGATAGGAACTGGGGTTCCTTGGGTGCACAGTATACCAAGGGGCCGTCGTTTGATATGCCCAGGAGATCAGCCAACTCCTGGCAGTTAAAGGAAACTTCCACCCCTTTCACATAACTGGTGATCCTGAGCTCCCTACCCCTGTCTGTATCATTGCGATCACCTACTACCTGAAGATTGCAATAGAACTGCTTCACCAGAGCAGGATAGGTGCAGGCCTCATACGTTATCACGGGGAACCAACCCATGTCCCTAAAAGCCCCCTCTACGTTAAACAAGGCTAGAGTAGCCAAGTTTACACAACGATCCCCTTCCACCTTTTTACGCTCATAACGAGCATACTGAGCCTCTGCCTCATTAGAGCAGAAACGAATGGGATCATGAGCTCTGGGAACTTTGGTGCGAGCCATGCTATCTGCAAAGACACAAACAAATAGAAAGGATATTAGTTATAGAGCAAAACTCAAAATTTTGGGTATTATAATGGCATGATTTGGCCAAAAGCCTCACTTTTCACCCAAACAGTTGTGCAGGAGGACTTACATATGTTCCAAACCACCCTGCAAAGCTCATACAGTTGGAAATTTAAACTAGGAAGGTCGAATTTGAAGAAATTTCAATAATTTGGAAAAAAACCCCAAAAATTAGGTCAAAAGTGGAAAATTTCAAGTTTCTCAAAAACTAACTGATGAAACTCAAATTTTCTTGAGGGCTTTCGTCCATTGGGTGGCCAATAGCAAAAGCCCCCAATAAAAATCAAATTTTTACAGTTAGAAAATTTTTAATTTAAAGAAAACGCTATAAATGGAGAAAAACCTAGTTTTGAAAGCTTAAAAATGAGGACCAATAGAGAACATACCTGAAGGAAAGGAACGGAGGTCGTGAATGGAAGAAATAATCACCAAACACAAGGGGTCGATACTGTAGCAACTCAGGGGAAGCAAGTTGAGTTGAAAGGAAAAAGAGAAAGTGGGAAATGACTCAAAAATCAGGTTTAAAAACCTGATTTGGGGTCGTGCGGTCGCAGAATTTGACTAAACATGCGACCCCACGACCGACCCCAGGATCGACCCTAGGCTCTCGGTGAGCTGACAGACATCGTGTGGTCGGACCCTGTGGTCAAACATATATCGACCCTACAACCGACCCCAGGTTCTCGGTGAGCTGAGAGGGTTTTGTAAGGTCGCATACCCTGTGGTCTGACATAGTGCGACCCCACCATCGACCCTACGATGAAAAATATAGTATTTTGACTGAATGACTTGAAAAATTGGAATTTTACATTGATTAGTTGGATTTTGACTTGGGAATGACTTATATTGATTGCCTCACACGTTCTATGATTGTTTTTCAGACACTACCACTACCAGAATAGGAAATGGCTGGGCAAAGAGTAACTAGGCGAGGTCGTAACCCAATTCCACTAACACCACCTGTGGAGGAAGATAGCCATGAAAATCCTGAAGGATAAAAGAATCAGAATATGGCAACACCAGGAGCTAATGGCCAGACAAATCCTACAAACTTGCCAGCCCCACCTACAGATTTGGCTACAGCAGTAATGAACCTTGGGGCATATGCTCAGTATCAGTTAGACCACTCTCGACTGATTGAGCATTTTCTGAAAATAAAGCCTAAGGAATATAATGGCAAGCCAGCAGATCCTTTGTGGCCAGCTCATTGGATCGATGAAATGGAAAAGAATTTTATGATGATGACAGTTAATGAGGAAGAAAAAGTATTGTGTGCAACATTTATGCTGAAAGGTGATGCACATCACTGGTGGAAGTCTACTCGGAGTTACCTATTAACAAAGCATGCCCAATTGACCTGGGCTATCTATTAAGAGGCATTCTTCGAGAAATATCTTCCTAGAAGTTTCAGAGATGCAATGGAAAGAGAATTCATGAGTCTGTATCAGGGGCAGATGACCGTGGATGAGTATCAACAGCGTTATGAAGAGCTATTTTTCTTTGCTCCCTCTAGCATGCAAGAGGAAAATACTAAAACCCGAAGGTTCGTCATGGGACTTAGGGGAAGCATTCGAGAGCATGTTTTGGGGCTGGAAAAGAAAATTTATAATGAAACAGTACAGATTGCTCGAGTACTAGAATCGAGCCAGAGAGAGAGCTACTTTGCTCAGAATAGAGGTATCAAAAGGCCAAATGGAAATTCTTATAACGGAGGGAACACAAGACATTTAAATTCTTTCGTACTCAAGGTTTTAATGTTGTAGCCAAGACTACTGCAACAGTCCAACCTCAACAAAAGCAAAATAATGAAAGAGTAAAATGCTATAACTGCAATCAAGTGGGACATTATTCCAGGGAGTGTCCTAAGCCTAGGAAGCAGCTACAGCAAGGAAAGGTTTATGCAGTTACATCTGAGGATGCTGTCGCATCGCCTGATGTGGTCACAGGTATGACCTGAACCTTTCATTTTGTATTACCTTGTGTGAGCATGTAGACTAAATTAAAACAAATCACAGGTATCGTACCTATTAATGGCATACCCGCCAGAGTGCTCTTTGATTCTGGAGCTACTCATTCTTTTATATCTGTGTTATTTGGAAAGAAGCTAAATCTATCCTTTAGATCTATAGACTACAAATTGCTTGTACGATCGCCTATGGGATTAGAAGTGGAACTAGAAAAAGGTTATAGACCATGTCCAGTTCTTATCGGCGAGAAGATTTTGGATGCAACCTTGATTCAACTCGAGATGGTAGAATTTGACATTATCTTGGGAATGGATTGGTTAGCTCGACATTCTGCAAACCTATTATGTGCAGAAAAGAAACTGACATTTAAAGACAAGGAAGGAGCATAGTTTAGTTTTGCGAGAACTAGACTACCCCGTAAACGAAAACTCATCCTCTCTGCATTAAAGGCTAGAAAATGCCTCGAGAAAGGAGGAGTTGAGTATCTAGTATCTGTGGTCGACCTCACCAAGGAAGTACCACGAATGGAGGATATTGATGTTGTGCATGACTTTCTAGATGTATTTCTTGAGGAATTACCAGGACTACCACCCGACCGAGCGACAGAGTTCTTTATAGATCTTATACCCGGAGCCGCACCAGTATCTAAAGCACCCTATCGAATGGCTCCAACTGAATTGAAGGAACTAAAGGTACAATTACAGGAATTATATCAGACCCAGCATATCACCATGGGGAGCGCCGGTATTGTTTGTGAAGAAGAAAGATGGTAGCGTTCGACTGTGTATAGACTACCGGGAATTGAATAAGCTTACAATCAAGAATCGATACCCGTTGCCTCGGAACGATGACTTGTTCGATCAGTTGCAAGGTGTCAAGGTGTTCTCCAAGATTGATCTTCGGTCAGGATACCATCAATTGAAGATTAAGAAAGGTGATATTCCAAAGACAGCATTCAGAACAAGATATGGACATTATGAATTTTTAGTCATGTCTTTTGGATTAACTAACGAACCCATAATTTTTATGAAACTCATGAATCGGGTATTCCATGATATGTTGGATACGTCAGTCATTGTGTTTATTGATGATATATTGATCTACTCCAAGGACAAGAAAACTCATGTCATGAATCTAAGAGCCGCTCCGCAGCGACTAAGAAAAGAGAAGCTTTATGCCAAATTTACAAAGTGTGAGTTTTGGCTAAATGAGGTCACTTTCTTAGGCCATGTTGTATCCGCTGAGGGAATTAAAGTGGATCCTAGCAAGATTGAAGCCATTGTGAAGTGGGAAGCACCTAAGAGTGTTGCAGAAATTAGAAGTTTTCTAGGTCTAGCTGGGTATTATCCACGATTCGTGGAAGATTACTCCAGGATAGCCGTACCTCTCACTAGTTTGACTAAGAAAGGAGAAAAGTTTGTTTGGACCAACAAATGTGAGAAAAGTTTCCAAACATTGAAGGCTAGATTGATATCTGCTCCCATCTTGACTATTCTTATTCCAGGACAACCATTTACCTTGTACACTGATGCGTCTAGATTGGGTTTAGGATGTGTACTTATGCAAGGAGAACAAGTAGTTGTGTATGCCTCAAGACAACTGAAGACACATGAGAAGAACTATCCCACTCATGACTTGGAATTAACAACAGTAGTACATGTTGTCAAGATATGGAGACATTATTTGTATGGAGAGAAATTTCACATTAAATCAGATCATAAGAGTCTCACTTACCTTTTTAATCAGAAGGAGTTGAACATGAGACAAAGAAGATGGCTAAAATTATTGAAGGATTATGATTGCGATATCCAGTATCATCCAGGAAAGGCTAATGTAGTTGCTGATGCGCTAAGCAGAAAAGCAATGATAAAATCCCAAGGAGAGGTTAACACGACTGCAGCAATGTGTGTTACAGGAAAAATATTCAATCATGGTAATGAGCAGTTCGTGATAGATGCATCGGGTGGATCAACCAACCAAGGGTTTATTCATGGATTTTTAAATATGTTCGCAACATTGAAGATTGTACCTGATATAATTGATGAAGTGAAAGCCGCTATTAAATCAAACCCTTATCTGAGAACGGTACAAGAAGACATCGAAAAAGGTAGGACTATTCCTGAGTTCACCTTGGACGATGAAAAGGTACTGAAGTACAAAGGAAGAGTATGTATTCCTGAAATGGAAAACTTAGACATTAGACACAAACTAATGAAGAAAGCTCACACCACCGCTTATTCGGTACATCCTTGAAGTACAAAGATGCATCATGATTTGAAGAAATTATATTGGTGGAGAGGAATGAAAGTAGATGTAGCTAAATTCATGTCTCAATGCCTAAATTGTCGGAGGGTAAAGGTTGAACGGCAAAGACCTGCAGGATTGTTGCAGCCACTGCCAGAACCAGCATGGAAATGGGACTGCGTCACTATGGACTTCGTCACTGGGTTACCATTGACTCCCCGAGTAGTTGACACAGTCTGGGTAATTGTAGATCGTCTGACTAAGACAGCTTGTTTTATAGCTATACGACACAGTATACCCTGGAAAGGTTAGCCAAGCTATATGTAGATAATATTGTCAGATTACATGGTGTACCTAAAAGCATTGTGTCCGATAGAGACCCACGCTTTACCTCAAAGTTTTGGGAAGGATTACAGAAGGCTATGGGTACAATGCAGAAATTTAGTACTGCATTCCATCCTCAGACAGACGGACAGTCAGAGCGTACCATTCAGATCTTAGAAGACATGCTTCAAGCCTGTGTTATTGTTTTCAAAGGATCATGGGATGAGAAACTACCATTGATCGAGTTCGCCTATAACAACAGCTATCAGACTACTATACAGATGTCACCCTATGAAGCAATGTATGGTAGGAAGTGTCAAACTCCTTTGTTTTGGAATGAAGTTGGTGAACGGAGTATTGTTGGACCAGAATTTGTTGAAGAGACTTGTCGTGTAGTCGACATTATTAAGGAAAGAGTTAGAATGACTCAGAATCGTCAGAAACAGTATGCAGATACTCGACGTAGAGACCTTGAATTTGTCGTAGGTGATAAGGTATTCTTGAAAGTATCACCTATGCGAGGTTTAAAACGATTCAGACAGAAAGGGAAGCTAAGTCCGAGATATGTCGGGCCATATGAGATTCTAGCTAAACGTGGAAAAGTGGCGTATCAGTTAGCACTACCACCATCTATGTCAAGTGTGCATGATGTATTTCATATCTCATTATTGAAGAAGTACGTCAGAGATCCAACACACATTTTAACAGCGGATCCACCAGATCTAACTGATGATTTGACATTCAAAGTAGCACCAACTGAAATCGCCAATAAAAAGGTTCAACGTCTATGCAACCGTGACATTTATTATGTTAAGGTCACCTGGAGGAGCCGAGATATAGAAGAGATCACATGGGAAGAAGAGAATGCTATGCGAAAGCAATATCCTCACCTTTTCGACTCAGAATGTATGTGTAAATTTTGAGAATGAAATTTCTAATAAGAAGGGGGGAGTTGTAAGACCCGTATTGAACTAACTGGTTTTACCACCTTGTACCAGGTCTATCTATCATGATCGAGCCAAGTGGACCAAGTGCGTGAAGAAACCACAAGACCAGGTATGAATTCAACCCAAAAAAGTCAATTATAAGCGTGTGGTCGCATGCCTAAACAGGTGTGACCGACCCCACCTCAAAAGAGTCCAACCACACGAAATTAGGTCGGGGGGTCAGACATTTCAAAATGTAGGGTCACGGATTCTGCGACCCCACCTCCGACCCCACGGAACCCAGACATAATCAAAATTAGGAAACCTTCCTAATCCGAAGGGGGTTCTTTTCTAAACACATTAGGGCATATTATGGAGGGTTTTCCTCTATAAATAGGACGTCCCTTAGCCTCTTTCATCCTTTTAGAACTCCAATTGAAAGTGAGAGAAAGAGAAGAGAAGGAAGAGAAGGAGAATTGAAGAGGAAGACTAAGGAGGAGGAAAATTCAGAGAAAACTCTGAATCTTCAGCAAGCATAAGGTATGAACCTAATTCCCATGCTAAATTGAGAGCCTAGGATAGTTCATGAAGAAGATAGGATCTAGGAGAAACCTAAATCATCCATCCATGGATAAATTCTAAGAGAACCCGTGGAGGAAATTATTGTGGACAATGGATGGTGTATAAAATTGTAATTTTGAGCCATAGAACAATCATAGGAAGGACCATGATGATAAGCCAAATAATTCAAACATGAAGGAATGGAATTGAGAGTGAAAGGTCGATCATAATACGTGTGGTCGCACGTGGGGTCGCATGATGTCCAACCCCACAAGACCCACATGTCCGACCACATGCCCTCGGGATGTTTCCAGGGAGGGTGTGGTCGCACGTAGGGTCGGAGTATGTCCGACCATACCCTGCGACCCCACACCCTGTGGTCGCAGAAACTGAGACCCCAGGTGCTACCCCACCTGTGACCCCTCAGTTTTTATTAGTCTAAATACATGGGAATTAATTCTAATTAAAAATCTATCAACTTGTTAGGTTTTCAAGTGATCTAAGAGTGAATTATAAAGCTTGAACGAGGATCTACTATCAATCAAAGGTGAGGGAACAAGACCTAAACTAATTGGCTAATAATAAACTATTTTTGTTTATTGAGTCTGATGCCATGAATGATTCTATGCTTGTATGCGTGTAATGTGCATTTAACATGTCATCCAATATTCCTGCTATAACTATTCATGCATATTTAATTTCGTTTATTTATAACATGATGATGTTGATGATGCTAGGAATAGGCAAGTGAATGTTTGTGTGTGGTTAGTGTACCTGATGCGAGTAGGGCATCAGGGGAAGTGTGATGCGGTGCGGTCCTAAGCACTTTAGCTCTATCTCTACTCAAGTCTTGTCCACTGACATCGTTATATCATCATTACTTTAGCAGAACTATTATGTCGTAGGGCATCAGGGGAGGTGGTCTCGAACCGTGTAGTCTCTGACTCTGCCGGGGGGCCTTAGCTCTATCTCTATGGCCGTATTAAGGGATGCTAGGGTGAGGCCTTGGATACACTGTTTGACATTAGAATTGGTTAGATGTGAGCCCAGTTTGCAAGCCCTCGCTAATAGGGTTTTACGTGTTGGTATTGGTAGGGCATCAGGGGAAGTGTGATGCGGTTCGGTCCTAAGCACTTTAGCTTTATCCCTATTCCATGGTGGGTGCATGTGGGATGGTAATGGTGTTTGATCCATTGGGCGGCTTCACACACTCGTGTATAGAGGTGCGGCGGCCACCTATCCTTTCTATTGCACATTGCAAACTTATGAACTCGACCAAAGATATGAATTGAATGCATGCATATGTTTGTTGCATTGTTTTGTTTGCTCAGTGAGCCGTGATGTGTGCTCACCCTTTCGACGTCGAATATTTTTAGTTGATGATGCAGGTACCATAGTAGAAGACTATATGAATGCTCCGATGTACGGACATGTTGCGGCTATGGATGCAGTAGTTATGATGGAGTCGCATGATTCGTCGTGCGAGTGCAACTCATGCATTTGTGATTGGATTTATTTTGTTGGATTATTAAGAACATGTAATTGATTAATTTATTTTATTTTATGTCTTAGTCTTTTGGAGATAATTGGATAATTTATTTATGTTATCACTACTAGACTCTCAGTTCATTAAATATTAAAGATTTCTACTATTGTGTATTTATTCTGATTATGTTGTGGATGTGTATGGTTTAAGCAAAAGGACACTGCCTATTCAAGATCCTGGTTGAACCGTTGGATCATAGACAGTTCATCACACCATTCTGGTTGGTTCAGAATTAGGGTATGACAAATGCACTGCCTCATCATATATGGAAAAGCACATCGTCTCTATTAGAGGTAATGTTGGCAAATAGCTCAAAGATTCTCCTCAATTTTGAGGCTTAAACATTTCCATCTTATTTGAAGGAGGCTTATTTTGTATAGAACACCTTATTCAAACGGATAGCCTTGAAGAAGACATAATTCTTGGCAATAATTTCTTTATGTAAGATGCAAGTCTCCCATTTACGCAGCATAGAGATTATATTGCACTTGAGCATCATGTTTATCCAATCCCAAAGCTCAAAATAGCAGTAAAGGTCTGTAGAAAGGGTTTTAAACCTAAATCCTTGACTGATACTTTACCTATAATTGAGCCAAAAAAACCACTAAGTTGGCAATCTATTTGGCAAGAGTAGATCTCTTATCAATATCGCAAAGGTTAGTTACAGGTTAGCTGAACAACGGTTGGTTCCACAACTACTAGTACTTTATCTCTTTCCGAATCGTCTGACTTCTCGGAGGGGGAGGAGATAAATATTTCAACCACTTCTAATTTTGACCAACTCTTTGATGATTCTTCAAGAGAATCCGAGGTAGACGAGGAAGAATTAGAACTAGACCCACTAAAAACACAATAACATATGTATGATGACATATGGTTAAATCAAATCATTGAACATCATCAAACGTTATCTTCACAAGCTAATACAGCACACGAGTTAACTCAGGAAGATATCAGAGCTAAGATATCAGAAAATTTAGTGAAGACCTACTAAAACCTCTAGGATAGATCAGGAGTTTATGCAGAAATAAAGTTTAAAAATCCTGATGAAATTATAACAAATATAAAAAATATGATATATTGTCCTGATGAAGTGGAAAAATTCAAGAAGTAAATTGAAGAACTTCTTGAAAAAGGTTTAATCAGACTTTTTCTGAAAGTCCACATATATCACCAGCATTCTTAATTTGAAATCATGCTGAATAAAAGTGTGGTAAGACAAAAATGGTCATCAATTACAAATGCCTAAACATGGCTATTGTTTTTTATATGGATATAAGATCCCAAACAGAGAATCTTTAATTTTCAGTATTCAAGATAATAGTTACTTTTCAAAATTTGATTATAAATTTGGATACTGGCAGATTAAGATGATAAAGATGCAACCAATATCTATGCCATTAATCACTTTTAATGTACCTCAAGGTCATCATGAGTGGTAAGTTATGCCATTTGGATTGTGTAATGCCCCATAAATGTTTCAAAGATGCATGGATAATATTTTTTGAAAATACAAAAAATATTTCCTTGATTATATCGATGATATAGTAGTTTTTCTAAGACAAAAGAAGATCTTTTACATTTGAAATACATTACTGATGAATTTATAAAGCATGGAATAATTATTTCTGAAAAGAAATGTAAATTTCTAAAAAAAATAAAATTGAATTTTTTGGTTTAACTATTGCATGTGGAAAAATCAGATATTGAGTTAAAAACCACCCAGACCAGACCAAACCAAACCAAAACAAAAAATGGTTAGAGTCTAGAATCTCCACCAAAAGAGTAGGAGAGAACCCTATTGCTTATTGTTTTATTTGCCGTGATCAAACTCATTTTGTGAAGTTTTGTTGTCACACCTCAATTTCGCTGAACCAGAAGTGTGAGTGAACCGCCACTAAACCAACGGTTCACACCAGGATCTCGATAAGACCGTATCCACTTATACAAACCATTACACATAACCATAATCAGAATATAAATAAATACAGCGAAAGTTTTAATATAAATGAACTTAATACTTCTATTGATAAATAAAATAAATTATCTAATTGTTCAATTACCAAAACGTAGATAAAATATCCTTACACTATTTATAAAAATCCAACCAAAATAAATAGAATAAACTAAACCAAGAACATCCTAGAGGTACACGCAGTAAAGGCACTCGCATGAAGCCTCATGCTCGTCTTCCCCTGCTTGCACTTCCAAGGCAACATCACCTCCATACACTAGAGCATCCACGTAGTCCTCCACAGTATAACCTGCATCAACATCTAAAAATGGTGTATACACGAGGGTGAGCTCACAACTTAGCTCAGTAAAAAAATCAGACAATGCAACAAGCAATATGCATAAGTAACATTCACATTTTTGGTCTGGTTTTTAAGTTTGCAATGTATTATAGAAAGCATTGGCAGCCACCGCACCTTTATACACGAGTGTGTGAATCCGCCCAATGGATCAAACACCATTGTCGCCTCACATGCAGCCATCATGGAATAGAGATAGAGCTAAAGTGTCCGGATAACACACCACCAATATTTCCCCTGATACTCCACCCATACCAACAACTAAGCCCCTATTGGTGAGGGCTTGCAAACTGGGCTAGCAACTAACCAATCCTATATGTCATCACAGTAAGCCCTACCCCATCATAGCTCCCTACGGCATAGAGATAGGGCTAGAGTCTGGTGGCCAGGCCGGAGACCACAGTGCCACCTCATCCCCATGATACCCTACCCGCACCAAGCATGCTAAGATAGTAGCGATACAAAAAAGTGCCAGTGTGAGGAATGATCCAAGAACCCAGGCCCTTCCCATTCCACACACCAACAAATATAATAACATGCCTAACAATCACATCCTAGCATAGTGAGTATGCATGAATAATATAATAACTGAAAGTAAAGATGACATATGAGTATGCACACACAACATTCCACGGAATAATAATTATTAACAACGTTTTACTTTTATTAAGTTATTAGGGTCTAGGTCTGATTCCCTTACCTGATGCTTAATTGCTAGTTTGCTTCACGTCACAGTGTCCAATCTTGCTATCACAGGGTCCTACAAGATGTTAAGGTTTAATTAGAATAGATTCCTTAAGGTTTATGTTGGTCGAAAACCAACTGGGTCAAAATATATCTGATACAGTGCATACCGGTTGCAGGTATCGATCGCAACACTGTGGGGAATGGCGCGACCCGTATTGTCGACTGGTCCCCCTTTAACCAGTTCCCAAGAGGTATCGGTTGTTGTACCGGTCGCATATGGTGCGACTGGTATGGTCAACCGGTATGCCTCCGGAAGACCACCAACTTGGTGTTCGTCTTTCGTCGATCACCCACTATGGCTTCTAGGGTTCCTCCTATGCATACTAGGCCTTAGCAATGTTTTAAGGTGGTATTTCATCTTCTATTTAAGTCTTACATTCTAAGAAACCTTAGTTTAGAATTCAAATCTAGGGTTTATTGACTGAATTAGGGTCTAACGGAAATTTAGGATTTTAGATCAATACCTAGCCTTGCATGGTATTTATTAATCATTCACAAATCTTAACATAGAGAAAGTACAAGCTGTCACACCTCAATTCTGACTGAACCAGAAGTGTGAGTGAACCGTCACCAAACCAACGGTTCACACCAGGATCTCAATTAGACCATGTCCATTAACACAAGCCATTGCACATAACCACAATCAGAATATAAATAAATACAGCAGAAGTCTTAAATTAAATGAACTGAGTATTCTATTGATAAATTAAATAAGTTATCCAATTATTTAAATATCAAAACATAAATAAATATCCTTACACTATTTATAAAATCCAACTGAAATAAATAAAAATAAATTAAAACCATCCTAGAGGTACACGCAGTAAGGGCACTCGCATGAAGCGTCATGCTCATCCTCCCCTGCTTGCACTTTCAGGGCAGTAACTCTTCCATATACTGGAGCATCCATGTAGCCCTCCACAGTGTAACCTACATCAACATCTAAAAAATAGTGTGTACACAAGGGTGAGCTCACAACTTAGCTCAGTAAGAAAATTAGACAATGCAACAAACAACATGCATGAATAACATTCACATTATGGTCTGGTTTTAAGTTTGCAATGTGCTATAGAAAGGATTGGCAGCCACCGCACCTCTATACACGAGTGTGTGAATCTGCCCAATGGATCAAACACCATTGTCGTCCCACATGCACCCACCATGGAATAGGGATAGAGCTAAAGTGTTCGGATCACACACCGCCAATACTTTCTCTGATGCCCTATCCATACCAACATGTAAGCCCCTATTGGCGAGGGCTTACAAACTAGGCTCGCAACTAACCAATCCTATATGTCACCACAGTAGGCCCTATCCCAGCACAGCTCCCTACGACATAGAGATAGGGCTCAAGTCTAGTGGCCAGGCCAGAAACTACAGTGCCATTTTCTCCCCCTGATACCCTACCTGCACCAAGCATGCTAAGACAGAAGCGATACAAAAAGGTGTTAGTATGAGGAATGATCCAAGACCCCAGGCCCTTCCCATTATACACACCAACGAAATCAATCACATGCCTAACACACAAACCTAGCATAGCGAGTATGCATGAACAATATAATAAGTGAAAGTAAAGATAACATGTGAGTATGCACAAACATCATTCCACAGAATCATAATTATTAACAACGTTTTACTGTTATTAAGTTATTAGAATTTAGGTCCGATTCCCTTACCTGACGTTCGATTGCTAGCTTGCTCCGCGTCACAGAATCCAAACTCGCTATCACAAGGTCCTACATGACGTTAGGGTTGAATTCACCCTTTTCAATAGGGATGGAAATGGGCTTTTCTTCAGCGAATTAGTTTCTTAGGGTTTACGTTGGTCGAAAACCAACTGGGATTGAAAACACCATCACAGTGCATACCGGTCATAGCTATGGGTCTCATCACTGTGGGGCAAGGTGCGACTGGTATGGTCGACCGGTCGCCCACAGACCAGCTCCCGAGAGGTACCGATCGCACATAATGCAACCGGTATAGTCCACCGGTATGCCTCCGGAAGACCACCATCTTGGTGTTTTCTTTTCGTCGGTCACCCACTACAGCTGTTAGGGTTTTTCCTATGCATTCTAGGCCTGAGCAATGAGTTAGGGTGGTCTTAAGTTCCATTCAAATCCTAGTTCCTATGATTTCTTCGCCTAGAATTCGAATCTTGGGTTTAACGAACAATTAGGGTTTAACGGTAAAATAAGGGTTTTAGATCAATACCTAGCCTCGCCTGGTATTGATCAAGTCATGATCAATCATCTATAATGCTTAACTAAGAGAGAAGTTCAAGCACTTACCGTTGGTTCACAACTACGGTGTTCTTCATCCAACGACGGCTCCTCTCCCACCTTTCTTAGCTCTTTCTCCTCTTCCGATCTCTTTCTCCTCTCTAGGGTTTGTGAGAAACAATCAAAGAGGTTTAAGGAGGTTTAAGGGTCCTTAAATAGACTAGGTTGGGGTTTAGGAAGTTTCCCTACGTTTGGAAAGTCCCTAGGTTCATCATTTTATGAGCAGAACCACAAAGATCCGTTTCCGAATCTAACTAGTCTGCCTGCGCAGACATATCGATCAACCGATATATAGACTGGTACCATAAGACTGATATGAAACATATCATATCTTTAGGTCAATTTTTGTACCTAGTTGTCATCCGCTCATCCGTCTGGCTCGGTGATGATTAGAAGAGCTGTTATGACATGAAATAGAGGGTTAGATCGGGTTCATGGAGTACGGATCTTACAACTCCCCCACCCTTAAAAAAAATTTTGTCCCCAAAATTTACATGTAGGTCTCACAACTCCCCCACCCTTAAAAAAAATTTGGCCTCAAAATTTGCACGTACCTTGTTCATCGAAAAGGTTAGGATACTCTTTTCGCATTGCATTCTCTTCCTCCCAAGAGATTTCTTCTACATCTTGGCTTTTCCAATGCACTTTCACATAATTGATATCTTTGCTTTAGAGGTGTTGTACCTTTCGACTTGTGAGCATCACAGGTATCAACTCAAAGGTCAAATCCTCCGTCAAGTTTGGTGGGTCTACTGTCAAGATGTGTGATGGATCCCTGACATACTTCTTCAGTAAAGAAACATGGAACACATCATGAACGCTTGACATGGATGGTGGTAGGGCCAGTTGATACGCCACAATACCACATCTAGTCAATATCTCATATGGTCCCACGTATCCGGGGCATATCTTCCCCTTTTTACCGAACCATTTCAGACCTCGGACAGGTGATATCTTCAAGAACACCTTATCACCCACTGCAAACTTCAGATCTAAACGTTGATTATCTGCATAGTGCTTTTGTCAAACTTGAGCTGTCTTCACTCTTTCCTTAATTTGATCAATTGCTCGATAAGTTTTTTCTACGAACTCCGGTCCTACAATTCTTCTCTCTCCCACCTCATTCCATAATAGAGGTGTACGACATGTCTTCCCATAGAGGTGCCTCATATGGAGCCATCTGGATCATAGCCTGGTAACTATTGTTATAAGCAAACTCGATAAGCGATAGCTTCTTGTCCCAAGCTCCTTGGAAATCTAGGGCACACGCTCAGAGCATATCCTCTAAGATTTGAATAGTTCTTTCTGACTGCCTGTCTGTCTGAGGATGAAAAGCTATGCTAAACTTTAACTTGGTTCCCATGGCTTTCTATAATCTTTTCCAGAACTTTGATATAAAACGGGGATCTCTGTCAGATACTATACTCTCTGGAATGGCGTGAAGTCTGACTATATTATCCACATATAGCTTGGCTAGCTTGTCCATGGTGTACTGAGGTCTGACAGCGATGAAGTGAGCTGTCTTGGTAAGTCGATCGACTATCACCCACATGGCATCCACTGACCTTGGTGTCAAGGGTAGGCCAGTGACAAATCCATTGTGATACAATCTCGCTTCCATGCTGGCACCGATAGTGATTGTAACAATCCAGTTGGTCGCTGTCTCTCTGCTTTCACTTGCTAGTAATTTAGACATTGAAATACGAATCGAGCTACATCTGCATTCATACCCCTCCACCAATATAGTCTTCGTAAATCATGGTACATTTTAGTGCTTCGTGGATGTACCAAATATGGGGTATAATGAGCTTCTGTCATAATTCTGTCTCTGATATTTGAGTTCTCACTCTTAGGTATACATAATCATCCATGATACCTGAGTACCTTGTTTGAATCCAAGGTAAAGTCAGGGTTTCTTTTATCCTTCTCTAGAACTTCTTGCACAGTCTTGAGGTGTGGATCTTGTAGGATTGCTACTTTTATCTCATTTATTAGATCTGATGAGATCTTCAAAGTTGCGAACATCAATGTGAACATATGAATTAAACCCTGTTCACTGGATCTTCTATAGTCTCTAATATATGCTCTTCATTATTCTCTATTGAACTCGAGGCTGCAGCACACAATGCAGCATTTGTACTAGGTCCTGCCTTAGGTTTTAATGCCCACTTTCTGGTTAAGGCGTCAGCTACGACGTTTGCATTACCCAGATGGTATTGGATGTCACAATCATAATCTTTTAATAGCTCCATCCATCTCCTCTGTCTCATATTCTGGTCCTTCTAAGTAAAAAGGTAAGTCAAACTTTTATGATCCGATTTTATTTGAAACTTTTCACCATAAAGGTAGTGCCTCTAAGTCTTGATTGCATGAATGACCGCTGCTAATTCCAGGTCATGCATAGGATAGTTCTTCTCATGCTCTTTCAACTGTCTTGATGCGTAGGCAATCATCTGTTCTCCTTGCATCAACACACATCCAAGACCCAACCCTGAGGCATCCGTATATAGGGTGAACGGCAAGCCTGGTGCTGGGATGGTCAAGATAGGTGCAGAGACTACTCTTGACTTCAGAGTCTGAAAGCACTTCTCACACTCATCTGTCCATATGAATTTTCTCCTTTCTTGGTTAGTTTGGTGAGTGGAACGGCGATTCTTGAGTAGTCTTCCATGAATCTTCTATAATAACCAGCAAATCTAAGGAAGCTACGAATCTTTGCAACTAATTTTGGTGCTTCCCATCCTACTATAGCTGTGATCTTGCTTGGATCTACCTTGATACCGTCTGTAGATACTACATGACCCAAGAAGGCCACTTCCTTCAGCCAAAATTCACACTTCTTGAACTTGGCGTAGAGCTTCTCCCTTCTCAACCGTTGTAGGGCTGCTCTCAAGTGTGTTGCATGAGTCTCCCTGTCCTTTGTAGACCAAGATGTTGTCAATGAATACAATGATCAAAGTGTCCAACATGTCATGAAACACTCGATTCATCAATTCCATGAAAGACGTTGGGGCGTTGGTCAATCCGAACGACATTACAAGGCATTCATAATGTCCATACCTCGTCCTAAAAGCAGTCTTTGGAATATCTCCTGCCTTGATCTTCAGTTGATGATACCCTGATCTAAGATCAATCTTCGAGAAAACCTTTGCACCCTGCAACTGATCGAACAGATCATCAATCCTAGGCAAAGGGTATCGGTTCTTGATGGTTAACTTGTTCAACTCTCGGTAGTCTATACATAGTCGTACGCTACTGTCCTTCTTCTTTACGAATGATACAGGCGCTCCCCACGGTGATATACTTCGCCGTATGAAACCCTTATCTACTAGTTCTTGTAACTGGGTCTTCAACTCCTTCAACTCCATCGGGACCATCCTGTATGGTGCCTTAGACACCGACGCTGACCCTGGCATAAGGTCTATCACGAACTCTGTAGCCCTGTCTGGAGGTAGACCTGGTAGATCCTTTGGAAATACGTCTGAAAACTCTCATACCACATCTAGATCTTCAATCTTTGACACCTCTGCAGCGACGTCGACCATAGACACTAGGTAACACACTCCTCCCTTTTCTAAGCATCTCTTAGCTTTTAGAGTAGAGAGGATCAGCTTTCGCTTCCTAGGTAATTTAGTTCCAATGAAACTAAACTCCTTCCCATTATCATCCTTGAAAGCAAGCGTCTTTTCGGCACATAATAAGCTAGCTAAATGATGACCTAGCCAATCCATTCCCAAGATGATGTCAAAGTCTGCCATCTCGAGTTGACCCAGATTCGCTTCTAGGTTTCTCCCATTAATACTAACTGAGCATGGCTCATAGCATTCATTCAACGCCACTTCTACTCCCAACGGAGCAGGTAACTCCAGTCTCTTTCCAAAAGACACAAAAACAAAGGAGTATGTAGCCCCAGAGTTGAAGAGTACTCTGCGGGTACACCAGCTATATCTACAGTTCCTGAAATTTACTTATCCCTTAGTTCTACATGCTCATACATAACAAAACAGTAAGCAAAATACTAAGGGACGAAATCGTACCAGTAACCACATCAGGTGATGCGACTGCTTCCTCTGTGGTAACTGTAAATATCTTTCCTTGCTGTGGTTGTTGCTTCCTTGGTATAGTGCAAGTCTTTGCATAATGGCCCAATTGTTGGCAGTTAAAACATTTGAAGTTAGGGTTCTGACCAGCTACCTGTGGTGGTGGTGGTACAGTAGTATTCCTTGTTGGCACCATAGTAGATTGAGTCCTGTATGGGCGGAATGATCTAGTGTTCCCTCTACCCGAAGTCTTAGTAGCAGGCCTCTTTAGTCCCCTATTTTGAGCAAAGAAGTTGTCTCTCTGGCTTGATTCAATCACTCGAGTGATCTGCATAGCTTCATTATACACCTTCTTCTCCAAACCCAAAACGTGCTCCGGGATACTTCCTCGCAATCCCATAGTGAACCTACGGGTTTTGGTTTCCTCCTTTTGCATGCTCGTTGGAGGGAAGAAGAACAACTCTTTGTACCTCAGCTGGTATGCATCTACAGTCATCTGGGATTGTTGCAAGTTGAGGAATTCCTTCTCCATTTGATCATGAAAACTCTTTGGGAAGTATTTGTCAAAGAAGGCTCCCTTGAATATTTCCCAGGTGATCTGAGTGTGCTTCATCTCCAAGTATGGTCGGGTAGAATTCCATCAGGCATTGGCATCTTCCTTGAGCATGTGTGTAGCAAATAACACCTTCTCATCCTCTGTGCAAGTCATCAAACGGAAGTTCTTTTCCATCTCAGCAACCCACTGTGTAGGCCATAATGGTTTTCTTGGTTTCCCTATGAAGGTAGGGGGTTTCAATATCAAAAACCTATCCACAGCTTGGCTTAGGTCATTTTGTCCCTGTGCACTTGTTCCATACCATGGTGGTGGGTATGGATAGATCCCTTGATAGGCAGATGATGTTGGGAATTACTGTGGTAGTTGTGGGTTCTGTTCTTGGCCCATTGGCCCAGTACTACCATCTACTGGCAGTGCGACGTTATTTCCCCCAAACTCAGGCGTACCTTCTGTAGGGATATATCCCGGTGGCCTGAACATCTTCAGCATCTTGTTTAAGAACGCCTTCTGCTGAGCTTCCATCTGGTAGACCAGATTCGTCACTATAGTCTCAGAGTTGGTGTGAGGAGGGCCTGACTGACAGATTTGTTGGTGCTCTGTGACTCTATCCTTCTCCACCATTTCTCATTGGTGTCCTGTCCCCATCATCCCTCATTGGGGTTCCATCTTCTGGGTTCAGGTTTTGCTCACCAACGTTTCCTGCTTCCACATTATCCTCGTCTTGACGCACCCTTAAGTGGTGACGTTTTCGTGAACCTCTACGACCATTTTCTCCTACCATCTCAGATTATTCTTTCCTGTTTAGATATGAGAAGAAGACATAACACATGAGGTACATTGGAATAGTCACATTTGTCATAATAGTGTTAGTCTTTAACAGTGCGAGGCGAAAATTGTAATGGAAACTTTAAATCAAAATTTTAAAAAAATTTCTCAAACTTTTCTGGGCTTAGAATACTTGTCCGATCGCAACATATCGGTCGCGGTACTATAGAATGTAGTGCGACCGGTATGTCCAGGCGGACAAACCTCTCGGTCTTCCCGAGGGGTACCGGTCGCACCTCTGTATGGTATGGTGTGACCGGTATAGTCGACCGGTCAGCACTTTCCTTGGCCGAGGGGTACCGGTCGATGTACCCTAGGGGTACCGGTCGACCGGTATAGGGAAAAACTGTCGACCGGTATGCCCTAAAAGGCTTTAAAATCATGATTTTGACTCTTTTTCCTCATTTTCTTCTTTCCATTATCTCCGGTGGCGATTTTTCTCTAACTTGGTGAGTTGCTACAGTCCGACCGGTGCTTGTAAGAGCGATTCTTCTCTCCCAAGAGTGCTTCACAACCTCTCCAAGTAAGTTCCTTCCTTATTCTTTCTCTTTTTACATCGTTTCTTCATGGTTTCTTGCCCAAAAACTAGGTTTTCCTAGACTTGGAAGATTCTAACCATGGAACCTCATTTTCTTTGGCTTAAAAATGATGTTGGGACCTCTATGGACAAAAACCATCAACTTATTTGAGGTTCCACCGTATGATTTACTCAAAATCAAAATTTTTGGATATTTGACCTAGGTTTTGGTCAAAAATAAAATTTTCTTATAATTGTTGAATTTATTGCTTGTTTGATGATTATTTAGTCTCTATTTGTTGCTATATGGTTACGTAAGTCCTCCTTCCCAGATTTTGGGTAAGTTTGAGGCCCTTGCTTGAAATACTATCGTTATGCTACCAAAATTTTGAAATTTTTTGACTAATTCTCATTGTTTTATTTTGTTTTATAGTTAAACAATGTTTTGACGTCGAGGTGGTGGTAAGCATGCATATGCTCCAGGCATGAACTATCTACACCCACCGGTTCTGCAGTTTGATGAGTGGTAGTTTCGCTTGGCGGTGGCGTAAGCCTGTTTCCTATGGGCCGAAGAGAAAAACATAGAGTCTTCGGTGCACTTGGGTGGTTGCCAATGATCACCTATTATGTGATTACCCGACCCAATCTGGTAAAGCACTTCTATGCTAACCTGGAGGTCGAAGGGGATGTTAACGATTTCAGCCATGGTAGGGACATCCGCCTCACCATCTTTGTCAAGGGTGTTCCCATATCATTCAACACTCACTAGCTTGCTGATCTCTTGGGGATTCCTAATGATGGTGATTTGGTTTACTGCGCTCCCAAGATGAAAGGCTTCATTACTGATGATCTGCGCCAGGAGGTTACAGAGCAGATCCTTAACCCAGCGGTGCCCATGAAATCTGCCAGTTTGAGACCTCTCCCTTGAGTCTATTGCGGCATTATCCAGCATAATATCGTCCCTCAGAGCGGCCACTACAGTGAGTTATCTCAGCTCACCCAGTACCTGATTTATTATGTCTGCACTAGGGAGCGGTTTTGTTTCCCTTATATCATCATCAAGACTATGGGTCAGGCTACCATGCCCGACCAGATAAGCAACCTTCCTTATGGCCGGCTTATCACTACACTCCTGCAGTGCCTTCGAGTAGATATGAGGGATGAGATTGCGGTCGAGGATACCATGACATCAGACATTGACTGGGATGTCATTGTCCGAATGAGGATGGACAACCTGTCGATCAGTGATGAGGAGTTAGAGGCTCATCCTCATCCACTTAGGAGGGTAGCAATAGTGGCAGCAACAGCAGCAGCAGCCAATGCAGCTTATGTAGAAGAGGTAGGGGGTGATGATGTTGAACATATAGAGGACATTCCTGCACTGGAACCGCAGCCCATACTTGCAGCAGGACCATCCCAGCCTCCTCCCGATACCGTGATGGGTATGTTTATGGAGATTCAGGATGCCCAACGCGAGATGAACCATGACCTAGGGCGCCTCTCTCGTAGCCTGAGAGTCACACAGGAGCAGGTACACTGGCTCACGGTTGCATATGAGTGTGACTATGACATTGCTGACCCTATTCCTCCGATGCCCCCAACCCCATGATGGATCACTTCAGTTTTCTCTCTCTCTCCTATTAGTACAATTTTATTATAACAGGGTAACTGTCTGACTTGTAGACTGTACCTTGTGGTACAATTAACTCTTCACTCTTTGGATGTTTCATGCTTTACTCTTTGACACAATTTTTTTTTCTTCATTGTTATGAAAGTTTATGATCATTCTTGCTTGTTCATTTTTGGCTTTCTAACTAGAGCAAGTCTATTTATTAGGTTCTCATTTTTTAATATAGTACATTATTCTCTTTAGTATTTAGTCTTAGGCATCAAACAAGTGCTTAAGGTGTGTTTTTATTAAGGCTTTTAATTTTTCCTATCTCAGTTCAATGACTCAGTAAAGTGCATATATGGTCTGTTGGACAGAGCCTAAGTGCTCTGATACCAAGTTGTCACACCCCAATTCTGGCTGAACCAGAAGTATGAGTGAACTGTTACCAAACCAATGGTTTACACCAGGATCTCAGTAAGACCGTGTCCACTAACACAAACCATTGCACATAACCACAATCAGAATATAAATAAATACAGCGGAAGTCTTAAATTAAATGAACTGAGTACTCTATTGATAAATTCAATAAGTTATCCAATTATTCAAATACCAAAACATAAATAAATATCCTTACACTGTTTATAAATTCCAACTGAAATAAATAAAATAAATTAAAACCATCCTAAAGGTACACGCAGTAAGGGCACTCGCATGAAGTGTCATGCTCGTCTTCTCTTGCTTGCACTTCCAGGGGAGCAACTCTTCCATATACTGAAGCATCCACGTAGTCCTCCACAGTGTAACCTGCATCAACATCTAAAAAATAGTGTGTACACAAGGGTGAGCTCACAACTTAGCTCAGTAAGAAAATCAGACAATGTAACAAACAACATGCATGAATAACATTCACATTATGGTCTGGTGTCAGCCCCTGATTTTTCTACTGAGAGAAGGATGAGAGAGGAAGAGAGAGAGAGAGAGAGAGAGGATCAGAGAGGACAGAGAGAAGGAGAGGGAGGTACTACCACCTCCCCCTGTCCGCCGACCAACCCATACCCCCAAATCCCTCCGCCGACTGCCCAGCCCCTTCTCTCCCACCTAATCCCACCTGTCCCCTGAAATCCCTCCCCCAAAAAAAAATGTCAGGCACCTAGCTTCTCCCCAGCTGCTACCGCTTCCTCTTGAGCCAACCACCAAGCCGTCGGCCAACATCACCTCATCCCCATTTTCAACTACTTACCCAACCCAAATCCCTGCTCCATCGATACATCACTAAGCCCATACCGCACACCTCCTATTCCCCCCCAAAAAAAAAAACCTGCTTCACCGAACACCTTTCCTGCGGCTATAAAAGCAGATGATCGGATCAGCTCAAGAGAAGAGGGGAGAAAGAAAGAAAAAAAAAGAGGAAAGAAAGAATCAGAGAAAAGAGAAGAAGTGAGAGAGATCATAAAGTGAGAAGAGGGGGAGGCCGGCCCTTCTATTTTCCTTTCGAAATCCCCATTGCCCCATCACCTGCAGCAACCATATTTACTCTCTTGCTGTTCGCACCCAGCAGCTCCTTGCCCATCTCTCCCAACTCGTGCCCAGCAGCTCCCCGCCCATCTCTCCCAACTCGCACCTAGCAGCCCAGCGACCATTCCTCATACAGTCTGCAACCCACACCCAACAACCATTCCTCATACTATCCGCAACCCGCACTCAGCAACCATTCCTCATACTGTCCGCAACCCACACCCAACAGCCCAGCGACCATTCCTCATACTGTCCGTAACCCGCACCCAACAGCCCAGCGACCATTCCTCATACTGTCCGCAACCTGCACCCAACAACCATTCCTCATACTGTCCGCAACCCGCACCCAAAAACCATTCCTCATACTGTTCGCAACCCGCACCCAACGACCATTCCTCATACTGTCTGTAACCCGCACCCAGCAACCATCCCTCATACCTGTCTGCAACTCGCACCCAGCGACCATCTCTCCCAACTCACACCCAGCAGCCCAGCGACCATCCCTCATACTATCCGCAACTCGTACTCAGCATCAGATCCTTGCGAGATCCTGCGATGATCATCGTCGTCAACCCGAGGATCCTCGGGACATCCTGTGACGATCATCATCGGCCATCACCGCGAGATCCTGCGAGAACCTTCGTCATCAACCCAAGGATCCTCGTGACATCTTGCGACAATAGACATCCTGCTGTTCAATCTCGCCGGCTCACATCAAGTTGGTTTCTTTTCCAATTTACTATACTTGTATGTCGTATTGTGATTGTTTGCTTCATTTTATTATCGTATCCTCGCATACATGATGATTCTTTGATCATATACGTCGGTTTCCACGTGTGCATGTTGGGTTTTGGCTCCGCCTTCCTTGTTATGCATGTAATGAAATGAAATATAGCCGTTGATCATAATGGTAATGTGATATGAAATTTGAACCATTGGATTATCATCATGAGTGATTTGGATAAGTTTGATCCATTGGATTGTCATTATGGATGATATGATGCGATCTGAACCGATAGATTGTCTTTGGGAGTGACTTTAATCAATCTGTGCGGTTGCATTATCATGATGAGCGATCTAAACCGTTAGATTATCTTTGGAAGTGATTTTAATTTGAATGGTTGGATATGATTTTGATGAATCGATCTGAACCGTTAGATTATCTTTGGAAGTGATCTTAATGAATCTGAATGGTTGGATATGATTTTGATGAATCAAAACCATTAAATTTTGATCATGAGGGTCTTAGATAAATCTGAGCTATTGAATCCTGACCATAAGTGTCCTAGATGAACCTGGACCATTGGATCTTCATCATGAGTACTTAAAATTAATTTGAACCGTTAGATTGTCTTTCTAAATATTTTAAATGAATCTGGCCCGACGGACTGCCATTTGGGTATCCCGAGTGTGGGATGCGAGTGAAATTTAGTGTACCCCCGTATGTGGGGAGCTGAGGCATTTGGCCTTTTCTGAGTGTTTCCACGCGTGTCCATGGCTCGTCAATCCATGGGAACTACGCTTGACCTGATTCTAGAGAGACAGAGGTCTCGAGGGATACGTAGGCTGCGGGGGAGTTTGGTTGCTCCACGCTTGATCAAATTGAGGTGAGTTCCATGTATTATGGGATTACCTCAGCAAAGGGATTTCTCTGTGGAAGAGAATACCTCTACACTGAGATATGTTCTACCATTGTCGGAGCATCTCATCTTTCGGATGTGTTCCAATATTTTGGGAGCATCATTTTCACACACACACTCAAATTGAGGTAAGTTCCATGTATTATGGGATTGCCTCACCGAGGGGACTTCCTTGTGATAGGGAGTACCTCAACACTGAGATGGGTCCCACTATTGTGGGGACATCTCTCACCATCGGATGTGTTCCATGATTATAGGAGCATCCATCGCTTGGGATGCGTTTCAATATTTTGGAAGCTCCCTTCTCTTGCACACACCTGGTACATACACACCCACCCGAACTACGTTTTGCCTGAATATCACCGCACAGGGATACGTAGGCGGTCTGGGATTTTCCCAGACCTCGGTCATATGTTGTATGTCTTTTTCCTTTCTTTTGATGTATGATTAGGTCATTCATTAAATTCTTTAATTCATTTTGTAATTATTTTCTTGTTTAATTTGTTTAATTTCAGCTTATGCCATGCATAGTTAATAAAGAATTAGAGATCAAATTAGGATTTTTCCTTGTATCTTGTAATTTAATTAGATAGCCTCAAGCATTCAAAAACTGTAGGAAATGATAGGATTTAGGGAGACCGGTTCAACCGGGCGTGTTGGGTACCTAACACCTTCCCAACTAGTAATTTGGCACTTTCCCGCCTTTGGTGAGACGAGATAGCCATTCCATTTGCGCAAGTCATTAGTGTCCCTCCATTGAGGGACATCATTTATAGGTCCTAGACCTTATCTAGGTGGCGACTCCAGTCTTCTTACTCTCCACTGGCATGAGTGGATGGGATCTGAGGGTGAGAACTTTCTAGATCCTAGTTTGAGTGTAATGAGGGTAGACAACTTTAACTACATGCTAATTCAAATTTTAAATTGAGGATAATTAAATTTTTCTTAATTTTTTCCCTGGTCCTCACAGTGACGACTCCACAGGGGACTCATGCCAGACTCCAGATTGTAAATCCTTATCCCTTTCTCTTTATGCATAAACTTACATTTTGGGGCTTTAGGTTATAGTTAGGTGTAGGAGTAGCAAACAATGGTCTTCACCCTCGATTGTTTAGGTGCATTGTATATATTGTTGACTATTTTATGGTATAGTGATATCATGGTTCTCAAGATATTGGTTACTATTGTTACAAACCTCGTGGTTAGCTGAAACGGGCTCCAGTGCATATTGGATGACCTGCCAGGCGAAGCCACAACCTTGGCCTATACCCGCAGCTATGTGGGTATATAAAGGGATGTAGGTGTCTTTGACTCATCGTGCATACGATGATAGGAATTCTTATCCTTGTCAAGGTAGCCTTATCGTGTCCCATTATCACATTACTGACACTTGTTTGCTTGATTCATCCCTGAACACCTAAGTGTTGTCTTTGTCCAATTTTACCTCACTCAACATAGGTGGTCACTGGTGAAGCAATCACTCATTTGTTCAAGATTGAATTGAAATTCTTTGATATCCTGTGCACGTCCTTTCAGACGGTAAATCCCTCCCAAATCCAATGATTCTGATGTGTTCATTTGGCTGGAGTTTCAGTCAAAGGTATAGTTTGTTTCACAGATACCCTCTTGCTAAAAACCAACCAAAGAATCAATCTGAATCACTAGAATTGGCGAGGATTAACCTAATGGAGTTCTTACACAGGAACTAACTTTGTCTGGTTGAGTCAGCTTTGATGCATGCATGTTCATTATTCTTGGTTCTCCCTATCTATTAGAGTTCTGACCTTTATTCCCCTATTCCATATTTCCAGTCACCTTCAGGAGAGTTGAAACATAACTTCCAGTTGGGTAAGGGATCCCACCTCTAGGAGACTACATAGAGTCCCCAGTCTTCAATCAACCTAGGGATATCCTAGAGAGCTGTTTAGTCTAACAGAGGAAATGAAAGATCATGAGATAGAAGATTGTCATGAGCCCCTAGAGGATCTAATCACTATTTTGACCACCAGACTTACCAGTTTGGAGCGAACGGTTCATGCCATGGTAGGATTGGTCAAGTAAAACATGAATATTGGGCCACAATCAGCCTCTAATGCGGCAGCCTCACCTGAGGGAGGCAATGGTCCCACCGCCCCCAAGAATACATCTCCTCCGCCCCAGATAGTGATTCAGGAGCCTTCTTCCAGTAAGCTATCAGAGGTGGATAAACTATTGGCTGGTTCAACTGTCATGAGTCGGTTGCACAATGTAGAGCATTTTCTTAGAGGAATGAAAGGAATGGAAGATCAGATTATAGATGCTGAAGGAGTGAATTACTTCCCAGAGGCTAAGCTGCCAGATAAGTTCAAATGGCCTCTAGAGAAATTTGATGGATCGGGCTGCCCCACCACCCATATTAGGTCATTTACTGATATCCTGAGGATAGGGAGGGGATTTTCAGATGAGCAGTTGGGCCAAGCATTTCAGTTCTCTCTATCTGGTGGGGCTCACAAATGGTTTTTGCACTTGAAACGCTCCCAAATCAAGTCCTGGGTAGACATTACAACTGCTTTTGTGGAACATTATTCTTATAACACTAAAGTGGAAACCCACATAAGGCAGTTAGAAACAATCATACAGTTGCCCGGAGAAGGATTCATTGTTTTCTTGGCCAGATTCAGGGCCATTTCTGTGCAAATCTGGAACAGACCTTCTGAGAGAGAGCAAGTCACCATGATGATGAGAGGTTGGCTAACCCATATAAAATTTTTATCTTTGGACAAGCCATCACCACATTCCAGACCTTAATCGTCGCTGGACAATAGATCAAGGATGAGATCAACCATGGGGATCTCCCGCATAAAGGCGATAAGGTAATATCTGAGGGCAGCTCAAGCAGGAGAAATAATTATTCCAAAGCGTCTAGTACAAATTCTTTTTCCCAGGCCAAGAGCGTGGAGCGGCCTCTTCAGCCCCGTTATTGATTGAAGCTCCGTATCTTCAGAGGAATCAGAGAGCAAGCAGACAATATACAGAGCTGGGTTTACCAAGAGAATTGATCATGGATAAATTGATGAAGGCTGGCCAGTTAAAGCCCCCTGGACCGATGGTACTACCCAATCCTCTCCTAGCAAGTTTTAGACAGGATAGATTCTGCAAGTTCCACAACCAGGCTGGGCATGGCACAGAGTTCTGCTTCGCCTTAAAGGAAGCGATTCAAGATGCACTGGAGGCCGAAACTTTTACCATTCAGAACCAACCAGCATCTACAGCAAAAAATCCTCTCTCTAACTACTCTGTCAGTTCATAGAAGAGGAAGAGGATGGTCGTTACAGTTCTTCACATCCTGAGGGTTCTGACGAATATGGCACGTCTTCAGTTTCACCTGTTTACAGTTGGAAGGACCAAAACAAGTATGAGGGATCATCTGAGGTTGTGGCTATCAAGTAAGAACCAAAGTATGATCTAGAGGTGGTCTTCCCTCAACAGACAAAGCATTCTGTAGCAAGGGTTGAGAAGGGAACCCCTTTGATCATATACATTGAGGATGAGCTGGAGGTAGCCCAGGCGACCCAACATTTCAGTAACCCAGAGATTTACATCCCTAGGTATGATGACAAGCCTGTAGCAGAAATCCAGAGTGGAAAGACCTTCAAGCTTGCGAACCTGACAGTTAATAATCCTGGACAGTTGGCGAGAGACAAGGGGAAAGATCAATGTACTGCCCCTGAGCCCTAAAACCCTATTTTAAAGCAGTTGGAAAAGACACAGGCTAATGTGTCAATTTGGGGGTTACTCATGGCATCCAAGGCACACAGGGAAGCAGTTCTGAAATCATTAGCCAGCATCCAAGTTCCAGTCTCCACTAATTATACTGAGCTAGCGAACATGGTTGGGGGATCTCATACTGTTAACTCCTTGATGTATGGCGATGCCGATCTCACTGATGAAGGGAGGATGCATAACAAGGCTATTTATATCACCATCGGTCTTAGGGATCACATGATTCCAAGAGTATTTGTAGATGAAGGTTCAGCATTGAATGTCTTCCCTCTGAGCACTTCTAAGCATCTTGGGTTCAATGAGGCAGAGCTCAGGCCTTCCACACACTGTGTTAAGGCTTATGACTGTACCAGGAGGACCATCAATGGAGTACTTAATGCACAGATTAAGGCAGGTCCTGCTATGTTTGACGTCAAGCTTCATGTGGTGGACATACCGACTTCCTTCAATCTACTTTTAGGGAGGCCTTGGATCCACAAAGAAGGAGTCCTCACATCGTCCTTGCATCAGAAGGTCAGATTTCAATATGAAGGGGTGGTGGTGACCGTGTATGGCGATTCTGATATGGTTAATGCCCTGGCAGTGGGAGAGAGTAGTTCAGAGGATAGTACAGGGGTGCAACTGAGTGGGTTCTAGATCAGTTCAATCCTGGCAACAACACAGTCAGAACCTTCAGGTAAAAATTTAAATTTTGTATTTAATTCATTGCTTAACATGTCTTTTTTTCCCAGGAATGGGTCTAGGTTTGCATCAACAAGGTGACATCAATGTGCTTTCTCTAATGATAAATGAGAACAGATTTGGACTGGGGTACGTTCCTTCCAAGGAAGACCTGGCCCTGATCAACCAGAATCAGAGGAGAGCCAATAAACGTTTTTTGAGGCTCGAAAAAAGAAAGTACAAGAATAGTAGCCAGTTTTCAGTCTTTCCAAGAAAAGACAGCACCAGCAGCAGCAACAGTAAGACATGACAGCAACAATGGTCGGACCAAGAGATCCATAGCCTCCACTTCGATGGGATTCACAGTAAAGAATCGATCTCACCTTCTACAACTCTTAATGGACACTTCGTCAAGGAAGGGTCAGACTTTTCATTCTGTGGCTTCCCCGAGCCATGGTATGACGTGCATTTTCAACAGCGAGTTCCCGGCTTTGAGATCTTCTTTAACTGTGATATTGATTGGGTAGAGCTGGAGCTGATGAGGATTCAAAAGAAAAGTGATGCGGCGAAGACGGGATCAGAGTTCGTGGATGTCGGTAGCTTGTTTGATGACAAAGGAGTCTTGGCCATCACCGAGGAAAGCGAGAACGAGGATTTGGGTCCACACCAGCTTATTCATCCTTTTGATGGGGTTATCCCTAATTGGAGTTGTGTAGACCATTTTGTCTTTTTTAATGAGTCATGTATTTTAAACAATTTGGTTGTGTCTGTGCCTAGTACAAGTTTAGATAAAATGCAAACATTTTCTAGTATTGATTCTGTCCTGCTTGGGACCTCCTATCCTGTAGACACCTCTTCTATTAGCAATGAAAATTTCACTTTCGATTATACTATGTCTTCTTCTTCTTCCATTCCTGTTGATTACACTAACTCTGACTCGGATAATGATGAAAATGATCAACCTTCTCTGGAGTTAATACGATCTATCAAGGCTTCAAAGGAAATGAAGGCCCGCCCAGTCGAAGTGGATTTCAAAATGGTCAATTTGGACTCAACTGAAGAGCCCCGTGAGATCAAAGTCGGGGTAACTTTAACTGAGGAAGAAACAGCCAATATGGTGGAGTTATTCAAAGAATTTCAAGAAGTCTTTGCCTGGTCTTATGAGGATATGTCTGGAATAGACCCTAAGGTGGTGCAACATAAGATTCCCTTGGTGCCTGGTTCAAAGTCCCACAAACAAAAGTTGAGGGCCAGAGTGGGCTTTGAAGGTCAAGGCGAATATCCAGAAGCAACTTGATGCCGGTTTCCTTGAAGTGGTCCATTACCCCGAGTGGTTGGCCAATATTGTCATTATCCCAAAGAAAGATGGTAAATTAAGGGTATGTATGGATTATAGGAATTTGAACAAAGCAAGTCCCAAGGATGATTTTTCACTACCCAAGATTGACATATTGGTCAACAACACTGCTGGACATGCATTGTTATCTTTCATGGATGGCTTTTCAGGCTACAATCAGATAAAGATGGCACTAGAGGATAAAGAGAAGACTTCATTTACTACAGATTGGGGTACTTATTGTTATACAGTAATGCCATTTGGGCTTAAGAATGCTGGGGCCACTTACCAAAGAATGGCTACTATTGTCCTCCATGACTTGATCCATAAGGAGGTTGAAGTATATGTAGATGATATGATTGTGAAGTCAATTACCAAGGATGATCACTTCACGACATTGAGGACATTCTATGAATGGATAAAGCGATATAAGTTGAGGCTGAATCCACAGAAGTGTGCTTTTGGAATAACTGCTGGAAAAATATTGGGCTTCTTGGTGAGTGAGAGGGGTATAGAGATTGAACCAGCCAAGATTAAAGCTAAATCTGAAATGCCTCTTCCACAAACAGAAAAGGAGATCAGAGGATTCCTAAGAAGAGTGCAATACATAAATAGATTCATAGCGCATTTGACAGCCATCTGTGAACCTATTTTCAAGCTATTAAAGAAGGACCAGCCAAAAACTTGGAATCCCCAGTGCCAGTTGGCTTTCGATAGGATCAAGGCATATCTGATTAATCCGCCAGTTTTGGTCCCACCAACTCCTGAGAGACCACTTTTGTTGTATTTATCTATCTTGGAAGAGTAAATGGGATCCATGATTGCCCAGCATGACGAAGATGGACGTACTGAGAGGGCTGTGTATTATCTAAGCAAGAAGTTCACGGGCTATGAGGTTAACTATATCCTTTGGAGAAAACATGCACGGTTTTGGTCTGGGTAACTAGGAGATTGAGACATTACATGCGCTCATATCCTATTGTCCTCATCTCCTGCATGGACCCGATCAAGTACCTTTTCGAGAAGCCAGCCTTGACAGGGAGAATGGCACGATGGTTGTTGCTGCTTTCGGAGTTTGATATTACCTACATGAATCAAAATTTTATCAAGGGAAGTGTGATCGCTGAGCATTTGTCATCTCTCCCAATTGAAGGAAATCTCAAACAATTGGAGGACGTATTTCCTGGTGAAGAAGTCTCCACTATTCAGAAAGAACTGGGAGATGACACTTGGGTGATGTTCTTTGACGGTGCGGCGAACCATCGAGGATATGAGGCTGGGGTATTGCTGGTCGATCCTGATGGTGGCTTCATACCTTTGTCTTTCCGCTTGGAGTTTGAATGCACAAACAATATTGCGGAGTACGAAGCCTGTGTGAGAGGGCTCCGAGCGGCTTTGTCCTTTGGTGTACGAAAATTGAAAGTGTATGGAGACTCTTCAGTCGTTATCTATCAAGTTAGGGAAGACTGGAAGACAAGAGATGAAAAGCTCATACCTTATAAACATCGGGCTCAGGTCTTGGCCAGCAAATTCAAAGAGATAGAATTTGGATACTTCCCACGAGATACAAATCGATACACTGATGCGTTGACAATGGTAGCGTCAATGATTGGGGGTAATCCAAATGAGAAGATGCAACCTTTGATAATTGAAAGAATGATACAGCCGGCTTACATGGATGAAGAAGTCAATGCACTGACAGCAGATGGTCGACCTTGGTTCGCCCCTATAGTGGATTTCATCAGGGAATCTAAATACCCTACAGATGCGACATCATGAAAGAAGAAAATCCTGAGGAGACATGCTGCCCAGTTCATATTATGTGAAGATATTCTATATAAGAGGTCTTGTGATGGAGTCCAGTTGGTTTGTTTCGATGAGGAACAGGCCCGGAATGTTATTGAACAAATCCATGAAGGGATATGTGGACCCCACATGAATGCTAGGATGCTTGCTAAAAAAATCCTACGCTTGGGGTATTATTGGAACACAATGGAGGCAGACTATGTCGACTTTGTGAAAAGGTGTCACAAGTGCCAGAAATTTGCCAATCTTATCCATGTACCCCCAACTGAGATGCATACTTTGAGCTCTCCTTGGCCATTTTTGACCTGGGGTATTGATGTGATTGGGAAGATAAACCCCAAGGCATCCAATAGACATGAATTTATCCTGGTTGCCATAGATTATTTCACGAAGTGGGTGGAGGCGCAGTCTTATGCCAAACTTATTGCCCAAGAGTACATCATTTGCCGCCACGGCATGCTTTAGGATTTGATATATGATCAAGGTACACATTTCAGGGGTAAGGTGCAAGACTTGTGTGAGAAGTTCCATATCAATCAACATAGGTCTTCTCCTTATCACCCACAGACAAATGGGGCAGTCGAGGCAGCTAACAAGAACATCAAGGTTATCCTATAGAAGATGGCACAAACTAACACGGATTGGGCAGATAAGCTTCCCTATGCTTTATGGGCCTACCGCACTTCGGTTAGGACATCTACAGGAGCAACTCCCTACTATTTAGTCCATGGTATGGAGGCAGTTCTTCCCGTTGAATTAGAGGTCTCTTCCTTGAAGACCCTTATGGAATCTAAGATCTCTGAGGTCGAATGGAGGCGAGCGAGATATGAGAAATTGAATTTTATTGATGAAAAAAGGATGAGGGCTGTAGACAATTCAAAGAAGTATCAGCAGAGGATTACTGCCACCTTCAACAAGAAAGTACATCCTCGTCATTTAGTTATTGGAGACTTGGTGTTAAAAGAGAAAAGGGCTCCCATACATGACCCTAGGGGTAAATTTCGTCCAAACTGGAGTGGACCTTTTCTTATCAAAGAAATCCTCCCAGGCAAGGCTATACGATTGACCAACCTTGATGGCGAAGAATTGCAGTATCTGATAAATCTGGATCAGGTAAAGAAGTACTATGTTTAGTTCTACCCTTGAAAAAAAAAGGGTCGAACTTCCATAGTTTGTGGAACCTTGAACCTCTTCGATCTGATCGGACTTATTATCAGCTAAAAGGTCATGTCTTCTCATCATTATCAGGGAAAGAAATCCTTTTGTGGCCAAAAATCTTCTCCCATTCTCTAATCCAACGGATTCCCAAAGTTTATGTCTTTGGCCTCTTTCCCTTGTGAGCAAATTTGTATGGCACAGTCTCTCGTGAGTAGGTCATTCTATACATTTAAAATCTTACAACTCGACTATAATTCATCTGTCGTTCATCCATTCGACGGCGTCCCAAATTCCAAGGTCCATGTTTCTTTGCCCAAAAGGTGGCATCCTCTCTTGAGGATTAGTCACTCTACATGAGCAGCCCAAAGATCCTCCCATGGTCAACCATGTGGACAGCTTCTTGTCAGCCTAGCTAGGCCTTCATCTTCGTTGCACTTTGTCTGACTATTAGGATTTAGTGCACAGACACAGATATAATATGCAGTAAAGTTGTGCATGATTTATTAGAATGCATTCAAATATTCATGTTTACGCACTCCTAAGTGGGAGACCTCTCAACTATATGAACATTTTATTGTGGATTTGAACCCTTAGTTTACTACTTTTGTGATGTACAAGACTGACTTTTTTGTTTGACAGCTGCGCAACAACATGAACAAAGGTCTTAGGAAGTGGGAATGGTTCAATTCTGGGAGAGACACCTCGCCTTTAAAACCATATCATCTCGAAGCCCTATGTAGCCTTCAGAACATGCGCCTCTGCCCTGGTTTGTTGAAAGCAGTCGCCAAATTCTGGGACCCCTCAATGCACATTTTCAGATTTGGTGATGCAATGATGTGCCCTACAGTGGAAGAATTTAGGGAATGTCTGATGTACCCTTACAGGGAGAGGATCTTCAAACCTCCGCTTCGGAGCGAATACACTTAGAAGATCCGAGAACACTTCGAGTGGAGTAAGGAAGAAGTCAAAGTTTTCTTCAAGAATGGGGGATTGGACATCCAGGAAATGACTAAAAAGTATGCACGCAAAGACCCTGAGGACTTCCAAGCAAAGGTACAGAGGGGAAGAGTATTCATCTACTGCATGATTGCCCGTTACTTGCTAAGAAGCCAAAAGCGCACAGAGTCCCCTGCCATAGTGGACCTCATTATCCATGCTAATGATGGTGGCGATATTATACCAGTTGTATTGGCAGAAACTTTAAACGGCCTTGATGTGATGGCAAGGCGTAACAGCAAGTTCGATTTGGATCGATTCATACGGTCGCCGCATTTACTGCAGTGTTGGCTCCTATAAAGATTGATTTGATTCCAGCTCTACAAGTTCCTAAGTTCACATATAACCAATACTGGGGGAGAGCCAATGGTGTGGACTTCCACAAAGAGATAGATTGGCCAAGACGGCTCACCATGATCAGATCTGTAGACATTCGATGGGGTTGTGGCTGGTGGAGGGAGAATTGCATCGTGACGAGCAACCCGGGTGGCACTCATGTCCAATTTATGGGTCTTACACATACGACGTTCTACTCTCCAAATTGACTTCATCAACAGCATGGCCTACCACCTCCTGTACATGAATCTCTTGATGAGCCATTGCCTTGCAGGGAGCTAACGTCGGATTTGGTTCAAAATATTACCTCTACCTGGGAGAATTGGTCTACCATGGTTTTAACTAGAACCCTACCTGTTGTCTCCCCCATCTAAGTGTTTGTTCCTTAGGGATATCCCAGGCCCTCTGTTGCTTGAATTAACATTTCTCTGTAGTTGATTGCACTGATATTTACATTTAGTACGCTGGCATTGTGATGTTTGCTTCTGACTTTGAATGAAAATCTTCACATTGTTTATCTTAGTTATTTCATCATCATTTAATGCCCTATTCATCTTATGATTGATGCTTGATATCTGCTTCAGGTCTCTAACTCTTATACAGTTTGTCTGGAGCTTGCCTATTTTTTGATTCATCCTATGTATCGCCGGTGAATCACTTATGGTTGGGGTCCTACTGAGTATAGGAAGTCCCAGCTTTTGTCTGACGAGTTTTGACAGTTCACGCTAATGCGGTCCTTGTTCATGGAGGCACTGGCCTCTCGCCTTCAATTCTGACTTTGGGGCTCGTGTGTGCAAGGTGTCAGATTCGCTTTTGAGATTTGATTTCGTTGTTGCGGAATAATCTCCCCGAGTGATTCCACGAAATGCGTGAAAGCTCGCCTTCGATTCTGACTTTGGGGCTCGCGTGTGCGAGGTGTCAGTTTCGCTTTTGAGATTTGATTCCGTTGTTGCGGAATAATCTCCCCGAATGATTCCGCAAAATACGCGAAAGCTCGCCTTCGATTCTGACTTTGGGGCTCGCATGTGCGAGGTGTCAGTTTTGATTTTGAGATTTGATTCTGTTATCGCGGAATAATCTCCCCGAGTAGTTCCACGAAATGCGTGAAAGCTCGCCTTCGATTCTGACTTTGGGGCTCGCATGTGCGAGGTGTCAGTTTCACTTTTGAGATTTTATTCCGTTGTTGTGGAATAATCTCCCCGAGTGGTTTCGTAAAATACATGGAAGCTCATCCTTGTTTGTGGGGTCCATTTTGAGAGTTCCAAGGTCACCATGGCCGCTACTCAAGAGAGCCCGTGTTTTGTTTTACTTAGCTTTCCAGTCATGGTTGTGGCAAAACTGGGGTCTTCTTGTCTTCAGCCTCAATTAGTACAACTTCGACTGAAGAGGGGAATCTGTCAGCCCCCGATTTTGCCACTGAGAGAAGGATGAGAGAGGAAGAGAGAGAGAGAGAGGATCAGAGAGGACAGAGAGGAGGAGAGGCAGTACCTCCCTCTGTCCGCCGACCAACCCATACCCCCAAATCCCTCTGTCGACTGCCCAGCCACTTCTTTCCCACTTACTCCCACCTATCCCCTGAAATCCCTCCCCCCAAAAAAAATGTCAGGCACCTAGGTTCTCCCCAGCTGCTGCCGCTTCCTCTTGAGCCAACCACCAAGCCGTCGGCCAACATCACCTCATCCCCATTTTCAGCTACCTACCCAACCCAAATCCCTGCTCCATTGATACATCACCAAGCCCATACTGCACACCTCCTATCCCCCCCCCCCCCCCAAAAAAAAAAAAAAAAACCTGCTTCACCGAACACCTTTCCTACGGCTATAAAAGCAGATGATCGGATCAGCTCAAGAGAAGAGGGGAGAAAGAAAGAAAAAAAAAGGAAAGAAAGAATCAGAGAAAAGAGAAGAAGTGAGAGAGAACAGAAAGTGAGAAGAGGGGGAGGCCGGCCCTTCTATTTTCCTTTCGAAATCCCCATTGCCCCATCACCAGCAGCAACCATATTTACTCTCTTGCTGTTCGCACCCAGCAGCTCCTCGCCCATCTCTCCCAACTCGCGCCTAGGATCTCCCCGCCCATCTCTCCCAACTCACACCCAGCAGCCCGGCGACCATTCCTCATATTGTCCGCAACCCGCACCCAACAACCATTCCTCATACTGTCCGCAACCCACACCCAGCAACCATTCCTCATACTATCCGTAACCCGCACACAACAGCCCAACGAACATTCCTCATACTATCCACAACCAACACCCAACAACCATTCGTCATACTGTCTGCAACCCGCACCCAGCAACCATTCCTCATACTATCTGCAATCCGCACCCAACGACCATTCTTCATACTATCCACAACCCGCACCCAGTAACCATCCCTCATACTTGTCCGCAACTCGCACCCAGCGACCATCTCTCCCAACTCGCACCCAGTAGCCCAGCGACCATTCCTCATAATGTCCGCAACCTTCACTCAGCATCAGATCCTCACAAGATCCTGCGACGATCATCGTCGTCAACCCGAGGATCCTCGCGACATCCTGCGACGATCATCATCAGCCATCCCCATGAGATCCTGCAAGAACCTTCATCATCAACCCGAGGATCCTCGCGACATCTTGCGACGATCATCATTGTCGACCTTGCGACATCCTGCTGTTCAATCTCACCGGCGCACATCAGGTTGGTTTCTTTTCCAGTTTACCATACTTGTATGTCGTATTGTGATTGTTTGTTTCATTTTATTATCGTATCTTCGCATACATGATGATTCTTTGATCATATGCGTCGGCTTCCATGTGTGCACGTTGGGTTTTGGCTCCGCCGTCCTTGTTATGCATGTAATGAAATGAAATATAGCCGTTGATCATAATGGTAATGTGATATGAAATTTGAACCATTGGATTATCATCATGAGTGATTTGGATAAGTTTGATCCATTGGATTGTCATTATGGATGATATGATGCGATCTGAACCGATAGATTGTCTTTGGGAATGACTTTAATCAATCTGTGCGGTTGCATTATCATGTTGAGCGATCTAAACCGTTAGATTATCTTTGGAAGTGATTTTAATTTGAATGGTTGGATATGATTTTGATGAATCGATCTGAACCGTTAGATTATCTTTGGAAGTGATCTTAATGAATCTGAATGGTTGGATATGATTTTGATGAATCAAAACCATTAAATTTTGATCACGAGGGTCTTAGATAAATCTGAGCTATTGAATCCTGACCATAAGTGTCCTAGATGAACCTGGACCATTGGATCTTCATCATGAGTACTTAAAATTAATTTGAACCGTTGGATTGTCTTTCTGAATATTTTAAATGAATCTTGCCCGACGGACTGCCACTTGGGTATCCCGAGTGTGGGATGCGAGTGAAATTTAGTGTACCCCCGTATGTGGGGAGCTGAGGCATTTGGCATTTTCTGAGTGTTTCCACGCGTGTCCATGGCTCGTCAATCCATGGGAACTACGCTTGACCTGATTCTAGAGAGACAGAGGTCTCGAGGGATACGTAGGCTGCGGGGGAGTTTGGTTGCTCCACGCTTGATCAAATTGAGGTGAGTTCCATGTATTATGGGATTACCTCAGCGAAGGGATTTCTCTGTGGAAGAGAATACCTCTACACCGAGATATGTTCCACCATTGTTGGAGCATCTCATCCTTCGGATGTGTTCCAATATTTTGGGAGCATCATTTTCACACACACACTCAAATTGAGGTAAGTTCCATGTATTATGGGATTGCCTCACCGATGGGACTTCCTTGTGATAGGGAGTACCTCAACACTGAGATGGGTCCCACTATTGTGGGGACATCTCTCACCTTCGGATGTGTTCCATGATTATACATTCATCGCTTGGGATGCGTTTCAATATTTTGGAAGCTCCCTTCTCTTGCACACACCTGGTACGTACACACCCACCCGAACTACGTTTGGCCTGAATATCGCCGCACAGGGATACGTAGGCGGTCTGGGATTTTCCCAGACCTCGGTCATATGTTGTATGTCTTTTTCCTTTCTTTTGATGTATGATTAGGTCATTCATTAAATTCTTTAATTCATTTTGTAATTATTTCTTGTTTAATTTGTTTAATTTCAGCTTATGCCATGCATAGTTAGTAAAGAATTAGTCAAATTAGGATTTTTCCTTGTATCTTGTAATTTAATTAGATAGCCCCAAGCATTCATAAACTGTAGGAAATGATAGGATTTAGGGAGACCGGTCCAACCGGGCGAGTTGGGTGCCTAACGCCTTCCCAACTCGTAATTTGGCACTTATCTGCCTTTGGTGAGACGAGATAGCCATTCCATTTGCGCGAGTCATTAGTGTCCCTCCATTGAGGGACATCATTTATAGGTCCTAGACCTTATCTAGGTGGCGACTCCAGTCTTATTACCCTCTACTGGCATGAGTGGATGGGATCTGAAGATGAAAACTTTCTAGATCCTAGTTTGAGTGTAATGAGGGTAGACAACATTAACTACATGCTAATTCAAATTTCAAATTGAGGATAATTAAATTTTTCTTAATTTTTTCCTTGGTCCTCACATCTAGTTTTAAATTTGCAATGTGCTATAGAAAGGATTGGCGGCCACCGCACCTCTATACACGAGTGTGTGAATCCGCCCAATGGATCAAACACCACTGTCTTCCCACATGCACCCACCATGAAAAGTGTTCGGATCACACACCGCCAATACTTCCCCTGATGCCCTACCCATACCAATACGTAAGCCTCTATTGGCGAGGGCTTGCAAACTGGGCTCGCAACTAACCAATCCTATATGCCATCACAGTAGGCCCTATCCCAGCACAGCTCCCTACGGCATAGAGATAGGGCTCGAGTCTAGTGGCCAAGCCGGAGACCACAGTGCCACTTCCTCCCCCTGATACCCTACCCGCACCAAGCATGCTAAGACAGAAGCGATACAAAAAAGTGCTAGTGTGAGGAATGATCCAAGACCCCAGGCCCTTTCCATTACACACACCAACGAAAACAATCACATGCCTAACACACAAACCTAGCATAGCGAGTATGCATAAACAATATAATAACTAAAAGTAAAGATGACATGTGAGTATGCACAAACACCATTCCACATAATCATAATTATTAATAACGTTTTACTGTTATTAAGTTATTAGGGTTTATGTCCGATTCCCTTACCTGACGCATGATTGCTAGCTTGCTCCATGTCACAGAATCCAAACTCCCTATCACAAGGTCTTACACGATGTTAGGGTTGAATTAGAATTAGTTTCTTAGGGTTTACGTTGGTCGGAAACCAACTGGGATTGAAAACACCCTCACAGTGCATAACGATCGCAGGTACCGATCGCATCACTATGGGGCAAGGTGCGGCCCGTATGGTCGACCGGTCCCCCACAGACCAGCTCCCAAGAGGTACCGATCGCAGTACCGGTCACACATAGTGCAACCAGTATAGTCGACCGGTATGCCTCCGGAAGACCACCATCTTGGTGTTCGCCTTCCGTCGGTCACCCACTACGGCTGTTAAGATTTCTCCTATGCATTCTAGGCCTGAGCAATGAGTTAGGGTTGTCTTAAGTTTCATTCAAGTCCTAGTTCCTATGATTTCTTCGCCTAGAATTCGAATCTAGGGTTTAACGAACAATTAGAGTGCAAAATAAGGGTTTTAGATCAATACCTAGCCTCGCCTAGTATTGATCAAGTCATGATCAATCATCTATAATGCTTAACATAGAGAGAAATTCAAACACTTACCGTTGGTTCACAACTACGGTGTTCTTCGTCCAACGACGGCTCCTCTCCCACCTTTCTTAGCTCTTTCTCCTCTTCCGATCTCTTTCTCCTCTCTAGGGTTTGTGAGAAACAATCAAAGAGGTTTAAGGAGGTTTAAGGGTCCTTAAATAGACTAGGTTGGGGTTTAGGAAGTTTTCGTACATTAGGAAAGTCCCTAGGCTCGAGATTTGGCAAGCGGGACCCACAGAGATCCATTTTTGGATCTAACTAGTCTGTCTGCGCGAACATACCGGTCGACCGGTATATAGACCATAAGACCGGTATGAAAATATCATATCTTTAGGTCTGTTTTCATACTTGGTTATCATCCCCTCATCCCGTCTGACCCGGTGATGATTGGAAGAGTTGTTACGACATGAAATAGAGGTTTAGATCGGGTTCATGGAGTGCGGGTCTTACACAGGAACTTACCGTTGGGTCACGAACTTTGGTGTTCTTCGTCCATTGGAGGCTCCTCTTTAACCTTTCTCAGCTCCTTCTCCTCTTCAGATCTCCTTCACCTCTCTAGGGTTTATGAAAATCAATCAAAGAGGTTTAAGGAGGTTTAGAGGTCCTTAAATAGGCTAGGATGGGGTTTAGGGAAGTTTTTCTACGTTAGGAAAGTCTCTAGGACTGAGATTTGGCAAGCAGGACCCACAGAGATCCGTTTCAAGATCTAACTAGTCTACCTGAGTAGACATACCGATCGATCGGTATATAGACCGGTATCATGAGACCGGTATCATGAGACCGGTATGAAAATTATCTCTATTTTGGTCCATTTTTGTACCTGATTGTCATCTAATCGTCCCGTCTAGTCCGATTATGATTGGAAGACTTGTTATGACATGAAATAGAGGTTTAGGTCGGGTTCATGGAGTGCGGGTCTTACATTTGTCCTAAGCATAAGGCGTCCCGTTCTGAGAAAGATGAAACGAAAAAGTGCAAGGATCATCAAGGATATACAATCCTTTCAAGGAAGTCACAGAGAGTTGTGCCCCGACTCGGCTTCGGATAAAATGAAAACAACGTTGTTCTATAATCATGATTTATCCGGCCAGGTAGCATATTTAATAGAAAATCTCTAGAACACTCTTTGCGAAAACAAACAAAAGGTCACTCACAAGGTAATTTATCAGCTGGCAGATTATATCTGTCACCACGAACAGCGGGGGGAGGGGGGAGAAAAAAGAGGTTACTTTTGGAGATTGTTTAGCCCAAATTGAAAATCATCAAAAAGCTATGGCTGGAACCTTTTCTAACTCAACAGAGGAGTTACTGAAGATACAAGAGTTAAGACAGAAAATCCTAGTCTTACCAAATGAAATTACAAAAAAAAAAAAAAAAAAAACAAAAGAAATAGATTTTGATACATGGCTAGTTAAATATCAACACCACTTTGTTAAATATCTGGGATATCCATCAATAAAAATAGAATCTCATATGTTTAACATGACTCCAGTTGAATTAAAATTAGTCTCCTAGATTAAGGTGGATAGAAATAATACGGGCTAGTTAAGCCAGCCAACTCTCAAGTATTGTTTGCAATGCTTTTTAGTCGCTATGTCCTACGATTTCTTCTAGAGTTTGGTTCCAAAGTTATGCGACACTAGTCGAACGTGATGAACAAGCGTATCATGCTTCTTATCAAGTTTGGTATTTAACAGAGATATATAATCCTGAATCTACAAAGCCTGTAGGGCATTACTCCATGGATTAACCATTACATACTGTGTTAGTGAACCACATAATATCTTGTGTTGTGGACTGTGTTTATTTTGTATCTTATGAAGTACATGGAATGGCTTGTAGGATGGGTGTGCGCAACATGGTAGACCTGGCCAAGTATTCATCTCAAAGTGATTTATGTCATTAAATAGACCTTTGTATGTGGTTGACAAAAGATGGTACACCAGATGTGTTGGAGTAATTTTCGCTATTGTTCTGCATGGTAGGCTTGATGACTGGATCAAAGTAAATGATGATTTTTGTGTAATTAGATTCCATGGCCACGCAAGGTCAATGGTGACTTTATAATTAATATAGCCAAAGTAAGAAATTGTAAGATAATTTTATGGGTTAAATTAATTATAAGGTTAGTTGGTTCAGTAGGAGTCTGGTTACAAGTAAACTAGTTTAAGTATGATTAGAGATGGACTAGCCTAATCCACTGTGGGACTGGTCCAAGGTTGGGGTGGTATTATAAATACCAATAGTTAGGGTCCCCACAGGCACGGTGTTATTTTCCTCTCATGTTCCCATACGCAGAGAGAAGTCAAGAGATCCCCAACAGGCTATCGAAGACTCTAATCCAAGCATTCAAAGCTAAAGAAACGGTCAAAAATCAATCTTCAACGTACATGTATATGATGTACATTGTTTATTGTATCCCATTGTGTTCTAGGTATTGTGTGGTGATCCTTGGGTTAACAGAAACCCTAACGGGATAAATTCCATTATGGATTTGATTGGGAAACCTAAAGGAGATCTTTAAATTCTTACACCTACTACTAAAGCTATTCAACCATTCTTGGTGGTTTTTCTTGGGCTTGTAAGTATAACATTAATTGATTACCATAGTACCACAGATTGAGAGATAACTCACTTCAAAAGCAGACTTAAGAGGGAGTGAGGGACACTTATACTGAGCCATAATTTATACGCAGACTTGTTGATGGTTCTCATCTTAGACTGACTGGGGTGCTTCAATTGATTAACCATGACTCTACTTGAAAGATTACTTGATCCAAAAAGTAAACATATTCATTGTGCTTCTATAGCTGGTGCTATTACTTCATGCAAAACATATAGCATACCCTGTTCCTTGACTATATAATTATGACTTGTTTAAATAATCTGATCAACCATAATATTTCAGAATGAACAAATGTAATCTTCTTACCAACTGCAAGATTTTAAAACCTCCCTTAAGTTTCCAAATTCAGCATTATCTTTTTTACATTGTAAAGTCATCTAACTTTTCCTTTGTTTACCTTTTTCAATTTTGGGAACATCCTTTGAGTTTGATGACATGATGAAGATCAATTTATATTTAAAATTAATTGATTAAGTTATATTGATCAATTCAAAAATAGAAAAGTTTACAGTGCCATTTTATCCATAAGCATGTAGTTTATTTGTAAATGAGATATTTTTCAAGTTAAAATTAAATTCAAAGTATGGAAATGTTTTTTTTCTTTGGAAATAAAGAAGTTTGATGATCATTTTAAGTTTCATTTAGTGCATGTGGTGTCGAATTATTTCTTTCTACGGGTATACGTGGTTTAGCTATCATGTCTTTATCTTTTGATATTTCATATGCTGATTTTTGTACTATGCAGGATTTAGATGACAAGAGAAAAGGAAAAGGATAGATCCTCTTTTCAGCGTTGGTTACATTTACACTTTTCATTGCCATTCTTTATTGTAAAGATAAAAATAAATAAAGATCTTCATTAATTTTTTTTCTTTTGTAGGAAGGTTTTCATTTTTGTGTACTCTATTTTGTAACAATAAGAACATGTGTATCATGGTAATTGTAAATTGTAACTCATGTAATTGCAATACCACGGATCAGGACAGTGAGCTACCAAAAATGGTTCCTGTGATTCGTTTAACCAGCACAATAGCTGGTTTTCTATTTCTTCTCGCTCTATGCGTGCCCACTCCGCTTCTGGCATGATTTCTTCTCTAATCTTTCGAGTTGGTGTTTTCTGAGAGAAAGGTAGTTTTTTCGTGTCTGAGGTGATGGATAGGAACATTGTTCCTATCTCCCAAAATACTGATGAAACAGCAAATAATATGAGATATGGTTCTACTGGGATCCAGTATGACAGTAGAGCAAATGATGGAGAAAATCTGGATTTTGACGAAGATAGTACAGTATCTTTGAAGACGTTGAACCAGATAGGAACTTTTTCCAACCAGAGTTAACTCTTGTCGGAAAAGTTTTCGCATGCAAACCATACCGTCGTCAAGCAATGACGGAAGGCCTTCCAGCAGCATGGAGTACCAGGGGTGGAGTTCAGGTATCTTTTTTCGACACTGACATGTATCTCTTTACATTTAAGCACGAAATGGACCTGCAAAATGTTATCCGTGACTCACCCTGGCTTGTTAGTGGGAATCTCCTGATACTTGAGAAGTGGAATGATAAACATATATGGAGTTTTGAAGATTATAGTATATGGGTGCAATTTCTTGGAGTTCCTTTTGATCTGTTATATGAGATCCATGCTTCTAGGTTGGTATCTAAAGTTGGAAAACCGACTTCCATCATAGTGGTGGACTGTTTTGTCGGAAGAAAACCAGTTACCATCCTTCAGGCTAGAGTATCAATTAAGGTTAGCCAGCCACTGAGAAGTTATCTGAACATTAAACGTCGTATGCAGCCTGTATGCAGCCTGAGCAAAAAGTCAGTTTGAAATATGAAAAACTCCCCTTCTTTTTTTACTACTATGGTTTGGTCCATCATGATCTAAGCCACTGTGTCAAGTTCTTTGAGGAAAGTAAAGATCATAGACGGGATCACAGCTGCCCATCAATTACAAGTTGTCCTCTGGCTTCTAAACGGAGGTTTGATGCAAACATGAAGGGTATAACAATCTCAGGCAGAGTTTTAGAAAAAGCCCGTTTACTATGGTCAATAGATGAGCTATTGCAGAATTGCATGGACAGGAAATCTACTTCTTCTCCGGCAAGTTCAGAGTCGGAGGAAGTCCGACGGGCGCCAGTGTCTAATCTGAAAATCAAAAGTATAATGACGTTTCGGGTTTCAAGGAAGCTGTTAATGACCACATGACATGGGGCACCTTCATGCATGAGTTATGAAGAGAAGTAGGAGGCGCATCCAATTACCAAGGTGAGTTGACTGCTCAAGGTAATGAAGATATGGCGTTTCCGGTTAATCAAGAGCATGCGTATGGGACTCCACAACCAACACCATTTACTTTTCAACAGCAAGCTATTATATCTGCATTTACAATGAAAAATCCCGATATAGCAGCAACCATTCTCAATCTGACCCCAAAATTTTCGGAGTTCTCCATTTTGAACCCTATTCAGAAGGCGGTGCAACATCAGACCAATATCTTCGTGAACTAGAACCGGCCTCCCTGGACTTAAATGAGGATCAGTATCAGAATCAGATCTCAACAACGGGACAAGAAGGTGGGACCCAAAACTCAACCTGTGGCAAGTTGTCCACCATAGAAGAGGTTACTCAACAACATCAAGTTACTCAAATTCACACGGGAGACCAACAACAGCTTAGATCTTCTTCTACCCAACAAGGAACTAAGAAGGCAAGGTCTTCTCTCACTGATATGGAGCAATATGATAATTCAGCAGGTTATTTTTTATCGAATGGCCTGTGGCGGTTGGGGAGAATCAGCCCCATGGGTCGCCATGAAAATCATAAGTTGGAACTGTCAAGGTTTGGGGAGTACCTTGACAGTTCAAGCTCTTAAAAATCTCCTTAGGTCGGATGAACCTGATATGATTTTCTAAATGGGGACAAAAAAATAGAAGTGAAAAGATGGAGAATCTCTTCAGGAAACTAAAATTGAACAATTTTTTCTTGGTGGACCCGGTTGGGCTGTCAGGTGGTCTTGCCCTTATTTGGAAGGATCATATACATATTAATATTCTTGATTCTTGCACCCGTTTCATAGATGTTTTTATTAGAAGGCCCAATTTCAATTCATGCTGCATCACTTTTGTATATGGGGAGCCGAACAAGGGAAGGAAAGCAAACTTTTGGCAAAATTTGCTCCAATCAAATTTTCATGGAGATGATGACTGGGTATGCATTGGCGATTTTAATTCGTACCTAAGCTGGCATGAGAAGGAAGGTAGCACTCAACCTCCAAGCAAGGATTGCAAAAATTTTAAGGATTTTCTAGATAATTGTTGTTTTATGAAATTCCTTCTAAAAGGCCAAGAAAGATTTGAGGAGTCTTTGGTCATTATAAAACCTGCATTAGGTTCGGATCACAACCCTGTTATGTTGGACACTCAAGGGGCAGCCTTTAAAGGTATCCGACCCTTTAGGTTTGAAGCTATGTGGATGCAACACCCAGATGTTCTAAGGTGCATGGTGGACAAAGGATGGAATCAATCCTATGGTTGTATCGATTTTCGAGATCTCTTGGGGAGATTTCAAAGTTGTAAAAAAAGCCTAAAAGAGTGGAACAGAAGGTGTTTTGGGAGGATTCAACAGAATATTTCAAATTTAAAGAATATCCTTATTGAGGCTCAAGATGAATCAGGCCTAAATTACTCTATTGACAGGGAACTGGAGATTATGATGCAATTGGAAAATGAGCTTTTGAAGGAGGAAATGATGTGGCATCAAAAGTCAAGGATTAGCTGGCTTAATTGGGGTGATCAAAACACAAAATTCTTTCATGCTGCCACCAATCAAAGAAGATGCCGAAATCGGGTAACCCAGCTCAAGCTTCCAAACGGAGACTGGACAAGTAAGGAATCTCTCATTTATTCTGAATTTTATTCTTATTTTAAGGATATTTATTCACAAGAAGCATTGATATTGATTTTATTAGAGAGTCCATCCAATTTATACAACCGAAAGTTTCGGTTAATGCCAATGAGGAGTTATGCAAAATTCGTATTCACATCGTGTCCTCCCAAAATCATTGGGAGGAGACGATGTGGACTCGCAAAATTCCGGATGAAAAAGAGATTTACTCGGCCCTTAAGTTGATGGCCCCTTATAAGTCGTCTGGGCCCGACGGTTTCCCACCTATTTTCTTTCAAAAATATTGGGGAATCACCAAAGAGGCTATTATAGGTTTCATTCAGGATTTTCTCTCCAATGGTAATATGCCAAGAGATTTAAACCGAACCTACATATGCCTGATCCCCAAAACTGAAAGCCCTGAATCGGGGGAGAATTATAGACCCATCAATTTGTGTGGAGTATGTACAAAAATAATATCAAAGATTATTGCTATTGGGTTAAAACCATTTCTGGAAGAGATTGTGGGCCCAGCTCAGTCAGCTTTTATACCAAATCGCTTCATATCTGATAATATTCTCATAGCTCATGAAACTTTAAATTTTATTAAAAAAAGAAAGAAAAGAAAGAACTATCTCATGGCTATGAAGGTGGATCTCCAAAAAGCTTATGATAAGCTGGAGTGGAATTTCATCGAAGCTATTCTTTTGAGGTTCGGCTTTTCTAACAAATGGGTATCATTGGTTATGCAGCTTATTTCTACTATTTCATATACTCTGCCCATAAATGGTGCAGAAAGAGGACACTTCAATCCTTCAAGAGGTATACGACAAGGTGACCCTCTCTCTCCTGCCTTATTCATTATATGTGCTAAGGCTTTATCCTCCTTAATTCAACAAGCAGGACAGGAAAAATTAATTTCTGGCATTAAATTCCACAGAACTGGGAATGCTATTTCCCACCTTCTATTCGCAGATGACTGCCTCTTGTTTTGTAAAGCAAACCTCCAACAAATCACATCACTAAAGAATTGCTTGGATACTTATTGTGCTATATCTGGACAGAGTATAAATCTGAAAAAAAATCCTCCCTCATGTTTAGTCCAAATACCCCCCGCCAGATTCAGGAGGTGGTTTTCTCGTATATTGAAAATCTCCTATGGGGATGGACCTTAAAAATATCTTGGTCTGCCCTCAGAAATAGGCCTATCAAAGAAGAATGCTTTCAAGGATAATCTTGAGAAGACCACAAACATACTAAATGGGTGGAATGCAAATTTGTTATCTCATGCAGGGAAGGAGGTATTAATCAAAGCTGTGGCTCTTCCAATGTCAAATTATGTGGCATCGCACTTCAAGCTTCCCAACTCTTTTCATCACTCAATTCGAAAGGCTACAACAAAGTTTCTGTGGAGTAAAGGAGGTAAGCAGAGTGGTACTCATTGGATTTCTTGGGATAGACTTACATTATCAAAAGAAAAGGGAGGTCTGGGTTTAAGGGACCCTCTCCTCCACAATAAGGCGCTATTGGCTAAGTTGGCTTGGAGGCATCTTTTAAATCCGGATTCTTTAGGGGTAGAGTAATGAAATCTATTTATTTACCAAAAAGTGATTTTCTTAATGCAAAATTTGGAAATAGACCCTCTTAGGCTTGGAGAAGTATTCTAGAAGGCCAACAAGTTTTGGAGGAGGGTATTATTTGACATGTGGGTAATAAAATTAGAATTTGGGAGGATCCATGGATCCCCAATATTCCTCATTTTAGGCCTTCTTCTCCTAAAAATCCAGATTATGATATTAATTTGGTAAGTGACCTCATTGATGCTGAAAATAGAAGTTGGAACAAAGATCTTATCTTGAAAAATTTTTCCTATTCAGAGGCCAAAGAGACTTTAAATATTCATTTAAGTATTTTCCCAAAAGAAGACCACTTTTATTTGGGGAGCTTCAAAATCTGGAGTTTTTTTTGTAAAATCAACTTACCATCTTCTCAAGAACAAGGCGGAGTCCGAATTGATGTCATTTCCTTCGACTTCTAAAGTTCCAAAATGGAGTTTAATTCCAATGTAGGTACCCCTGCACGACCTTTCGTACCACCAACCTCCTGAGCAATCCCCGTCCCCTTCTCTGCCCTGGACCAGTGACGCTGAGAACCACCCCTCCGCCTTTTACGCCGATGCACAAACTCCCCAAAAGAAACCTGACCAGGTAGCATCACACCTGTCCGACCCTGATCAGCCACGATAGAGCTAATCAGATCAGAATGGATCACCAGAAAAGCAACCTGACCTGCGACAACCGCTCCTGTACAACACCCGCCATCACCTACTCACCAAGTTGCCTGATAGGAACCTCGCCAGACCTTCCCGAGAGACCGCCCCCTTCCTGCTGCAGCCCTTGTATAGGGACCTCAACAAGCTTTTTTCTTTCAATAGCCGGCCAAATGACTACAGTACCGTGGGTTCCCGCCTGTCCTTCAACCCCTACTGCTGGTGTGCATCCTCTGTCCTCGCGATACAAGCAAGACCTGGGCCCCGAGACCCCAGCGACAATGCCGCTGGTAAAACCTTGGTGTCTAACGCAAATATCGTTGGAACCCTAGCTTCATTAATCAAAACCCTAGTAGCTGCCTCCAACATCCTAGATTCCGCAGTAATCGGCTTTGGAACCCTAGAACACAGAGGATAGCCAAGGTGCCCCGCTGTCCTCATCGCAGTAACCGGCTTTGGAACCCTAAAACAAGGGTGCCATTTTTCCCAAACAAACATCCACACACTCATATTTACAAAAGTCTTGCGTGCTATCTGGTGATAGAAAAAAATATATACAACATCATGCTCAAAAGTTACATAACTATGATTACCTATTTACAATGATTTAGTTTCTTCCAAAAACTTTCTTAAACAAACATAAAGGATTATAGGGACTCAAGTGCTTCCCTCTTCAGGGACTTGTTCCTCAAACCCCGACATAACCTCTTTACTTTCATTTCTTCCCTCTGAAACATTTAATGATTATGGAATGAGCTCAACAGCTTAGTGAAGAAAAATCATATACTTACACATCAAGCAAAACAACCAACATAACAACACATTCCAATGATATAAATTACCAAACACATAAACAAAATACAGTAAGCAGTTTTATGAACATTTAGAATGTAAATACACATGAACAATAAATTCAACAAAAACATATGTAAATGAATTCCAAATTAAACAATTCTAACAACTTATTTTATAGATATCCTAGGCTTGGGGTCTGTGCTTGCTGCAGTGGGCACAAATAGTTGGAGCCGTGATATGCGCATTTCCTCGTGGTTTACGCATTTTCTCATGGGATCACACATTTCCTCATGGGGTCCTTAAGCTGACCAGGTTACCATGGAGTCCTTAAGCTGACCAGGCTACCACGGAGTCCTTAAACTGACCAGGCTAACATATCACGTATCTCTACTCATTATCTAACCCCTTAATGAGAAAGAGGCAGCAATCACGGGTTCTAACATTTATTTGTTCTTACTTTTCACTCATACATTTTCCACTCCACTATCCTAGTGCTAGTGGCTTGTCTGACTATTTTTTATCATCACATTGTCATCACATTGCCACACTGTCTCATTGCTCATTCTTCATGTGATCTTATGCATTCTTGCAATACACAGTTCACTTAAAAGCTTACATCAACATTTACCCAACATTGCACGCCATAGCTCATAACTCATACCATCACATAAAATAACAAGTGCAAGTAAATAATTTTTCTCACAATACACCCAACAGATAAATTCATGCATCAGTTTTCACAAGACATTGTATACCATAGCTCACATTATCACATAAAATATCAAACAAGTGCAAGTAGATAATATTCCCTCACCTCAATAGTGATCAGCTTGATATCCAAACTATCGTCAAACTTACACACTACTAACACCTACACAATATAAATATAAACATCTATAATTAAAAGCTGTAACAAAATTTCTATTTAATTATATTTTCTTCATAACACACTCTCTCCTATCCTCTCGGTCTTTCTTCTCTTTCTTTATTTTTTTTACCTTATTTTTTTTTCTCCTTCCCATAACTCCCATTCTCTCTCTTACCTTTCTCGGTTCTTCTTCCCATCTCTCTCTTCCTACTTCTCTCCAATATGTTCTCCTTATTTATTTTTTAGGAAAATATCTGCGACACCCCCTGCAGGTTATCTAAATCTCACCCACCCGCCATTCTTTGAGGTAATATCCCTAACACCCCCTACTTTTGAAAAGTTGTATCCATAAGACCCCCTCCTTTAAGATATGTCCCTCAATCGATGATATGGCACCATTTTAATTTAATAAATGACAGAACTACCCCTCTCTTTTAATTTTCCAACTTAAAATTTTATTTTGTTTATTTTTATATTAGATATTTTTTTTATGGTAAAAAAATTACATATTACATATTACTCGAAACCAGAAACCCAGAAGACCCACCTTTCAGATCGAGCCATTTTTCCCAGTCCGATCGATCTCTTTTACGGATCTTATAGTTTTTCTCTGTCCAATCTCCTTTTCGACTTCGAGGTTGAGAGTTCCAACTGTTTCTAATTTTTTTGATCAATATTCTGACGAAGATCTGTTCATTTAAGTGACACTATCTTGCAGTCAAGTTTAGTAGAATTCAGCAAATCTGAGATGTTTTTTGACGAACTGTTTGACTAATTTGTGATTCGGATTATTTTCCTGCTTTCCTTTGGTTGCAATTTCGAGTTGATCTTAAATCAACTTTGAGGGGTAATCCACCTTCGATTCGAAAACTAGTTTCATCAAATTCTGAGAGAGAGACGGACGAAATCGAGTGAGGGGTAATCCACCTTCGATTCAAAACTCTGCCAGTGAAAATAAAGAAGCAGAGAGAGTGAGAGACACAACTCTTGCGAAGAGCGAAATACTTCTGTCTGGAAAATCGATCGGAACCCTCTCTATTCAGATAATTAGATTATATAGGTTTTCTTTATTTCTTTCATCTTCATCTGCTTCTCTGAATCAAACCCGTCTTTATTTAATTCTCTCTCTGTCTTATGTCCGTTTTTTGGCACCGGAAGTTGGCAGGAAGATGATTGGATTCTGAGTTTACAGGCTGCAAACTAGTTTTTGTTTAACCTTAAAGAGGTTGACGAGTATTCTTTTCATTCGTGGACGGTATAGGTTGAAATAAAAGTTAGAATATTTGAGTCAAATGAATTGTGTTAGGATTCTTTTGAGGCTTTGATCGAAGTTGCAAGAGTGAACAACTTTCCCTTTCTTTATGATTAAACTAAATGACGAATGAGATAGTTTTGTTCAAAATGACAGGATCAGTAAGTTCTAGAAAATGGCAACGACTAGGCATCTTCCCATCTAAAGAGGAAAGGTTTTAGACAAGATAAGCAGTGGTATTTTGGTGAAGCTAGTTTGAGCTTGTTGGCAACGTGCAGGTATCTTCCAGGCTCCAGCGGCCTGCCTCAAGGCTTTGGAACAATCTACTCTGGCGGATTTAGAAACATCTTGAAAACAGAGTATATAATTGCGCACCAGAGCATTCGCGATAGCTTGAAAAAATACACACCGTGAGAGTTAACAGAAATCGCCGGAGAACCCTTGTCGGAGGTTAGGGAAACCAATAGACGCCGGTGTCTTCGGTGGCTTGGTAATGGGCGACCAAGCCATGTGCACCCATGCCATGCGCGGCATTGGGCTTGCAGGCCTTGCTGCCTTGTGGGCCTACTTCTGTGCTTGCTGCATGACACTGCTGCTGGCCATGTGGCTAGCACTTGGTGTCGGCCTATGGCTGTGCCATGCGGCTGGCTGGCCATGTAGGGCTGCCACTGTGGTAATACAGTTTTAAAAAATAACCCCCCCCCCACCCCCCAAGTCTCCCTTCTAAAAAAATTCCCCCAAAAACACAATATGGGGTTGAGCCAACTTAGGGTTTATTGGCCAATTTATTTTAAATACTTTTATACAATATCTATGGTCACTACGGCTAGGGCGCGCCATGGTGGCATGCCACCTTGGCACAGTGGGTCCCACCACATTTTTCTCTCTCCTCTTTCTCTCTCCTCATTCTCTCTCTACATCTTCTTTCTCTTCTTTCTCTCTCCTCCTCTCTCTTGTCTCTATTTCTTCAATAGCTGTCTCTTCTAATTCTGAAACTCTATCACACACCATTAGTATTACTATCACATCATCAGTTGGGCCCGTAGTCAGTCTCTCATACCATTCAACTCGCTACAAGTCATCTGAAACACATGTAGAACACTGTAGAACACACAAGCGAATTTACCACATCTGTGCCACTGCACTGACACTCTCTCTCCTGCACTGACAATCTCTCTCCTCATTTCTCTGATTGAATGCTTACAAACACTGTCACATTAGCCAAATTGTCAACAATGACAACACAAAGTCCAACAATCTCCCCCTTTGGAATTGTTGACAACTCATTCTGCACATAAGATCTTTCTCCCCCTTTGACAACAAATACAAAGGGGCATGCCACATAAGAGTGCCCACCGCATCTTTCCAATCCTATGGGTACAAAAAAAAAAATAATAAACCATTATATCAACACATAAAAATATCACAGAACTCCCCTCTGAGTCCAAGATGAGGAGAGGAAGAATAACAAGCATATACCACTCAACATAAAAAATACCGAAGGACTCCCCCTAAGTCCATCATCGGGAGCAAAAGGATATTACAAATACACACTGTTCCCCCTCACGCCAAGCACATCACTGTTTGGTGAGCATGGTCATGCATGAATCTTTGACACTCTCTGTCAAAGTTTATAAGTCTAGAAGTTCTATGTCCTGAAGCCACAATCTTGCCACTATCAACTCTTTTGATCTCACATCCCTATTTATTGAAGATCACTTCATGCTCTCTGTCACAAATCTGATTGATGCTAAGAACGTTGTGCCTGAGTCCTGACACATAAAACACATCATGAAGTTTCACCTTCCCATTGTTGATGCTGATAGAACCCTTTCCAGTTACCTTGGCCCCTTCATTGTTTCCAAACTTCACTATACCTCCCTCATACTGCTAAAGCTCCTGAAACATTTTCTTGTCACCAGTCATGTGACTAGAGCATCCACTATCAAGTATCCAAGGAAATGACTTGTCTTGTGTCTTGAGAGTTGTCTCGAAGCATACAACATCATTACTTTGTCCTTCTACAAAATCTGCAATGAATTTCTTTTTCCACACTTTTTTAACAACTAGTGGAGTCTTTTTATTCATTGTCTGCTTAGCCTTTCTTTGACCACTCTCCCTTTGCTGTGACACTTTTTGAGGTCTTCTTCCTACAACTCTTTGTCGAGGTGGTGTGAATGGAAAAATGGTTCTGCACTCACTTGCAAAATGCTCATAATTATGACAATTGGAGCACTCAACAAAATTTTCTTCAAGGGAAACAAATTGATTTCTGCTTTCAAATTTGACTTCTCTCATGTTGAATTTGCAGGTAGCTATATTGTGACCATAGACATTGCATTTAAAACAATATCCCTGAAAATAAGATTTTGACCTAGAAGGTGCCATGTACCTCATCTGTCTCTGTGGTGCACTAAGATAATTTCTTCCATAGAAATTACACTGCTCCACTCGCTTGCCTTGCCTTGCATTATTAATCTGTGGAACAGGAACTTGTTTTTCTTCTTGAACATAAATCAGAGTTTTTCCCTTTCTACTCTCTTTCACAAAAGATATGGGCCCTTTTCTCTTTGAGTTGTCACTATTAGAAGTCTCTCCCTTATCAAAACCAAGACCAAATTTTACATTGGAAAGTCTTTTGAGAATTTTTAATTCCATCTAGCTTGCTGCTACTAGGGTGCACTGGAGTGTCGCTTGGCTCATCAGGTTGAGTTAATTTTTGTTGTCTCTCAAGCTCTTCTTCTTCAAACTCAATCACTTTTGCCTTCAAAATTGCAAACTCCTTCTCGTACTCTTCATATTGATTAATCACAGTAGATTGTTCTTCTAGTTGAGCTTTCAAAGCTACATTCTCTGTTATTAACCTGGAATGATCTGCAGATGTCTGTGTAAGCTGAGTCTTGAGATTGTCAATAATCTTCTTGGACTCTACATCTTGAACTCTCAGTTTTTGAATTAGCTTTTTCTGCTTTTTAACTTCTTGTGAGGCAAGCTTATTATATTTCCTTTCCTTCTTGAGTTCCTTCATAGCTGCAGCAAACTCTTCCTCAAAATTCACCTCACCTTCTTCATCATCACCAGAGCTTGAATCTTCATTCTCATCTTCTTCAATGTTGTTTGAGGTAACTTCTTTATTTTTGTTCTCCTTCTAATCTTCAATGAAAACCATAAACAAAGTCTCACTTGGCTCACCTTCTATAACATCATCTGAGTCATCATCTGAAGTGTCACTATTCCTCTTGGAAATAATGTTTTTTCTTTTAGGCTTGTTCTTCTTGAAGCTCTTGGCCTTGTAACTGTCGTTGATGTCATCTTCATCATCACTATCAAATATGTTGATCAATCTATCTCAGACCTCTTTTGCTGTCTTGTAGTCCATTACTTTAGTCAGTTCACTATTTGTTAGTCCCCCTTGAATAGCATTTAAAGTTTTTCTATTATTTTCAAAAAATTTCTTATCTATTGCAGTGGGAGCACTTTGTCATGTGGAGTGTAGTCATTCTCAATTAAAGTTCATACATCAAACCCAAGAAACCCTATGTAGATCATCATTCTTCTTTTCCAAAATACATAATCTGTCCCATCAAACTACGAGGGTTTGTAAGAACCTTCCCCTGATGCCATAACTGTATTCTGATCTCTCAGTTACTGATTAAGCTGTCACTGAGCCTGGTGCTCTGATACCAATTGATGAACTTGATATGACACTGAGGGGGGATGAATCAGTGTCTGAAAATTCTCCTTAATTATTTACTGCTGCCCAAAGCTGATGGAAACCTAACTTTTCACACACACATAAGCGCATGCAAATCTACCTCACTACCACTCAGTGGCCAGGTCTACCAGATTTGCACACCCATCCTGTAAGTCATTCCACGCACTTCAAAATATAACAGAAAACAAAACAATGGACACAGGGATATTACGTGGTTCACCAACACAGTGTGTGATGGCTAGTCCACGGAGTAATGCCCAACGGGCTCCGTATTTACTCAACACTCAACTTTTAGTCTTTTACAAGACAAGAATATTAACCCTAAGTTTTCCCAGCATAAAACTGAGAAGGCAAACCAACGCCAAGATTCAGGCTTAACAGCCAGTGTCCAGCACCCACTGAACACACCAGGCTTAACCCGCACCAATGGGAAGCAAATAACAATTTTTTAGGCTTATAATTATGCCTTACAATTTTCCCCAACTACCTAGGTATTCAACAATTTTCACCTACGCTAGCATACAATATATTGAAAGCATAAATAGATAGGGAATTGAAAATCTCACAAATAATACTTTCGAATGGCCAACAATCTCTCTGAAGCTTCACACTGCCCTCGGGTACTCTCTAATAGCCATCAATGATGATAGAAAACGATTTACAGAGCACACATCGCTCACAGGCTTCCAATCTCTTCTACACAACCCATAATCACCATGAATGTAAACATAAATGCTCTACTGACCTCTCATAAGGATTTAGCACTCCATTGATGCACAGAGAAGAGGTAGTTGGTGATTGATCACTCCCACATGGCACGAAACCCTAAAAAACCTTCTCTCTGCCTTCAAAACATTCTTTTCAATTTTTCTCTTTCTTTTTATGACTCCTAACGGCTCCCAATGTATAGAGCATCCGAAAATATGAAAACTGCAACTTGAACGGATCGATTTGGAGCTCGGATGAGAAAGTTATGACAGTTTGAAGTTCGACCAACCAAAACATTCAAAATAGAATCTTTCCTTTCATAACCATGCACCCGCGCCGCACCATAGCCGTGCCGCACCGATGCGTTGTCGAGATCGTATTGGCGGAGATGGAATCACCTTCGTACACCATCTGATCTTACTCAAAAAGGCGGGATTGCCTATTGAGCGTCGAATCAAATCAAATCGCGTCAGGCGCGATCGGCTTCATTCTTGGCTCTTAGATTATGATCCGTCCGTTGTCGCACCGTAGACGCGCAGCACACCTAATCATGGAAACCCTTTCATGTGACAGGATACAATTTATTAATCTGCGGTGTCACATCCCAATTCTGAACCAACCAGAATGGTGTGAGTGAACCGTCATTGAACCAGCGGTTCACACCAGGATCTCGAATAGACCGTGTCCACTCATACAAACCATTGCACATAACCACAATCAGAATATAATAATACAGCGGAAGTCTTTAAATAAAATGAACTGAGAATCTATTGATAAATTTAAATAAAATATCTAATTATTTAAATCCAAACATAAAATATAATATCCTTACATTCACTTAATCCAATTGAAAATAAATAAAAGTCAAATCAAATGTACACGCAGAAAGGGCACTCGCATGAAGCATCATGCTCGTCCTCTCCTGCCTGCACATCCATAGCAGCAACGCCACCATACGCCGGAGCGTTCACGTAGTCATCCACTGTGTAACCTGCATCAATATCTAAAAACATGTATATATACAAATGGTGAGCTCACAACTCAGTTCAGTAAGACAATCAGACAGTTTCATAATATTATGCATGAGTAACAATCATTTATGCTGTGGTCTGGTTTAAGTTTGCAATGTGCTATAAAAAGGTTTGGTGACCGCCTCACCTCTATACACAAGTGTGTGGCACCGCACAGCAGATCACACTACCGCCGGCCCACATGCACCCATCATGGAATAGAGATAGAGCTAAGGTATACCCACACCTCCCCTGATACTCTACCCATACCAGTACCTAAGCTCCTACTGGCCAGGACTCGCAAATTGGGCTCGCAACTAACCAATCCTATATGTCATCAATGTAGGCTCTATCCCAGCACAGCCGTCTACGACATAGAGATAGAGCTAGAGCGTGCAGGCCAGGCTGGAGACCACAATACCTCACCTCCCCCTGATACCCTATCCGCAACTAACACACTAAGATAGAACAATACGTAGGTAGACCCTATCCCAACATAACTCCCTATGGCATAGAGATAGAGCTAAAGCATCGTGGACAAGCCAGCGTCGGCATCGGAGACTACAGTGCCACATAACCATGGCCAGGCCAACATCAACATCGGAGACCACCGTACCACGACCTTCCCCTGATACCCCACCCATACCACGCATGTTAAAATATAATACTACAAAAGGTGCCAGTATGAGGAATGATCTCAGGCTTCATGCCCCACTTCACACACCAACGAAAACAATCACATGCCTAACAATCACATCCTATCAATGCATGAACAATAATAATAACCGAAAGTCAAGGATGACATGTGAATATGAACAAACATCACATCATATATATATTCAGGGTTATTAACAACGATTTACTGTCCATTAATTATTAGGGTTTAGGTCAGATTCCCTTACCTGATACTCGTTTGATAGCTTGCTCCACGTCGCAAGATCCAAACGTAATATCACAAAGTCCTACAATATTATTAGGGTTTCATTAGAATAGCTTCTTAGGGTTTCACGTTGGTTGGAAAACCAACGAAGTTACAAAAATACTTTCACAGAGCTGACCGGTTGCATATACCGGTCGTAGCTCTGTGGGGAAAACTGGCGACCGGTATGGTCAGCCGGTCCCCACAGAACAGCCCCCCGAAAGGTACCGGTGACAACATACCGGTCGCACAGGGTGCAACCGGTATAGTCGACCGATATGTCTCCGGAAGACCATACTTTGGGTTTTTCGACTGTCGTCGATCATTCTCCATGGTTTCCAGGGTTTCTCCTATCCATTCTAAGTCTGAGCTTTGAGTTAGAATTATCTCTAACTCATTCAAGTCTAGTTTAGATGATAACCATCCTAGAACTCAAATCCAGGGTTTTACGGCAATTTAGGGTTTAATGTCCAATTAGGGTTTTAAATCAATACCTGTTTTGCATGGTATTGATCCAACCATACAACTATCCTAGAATCATAGAGTAAGAAGAATGATTAAAACATTTATCGTCGACTGGCGTAAGGTGAGCGTCGTTGAACGGCAATGGCGGCACTTCCTAGCTTCTTCTCCTTTCCAACCTCCTTCTCCTCTCTAGGGTTTGTGAGAGATAATGGAAATGATTTGAGGAGGTTTAGAGGTGTTTATATAGGCTAGGATTAGGGTTTAGTAACCCTATTAGGATTAGGAAGGCTCAGGTATTAGGGTTTAGGAAAGTGGGACCCGCAGAGATCCAATTCCGGATCTCCGTAGTCAACTGCGCAGAGCTGACCGGTCGACCAGTACCAAGACCGGTACCATCGACCGGTCAACATAAAATGACACTTATTTGACCGTCTTTGATCCGATTTCGTACCTGTTTGTCATCCGCTCGTCCTGTCTGGCCCGGTGATGATCGGAAGACCTGCTACGACATGAAATCAAGGTTTAGACCGGGTATATGGAGTGCGGGTCTTACATGCGGCTGGCCAATGGTAAGACACGCGGTAGAATCTAACGCTGCCGACTCATATATACATGATCCCGCATTTTGCTGGGCCATCAGATGTGGATCTCGGCTCTGAGTCTTCATCTTGGCGGCCGATCACGCATCTCCTCCTCTTTTTATCCCGAAAATGCCCCTAAACATCATAACAAATGGCGTCTGTAACCATTCTTTTATCAATCCAAATCCCTGTAGAGCCTGTATCGACCGAGAGAACTTCTCTCTAGACCATTCGACCCTCTCTCTTTAAGAAATTTCACCAAACAGGTAATGGGCGACCAAGCCATGCGCACCCATGCCATGCGCGGCAGCGGGCTTGCAGGCCTTGCTGCCTTGCGGGCCTGCTTCTGTGCTTGTTGCATGGCACTGCTGTTGGCCATGTGGCTAGCACTTGGTGTCGGCCTATGGTTGTGCCATGCGGCTGGCTGGCCATGTGGGGCTGCCACTGTGGTGTCACAGGCTCGGTCAAGCTGGCTGCCATGGTGGCATGCCACCTTGGCATAGTGGGTCCCACCCTTTCTCTCTCCTCATTCTCTCTCTAAATCTTCTCTCTTATTTCTCTCTCCTCCTCTCTCGTCTCTATTTCTTCAATAGTTGTCTCTTCTGATTCTGAAACTCTATCACACACCATCAGTATTACTATCACATCATCAGTTGGGTCCACAGTCAGTCTCTCTCATCAAATTTAGTGTAGAATACCATTCAACTCGCTACAAGTCATCTGAAACACATGTAGAACACTGTAGAACGCACAAGCAAACTTACCACATCTGTGCCATTGCTCTGACACTCTCTCCTGCACTGACAATCTCTCTCCTCATTTCTCTGACTGAATGCTTACAAACACTGTCACATCAGCCAAGTTGCCAACAATGACAACACAAAGTCCAACATAAAATACTTTTTCAACATAGATACATGAAACACATCATTTATTCCTAATAAAGCTGATGGTAAACCAAGGCGAAATGCTACGGGTTCAATTCTCTCTAATATCTCATAGGGTCCAACCTACCTCGGACTCAATTTTCCTTTCTTCCCAAATCTCATTACTGCTTTCATAGGAGCAACTTTCAGAATTATTCTATCAACAACAGAGAATTCTAGATCTTTTCGTCTTCTATTCGCATAACTCTTCTATCGGTTTTATGCCGTTCGGATATGTTTCTGAATAATTTCAACTTTTTGACTAGTTTGCTGAACACGTTCTAGCCCCAAAAGTTGACGCTTACTAACTTTATACCAACAAGCTGGAGTTCTCCATCACTTACCATACAATGCTTCCCAATGTGTCATCTTGATTGTTGCTTAATAACTATTATAATAAGCAAACTCTACCAACTTAATATAATTTTCCTAGGTACCCCTGAAGTCCATTACACAGGCACGCAACATGTCCTCCAAAATTCGTATCACCATCTTAGATTGTCCATCTGTCTGGGGTGAAAAACTGTGCTAAAATGTAGCTGAGTACCTAATTATAACAACAATAATAGTAATAATAATAATAATAATAATAATAATAATAATAATAATAATAATAACAACATTAAAACTTACCCGATTGAAAAGATTACCAAAATGCCCCTCAATTACAGATTTTGCCAAAAAGCCCTCTAAAAAAAAAAGCTTCCTCAACTCATTACCATTGAAAATTGGGGTATTACACTGGCTCTTGAAATTGGCTGGTGACGCCACTGGTTTCAGCCCTTTTTAAGAGGGGGAGGTGAGGCATTGAGGGCCCTCAGCTCTCCCTTTCTTCCCCCCTACAATATGGTCCTTCGTAGTCTCCTAGAGTCCCAGCCCACATTAAGCTTAACTTAAAGCCTTTAGATTGAAATTGGCAGGTGATAACACTAGCTTGTAGCCCTTTTAGAGAGGGGGAAGTGAGACAATTGAGGACCCTCAGCTCCCCCTTCCTCACTCCCTCCCATATACTCCTTCCTAGTCTCCAAGAGCCAGTCGATCCCACACTCAGTTTATCTTATAGCCTTAGATTTTGATAAATTTTGATATACTTCCAGGAAAAAAAAAACCTCAAAACCAATCTAATTCACTCTCCCCCAATAACCCACAACACTAACATTAATGTCCAGGAGACAAAACAGATCCAGTAAATAATCCCATAATAAATAGACGGTTTGGGTAAATGTAGCATACCAGATGGACAACACATCGACTGCAATCTTTGCGGTCTTCAGATTCCCAGTCATCAATATAATTATTCTGTAATACCAGTTCTCCAAGCTGTCAAACAAATAGAAGGGGTGAGTTAAGAACCCAAGAATCTCTTATCTCTTTTCGATCAAGACTTCAAATTGAGATTGGAAGACAAACCAGGAATAATGGCATACTAGAGCATGACCCCTGAAGCAGCAAAGAGCTTGAGGAACTCCCGAAGCCCAAAGAAAGCTTCAATGGAGAAACAAGCCCAAAAGAGAGGTCACCAACCACAAACCATGTAAGCAAACAACAAAACCAGAACACACCATGAGAAATTGAGGGTGATTGCAGTTCCTACCAAACCCAGTTTCAGCCGACACACAAAGACCCAACTCATGAAGATATGAACGATTAGACTCACCAGAGAAACCCAGGCAATCATGCACCACAGTCTTGAGCTGGCTCTGCAAGAAAACTCGAGACCATTCCACTAGATTCCTAATATCTTGGATCACTCGCCTTGCTGTTACTTACTCCAGAAACAGCACACCAGAACTGTATACATCACTCTTCTTAGTCAGCTCTTTAGTCACCACATATTCAGTATCCATAAAACCTGCAAAAAATCTAAGAGTTAGGTCTCTTTAGAACCAAAAAAAAGGATAACAAATCTGAAACATCAAACATTTTCAGAATATACAGGTAGCATCACCTCCTAGTATGTGTTACTTTAATTGGATCGAAACAGGAAGGATTCAACCCTTCTGGGTGCTCCCAACGCTATACATGAAATTACAAAAGTTAGCAAATGAACTGATAAGGTGGAGAAAAAGGTAGACAATATTAATGTATGGAAATTACATATCACCTTCTTCTCCCGTATACACGCGTAAGGAGTCTTCCCAGTCGATTGTGTCAACTTCAGATTTTCCCTATTCTGGGAATTATGGGAAGACATCGCCTACCAGTGATAGATGAAGAAAACAGAATCATAGTTTGGTCAATGCACATTTGAGAATTGTTTGTTAATTCATTTAATCAATGGGTATACCTGATGGTCCTCCTTCATCCACATATCTATGAGGTCATCCCACTGCTCCTTAGGAAGACATTTATCAATATGAAGCCTCCTATCTTCGTTTATCTGGTACTTATCAACACGTCTCTCTTCAGTTCGTGCTTGAAAAACTTCCATCTTCTATTGAGCACCACCAAGAACCCACCCCTTCCTTCTATCCAGGAGGTAAATTTTGCCTAAATAGAGAGTAATATATTGTTAGTTTTCTAAATTAAAAGCTACTGCTACTTGTATCTTTTATTACCTGTATTTTGTCCCATTCATCTTTCTTATGGGGTTTTGGAGCATCCTTTCAACTAGCATAATTGAGAGGGAGCACATTACAACTGCGGACCTAGATTCCAATCCAATCATGAGCTAAGCTGTACGCTCACTGCATGCCTACCCATATTCATTCGACTGAATTGGAAATTTTTCCCCCTTCTGCATTGATAAGAGATTATCAAATCTCGTTGTTCCCCTTCCTCTTCGACAAGTATCTGTATCATAACAGATGAAGATTTTCTGGTTGGGAAGCTGAAGATCCACCACGGCAAGCCCATTCGGTACAACTCCTTAGAAATATAATCCCGAGTCATTAACGACCAGATGTTTTGTAATATAATCCCGAGTCATCAGTAACGATTTTTGCATTTTACACATGGACATAAGATGTCTTTCCAGATATTCACTCTATTAGAAAATACTAATTCTATGAAAAATTTTACCTCTTCCATATACTTTGGAGATAACCTGAAGTCTGCATCCCGTGAACCTCTTTCAATCCAACTAATCCTAGCCATTCTTGTACAAGTCACTGGAAAGAAATTTCAATGCAAAAATACTGTTAGCATACATGATTCAATCAACATTTACGAAGATCTACCATCTGATCACAACAGAAAAGTGGGAATTGTTTTAGTTCCTTGTAGACTTCTTCAAGACACCTTAATACAGAGTTCAATTTGAGAGGGAATTGCAGTCTACAAGAGACTATTGGGGAAAGGGTTCTTGTCTAGAGGGAAGGGATGAAGGGATAAAAAAAAAAATTACCATATCACTCCTCACACTTAAGTGATCCCTGTACATTGAATTGGATGGTTAAAAGTCCAGTTAAAATCGATTTGACAGCTCCCAAGGAGTCAGCAAGAAAAGGCATTCTTTTTTCCATCAAATACTGATTTTACTAAAGTGGGGAAACAATACAAGTCAAGGAGTTTGGAGTTAATGATTTTCTATAAAATAATAATTTTATTAAAGAAGGAAAAACAATACAAGTTGAGGAGTTATGCTCCTTGCTTCATGAGGTCAGTCACTATATTATTTGCCCACCTAGCTCTCATTGCAATGAGGTATTCAGTGAGAATGTAAGGTAGCAAATGCATGAGACAAGTTCCAAAGCTAATCTTCATTTGGAACCATTCAATCTCTGTACGCTGAATCACCCTCTATATTAGAAATCATGCATGCCAGCTGATGTGTTAATCTGCAACCCTGTTCAAAGGAGTAATAACTTGGCCCTAATCAAGTTGCTCCCCAATCGGACTTGACAATAATTTCTCAAAGCCAGCTATTTAGGAACCCTGAGATGGATCTAGTAAGAGAGAAATTAGTATTTTCTTGAGGTCATCAAAGTATAAATGCAAATGTACTAATATTGTAGTTAGGTACACAAGAAAAGTTTAGATTAGCTTTAAATCAGAAGGCAGGGTTTTGCTTTCTTAAGATTTGCAGACAATGCAATCAAATGGAAGCAATCTTCAGAGTAACTGCATTAGTACAAAGCGCAGGATTCTAGTTTTCCTTAGATCTCTGTTTCCAAAGCTCTGGGTGTCCAAAACAAAGAATAGGAACTGAGCACCAGCGCAACATAGATTGTTTTCTTAAGATTGAGAGTACAGAAAGCATGGGTGGAGCTGGAAATCATCATAACAATGATTAAGAATTATTTTACTCATCATCCCAGATTTCAGTGAGAAATGTTATTCAGCTACAAAGAAAGTTTGTGGTTTAGGAAAATTTCAAGACAAAAACAAAAGAAGCTGCCAGAGAAGTCATCTTCTCGTGCTCAGATTGCCCAAAGATTGGTTTATGAGATACTAATTCTTTTACTTATAAAGAGAATTATCAAGACATTTGAAGAAAAGAATTAAAGTTCCAAGAAAATCCTTGGATACCTGTTCCTGAACTATTGGTTATCAACATCCCATTAAAGAGTCTGGAAAAGCCTAATACTCAAATGTAGATATTAGCAAAGAGAAATCTGTTTATGCTGCACTTGCAAAGATAACCCCCTATTCAATTGTTGAAATCAAACAATCAAACAAAGAATTTCCATGAAATTAATGGAACCACAGGAAAACAAGGACAAGCACAAGCAGCTGATGGAAGCATATAAAAAAAAAAAAAAGAAAAAAAAGAATTATAGTTGAGACATTGGGAATTCATAAACAAGTTCAACATGAACAACACAATTTTTTAGAAGATCTTATTATGTTTTGCTTCAAATACAGCTTCCAAAACCACAAAGCAGATTTTCTACACACAGGCTACCAAACAGCCTAAATGGGAACAAAATTGCGGCACAGTAATGTACCTCACCATCACAATTTCAAATTGCAGCAAATTCAAAGAATGAACAAACATTCACCTAATCAATGAAGACAAATAAACAGAGACAAGAACATAAAGAGAAGAACGCAAGACCAAAGGAAGAGAAGTAACAGGGTTCCAATGGTGAGCAAGAGACAGATAACGATAATCCCTTTCTTTAAATTTACGGCGGTGACGGAGATGTTGGTCGTGCCGGCCGAAAAAAAGAGAGGCGCTGCTGGAGGTGGGGGTTTAGGGTTTGCTGGTGGTAAACTATGGTGAACTTGATTGAACGAGAGAGAAAAGGAGAGAACCGGATTCTCTCTCTGTATGCTGCCGTGGCGACGTTAGATGATGCTCCTACCAGAGGCAATGGAGGAGGCACTCGTACCAGCTGAGATGGAGGAGTCGCTCGTACCAGCGGAAATGAAGGAGTAGCTCGTACCAGCGGAGATGGAGGAGTTGCTCGTACCAGCGGAGATGGAGGAGTCGCTTGTACCAACAGCGGTGGCTGAGTAGGGATTCAAAACAAGAGAGAAAGAAGAGAGCACGCATAAACTAACGAGGAGTTGTCGGCCGGAAAAGAAGCACCATCAGTAATGGGACCGGGATCGTCTGTAGTGACTGCCGGTGATAATGAGGATATCTAACTGTCACTTGGCAGTCACGATGGAGGGTCTTTTCTGTCACTAATGACTCTTTTTTTTTTTTTTTTTTGGTAATATAAGTCAGTTCTGTATGAAATTAGACAATGTGATTGATTGCTTAAGAAACATTTGAGTGGCTTTGTATAAGGTATTTTTTGAGTATCAAAGTGGAAAGAAAATCGGAATTATGTTAAATATTTTCTAATCAATCATTGCCTTGTTTACCTTTAAAAATCCTGAACTAGTAATTTGCAACTCAAACAAGTTAGAGAACTCCAATAAGAACTTGTAATAACCTCAAAAAAAATAAATAAATAAATAAAAAATAATGGTAAATTATTAAATTCAGAACCTTCTTATCATTTGAGGAATAAAATTTATATCTATAACAAATCGTTTCCAAAGAACCAACAAGATAGCAGTAGGTTTTTTTTTACGCGAATCTTCTAAGCAATCAGGTAATCTAATTTGTTTGAGGTCGTTGCGGAGCTGTAGTACCTTGGGTTCAGTCCTTCCTAAAAACTCTCTAATCTCTGTGTTCATATCTCTATCCAAGAGGACAGTATTTCTTTCATCTAAAGCCTCTCTTTACTTATGGTTTTTTGCTTTCCATTTTCCTAGTGAAAAACTAGGTGTGTTGCCTTACATGCAAGGACAGTCTAACCATAATAAATAGTCCAAGACCTTGAAGGATATTTATTATACACCCATTTATAAGGTAGGTCAACATGGAGTTTTGAAACAGCAATCATGCTGACTTTAACACTTCAAACATAAAGATTTATGAATCATTTGAATAATATAAATTTCTTTAAAATATTGGCAGTTCACTGCATCCATCCAGAATTAACCTAAATTTCTTTAAAATAGTAGCTTGTAATGTCAAACAGTGTCCCAATTCTGAATGAAAGTTGGAACAATGAAGTAGTCTTTTTGCCTGCTTTAGAGTCTACATATTAGTTGTTTTCAAGGAAGGTAGCCGCAGGAAGGGGGATGTGAGGAAAAAAAAAAATTCAAGTGGATTATAATTTAAAATTGAAAACATTAGGGAAGAAATAATATTCTAGGGGAAACAAGGGCAGCCAATGGAAGGAAACTTTGCTAACCTGGAAGCTCTACTCAAGTCCAGTTGGTATTTCTCGTTTGTCCAATTCATCTCAAAACACCTCTTGTTGCTGAGAATAATTGAGGATTGAAGATCCTCCCTAGACCAGGTCAGACCAGCAATGGATGGGCTTTCATACTCCTAATTTCTCCGTTGAATCGATTCAAAGAGGATCTGTTCACTGATCAAAAGCTCAACAGCCAAAGGATCGAAAAACATCATCATTGGTCTCCATTTCCAGATCAGGGGCCAAACAAGAATTAAAATCATTGTTCTCAAGTTCCCGATCAAACACCAATGAAGAACCATCATTACTGATCTCATGTTCCAAACCAGGAGCCAAAGAAGAATCATTGTCACTGTTCTCAAGTTCCAGATCAAAGATCAATGAAGAATCATCATTACTGATCTCATGTTCCAAATCAGGGGCCAAAGAAGAATCACTGTCCCTGTCCTCATGTTCCACATCAGATTCACAAGAACTATCAGCATCCCTGAAAAAATCATATAATATTTTTGATTTCGTCTGGCTTGACAAATCTGATAATTTCATGGCTATGCACCCTCTAACATCCAAAGACTCTAAAGACTCTAATTTGTCCACACCTTGAATCTCTGTTAATTTCTTGCAGTTGCTAACTGATATCGTCTTCAACAACTTTAAGTTTGATAGACTTGGTAATGTTTTAATAGAAATGCACCCGGTAACATCCAAAGACTCTAAAGACTCTAATTTGTCCACACCTTGAATCTCTGTTAATTTCTTGCAGTTGCTAGCTGATATCGTCCTCAACAACTTTAAGTTTGATAGACTTGGTAATGTTTTAATAGAAATGCACCCATCTACAGACAGATCATCTAGAAATTCCAAGCTACCAACTCCTTGAATCTCAGTTAACTTCTCACAGCGCACGATGTGTAATTTCCGTAATTTTGTTAAATTTGACAAATCTGGTAATCTTTCCATTGATTTGCACCAATACACTCTCAATACTTCCAATGACTCCAACTTGTCAACACTTGGGATCTCACTTAACATCCCACACGATCTGAGATTTAACTCTTTCAAGTTCTTCAAGGTTGAGAAATCCGGTGATGCTTTTAGTGATTGGGCTTCAAAAATAGTTAATTCTTCCAAGGATTCCAATCCCTCAAGGCAACCAATCTCTAGTAGCATTTTGAGGCCACTAATAATTAAATACTTTAAGGTCTTCAACTTTGATAAATCTGGTTGTCTAGTGATTGAGTTACAGTAACGGATAACAAAACTTGTCAAATCTTCCAAATCCTCAAGACCCTTGATATCAGATAACTTCTCACAGCCATGAATATTGAATTTCAGCATTTTTTTGGGAAGTTGTATCATTGTCAATGAATGGCACCACCATATATGCAGTTCCTCCAGGGAGTCCAATCCTTGGAGACCCTCAATCTCAGATAATTCATAGCAGGATGAAATATATATGAACACAATATTTTTAAAATCTGACAAATTGGGAATTTTTCTTAATGAATGGCAACTTTCTATTCTCAACTTTTCCAAGGAGTAAAATCCCTGGCGTTCAATCTCAAGTAACTTATAACAGTACAAGATCACAATACACACAAGATTTTTCAAACTTGACAAGTATCGAATTCTTCTTAATGAAATGCAGTACTTTATAATCAACTTTTTTAGGGTGCCCAATCCCTCAAAGCCCTCAATCTCAGATAACTGATAGCAATTACTGATCTCTATAAACACAAGATTTATCAAGTTTGACAAATTTGGAACTTTTATTAAGAAGTTGCACTACTTTATGAACAATTCTTCCAAGGAGTGCAATCCCTCAAGGTCTTCAATCTCAGATATGCCAATACTATTGAGATTTAAATAACTCATTTTTCTCGAGTCCCGTAGCTTCGGCAATTTTCTCAATGCATTACTTTCAATTATCACCAATTTCTGCAGGGAAACTAGTCCCTCAAAACTTTCAATTTTTGTAAGACTGTGGCAAAGAGAGAAAGATACTTCCACTAAATTTCTCATGTCCGAGGTTCCTGATATTTCTCTTAAATTTTTACAACTACTAACATATAAAGATTTCAAGCTAGAAGGAAGCTCTGGGAGTGATTGAAGGTTTTTACACTCGTGCAAAGAAAGTTTTTGGAGCAAAGAAAAGCCAGAAAATGTTGCCGATAGGCTATGAAATGTGATTTCCCATAATTCCAAGTATTCCAAAGAGGATAATCTTCCAATAGCATCAAAATTCTCTCCTTGTGAGATAGTACAATATTTAACACTCAAAGTCTTCAGGTTTCTCAAATTACCTATTGAATTAGGTAACTGTAATTTAGTCGGACCATACAAAGGATGAATGCAAAGCTCCGTTAAGGCTTCCAAGCATGCCAATTTTTCTGGCAACTGACGGAATCCTGTGAATCTGATGTCAAGTTTTTTGAGAGAACTCAACTCACAAATGCTGGTTGGGAAATACGTTAGACTATGGCAGTTCAGCAAGTCCAATATGACTAATCTCTTAAGATGACCAATAGATTCATCAATTTCAACTAAACTTGAACAGTTTTCAAGAATCAATACCTCCAACTGTAGATTTGCTGAAAAGTCTGGAGTTCGGGATAACTTATAACATCTCCTCAGGTTTAGAACTTTTAGAGTTTTCGCAAACTGCATAACAGAACAACGACTTATCAAGCATACATTAATGTTTAAAGGATTCTAATATTGATCAGAAGAAATAAGAAAAAAAGTTCTTTGAGACCTTGATATAGTTCCAACCCATCCAGCTTTCTGTGATGGCACTATCTGTCAGATCAAGAACAACCAATTTCCTTGAATTGGTTGGTGTAAATTGTGTAGGGCATCCTTTCCAACTAAGCCATCTCAGCTCTGAAAATGACTGCACCAAATTTCCAGCAATCCTTGCATGATCGACCTTAAGTAACCTTAGTTTAGTCATTGCAGCAAATCCTTCACTCATCAAACATAGGTCATCTCCATAATAATTTCTACGATGTCCAGCACGGTATCCATTAAAGTCAATACAGAGTCCTTCCACTTTCTTAGTCCCCTAAAGAGACCAAAAAAATAGCATTTTATATATCAGCATCGAAGATTATTATGTAAAATTAAAATATAAATCACAAAATTTGGTCAGCTTTAACGTATATGGGTGGCTCTGTTTTATAAATTTAGCCCAAAATAAAAAAATCTTACAAGAAATGAAAAGTGCATCTGACATTAGGGGTGCAAGTTTTATCTTGACAACCTGAACCCGTCCAGGCCCGCCCTGAACCCTGGTAGGGTTGAACCCGGCCCAAACCCTGACAGGGCTGGGTTAGGGTTCAATTTTATATGAACCCTGGCAGGGTTGGACTGGGTTAGGGTTGACCCCTTGGGTTGAACCCGGCCCAACCTGACCCTGTATATATTTGAATATATTTATAAATATAGGTATGATTTGTATTTGTTCCTTGTTAAACATTTAAATTGATTTGGTTTGTATTTATTAGGTTCTTAAAATAATATCATAGGTTACTTGTATTTGTCATATGTTTTAAGTAGTAATTGTTATTTGATAATTTGTTGTATGTTTAGGGACAATCAGGGTCAATATCAGGGTCAATCTAACCCTGAATCAGGGTTAATCAGGGTTGACCCGGCCAACCCAGCCCTGTCAGGGTCAATCAGGGCAGGTTAGGGTTAGGCCCAACCCTGTCAGGGTCAGGGTTAGGGTTGTACATTTTCTGACCCTGGTAGGGTTGGGCTGGATTAGGGTTAAGTTTCAATAGTCAGGGTTGGGCTTAGGGTTTTGAAAAACCCGATCCAACCCGGCCCTATTGCAGCCCTATCTGACATTGAAAAAGATAACAAAAATGCTACTAAAAACTAAAATATAACAAAATGGAGTGTTTTGGTAATCTGAAATTTTCATAATTTGCCTACTACTTCAATCATGTTTTGTTCTTCATTACACATCAGTATTGGACTGAAGGCCAAAATTTGGATGATGAGATGGGTACACTGGATCCTCAATAAGATGGACCCACCCATGTCTACCATTTCTAATCATTTGGTTTGCTAAACCTCACATTTTAATGATAGGTTTCTTTTGCGGAAATATATATATAGCTAGTTTATACTAGAAAGCATCATAATTAATGATTGAGAACACGAAATAAAGTAAATAGATCATTTAATTATTGACAACTAACCTTTTGAGTATTCACTACATCCAAGATTTCTTGCTGCAACCACAACCTGCTACGTTCCCCAGGTTCTTCAAGGTTTTCTTGACGAATGATTTCCCTTCCAAGATCCCGAAGTTGATCATGCATCCTCAGCTCATTATTATCATCAATTTTAATCAATGACTTTTGGACAAGTACCTCAATTCCAAAGTTAGGGAAAAAGTCACACCCATGCCATATGTAACACAGAATATTCTTGTCCATTCCAATGAAAAAACAAGCAATATCAAGAAACATCTGCTGCTGCTCAATTTCTAATTCATCATAACTTATTTTCAAGCTCTTCTGCACTTCACCATTAGGAAATTTTTTCAACTTCTCCACCATATCTTTCATTACTAATTCTTTTTGGTCAAAATTATCCAACACGCCTTTCCCTAACTTCTTGTCCCCTAGGCCATATAAAGACGAACCTATAACCTCAAGAGCTAAAGGAAGTCCTCCAGTAGTATTTACCACATCTGTGGAGAGAGCTAAATAACGTTTTGGAGGTCGGTCCATTTTGAAGGCATGTTTACTGAAAAGTTGAAGAGAGTGATCTAAATCCATTTCTCTAGGCTCGTAAGGTTCGTCTATTCCATGAATATCTAAGACATGTCTGTCTCTGGTTGTAATTATAATTCTACTTCCAACACCAAACCAATCACACTTCCCGATTACTACATTTAAATCAGTATTTTTATCAACATCGTCAAGAACAATAAGAACTTTCTTATTGTATAATCTTTGTTTAATCATATTGATTCCTTGATCAACGGAAGTAATGTTTGGATTCTCCAAATTTAATATATTAATGATAAGTTGACTTTGCAAATACACAGGTCCCTTTGTTTGGAAAGTTTCTCGAGCATCTGCTATAAAGCTACATCCTTCGAAGTGATGATAGATCGTATTATACACAGACCTGGCAATTGTTGTCTTACCAATGCCACCTAAACCATTGATACCCACAATCCTTGTCTGTATATCATTAGATCCGATGTTTAGCAACTTCATCACTTTTTCTACATGAAAAAGAATTCCTACCAGATTGTCCGAAATACTCAATGGATTCTTTCTCAATTCACTCCAAATTTCTTTAACAATTAACTGTATTAACTTCCCTTCATGCCTGCATAATTCAAACATGAAGGAAAATAAATAAATTAGATGATGTATAAAAAAGAGAAAATAAATCGTAAAGAACTGGATATAGATGAAATGTTATGTGAATTATACCACAGTGAAGAAAGTAAGTGAGTTTACTAAGACCAAACTCCCAAAAAAAAAAAAAAAAAAAAAAAAAGAGAAAAAAGACCTCTAGTCGGGCTGTTTCAGAACGATACCATCTGATTACAATTGAAATCAATGGAGATTAATCGGAGTCCATTGGGTGTTTTAAAACCCTGGCTATTAAGGTAATAGAATTATTGGACTTACCTATTAGCAACCTTCTCCAGATCCCATCCTTTCATATTAGCAACTTCTTTCAGAGCCACCTTCCATCCCTTTACAGTCTCCCAGTCGAGTTTCTTCTCGTAGTTTTGAAAATTCTTTTCATAGCTACCAATCTGGTGGCGGACGTCCGCTGGAACTACATGATAGAAAACGGGCATCACAGATATTTGTTTTTGTTTCCAGCATTTTACGATCTCCATAAGTTCATTGAGGCACCATTTGCTGGAAGCATAATTTTTTGAGAAGATGGGTATGGCGATTTTGGACTGATGGATGGCAGAGCGAACTGCTGGATCGATCTTATCTCCGATATGAAGTTCTTCGTTGTCTCTGAACGTGTGGATTCCAATTTTGAAGAGAGCTTGATAGAGGTGGTCGGTGAAGTTGGTGCGAGTATCTATACCTCTAAAGCTCAAGAAAACCTCATATCCCTTCCCAATTGATGTTGTGTCATTCTTTCCCCTTGCTGTATACATATTTTCACTCTTTCAAGACGATTTGAGATTTACAAGGAGAGCTTGATTTGATCAGTTGTTTTCTCAGGAAATGAAATAGCTTGATCATCTCCAATGCGCTAGGCGTGTTTTGAAGAAAAACGTTCTTCTATTTTTCGATTATTTAATCCGCAAATGGTGAGACACTAGCAAAAAAAAAATAAAAAAAATAAAAAATACAGAATGGCCTTATCCGCTCACCTGCCCCATATACCAATAGTTTAATCGTTCACTGCAAATGGCCAATGATCACAACCTCGAACCTGGAATCGGGAATCTGGAATCTGGAATCGGGTTCGGGCTGTCCTTGGAACACACCCAAGCTCCTTTACAAAGATACATTTTAAGGTCATGGTGAGGTTTTGGCAAACTGAAAATTTTGGAAAAACAAAACTTCAATGTCTTCGACAATTTAAGACAGTTCATTAGTAATCTTATCGTTGATTTCCCTTACATAGCTCTTGACTTTTCGTTGTAACTCTTCAATATCTTGGCACTTTAAGGGTAGAGGGGAGTTCATAAAGGCTCTACGAGTTTATGTGCCTTAGAGCCATATGGTTATTATCATTATCTAAGGATTCATTCTCAAGGTTATTGGTATCTGATTTCTTTTTTTTCTTTTTTTTTTGTTTCTTTTGTTATTATATATTTTGATTCCTTCTTTGCATTAGCAAGCGACAAGTAAGGTTTTTTTTTTTTTTTTTTTCACATAAAAATTTACATACAATATTTTATATGTTAAAATTTTTAATATTAGTTTTTAGGAGATAAATGAAAGACAAATTTAATTCTTTTTTAGAAATCACTATATTTTATTTCTTGTAAAAATTTCACGTAAATTTTATGTCAAAACAAACGAAGCCTAAATAACAAATTTGTACATGAGTGATCTTAGGAACAAGTTTGTCCATGAGAGATTTATATTATTACCCTGGCCCATTGAACTAAGAACATATACACCTCATTTTGATTACCAAAAAAAAAAAAACATACACCTCATTGCGTCAATTACGAGTCTTGTTTTCCCTTGCTAGGAAGGCCTCGGCAGTTCAAGTCTGTTTAACGGGTCATTATCTACTCCTTGGTTAGTTGATCGTTGTATTATTGATGCTTCCACTTGTACCTGATCCTTTGAGCAATAAAATCTTTGTTTACAAAAATAAAAAATAAATAAATAAGTTTTTGTTTTGCCTTCAAAGTGCAATTCCGAACGCTGTTACTTGGTCAATGGGTTCTGAAGATAACAAGTGGGATCAACTTTTTGATATTTACTTAACAGATTATGAAAGAGGCGGCCAACAAAAAGCACCAACCACTTGCACTTTGATGAACTTGATATGACACTGAGAGGGGGGTGAATCAGTGTCTGAAAATTCTCCCTAATTATTTCACTGCTGTCCAAAACTGATGGAAATATATTCTTTTACACACACATAAGCGCATGCAAATCTACCTCACTACCACTCAATGGCCAGGTCTACCAGATTTGCACACCCATCCTGCAAGCCATTCCACACACTCCAAAATATATAGGAAAATAAAGACAGTCCACAACATAGGATATACGTGGTTCACCAACACAGTGTGTGATGGTTAGTCCACGGAGTAATGCCCAACGGGCTCCGTATATACTCAACACACTTCTTTTTGCTGTCTACACAGCAGGGAGTACATACACCCAATTTACCCAGTATAAAACTAGGAGGGCACACATGTGCCAGGAATTCAGGTATCAAGTACCAGTGTTCAGCACACGCTGCACACCACGCTTAACCCACACACACGGGAAGCAAATAACAATTTTTTTAAGCTTATAAATTTGCCTTACAATTTTCCCCCACTAGCTAGATATTCAATAATTTGCACCTACGCTAGCATACAATAAATTGTAAGCATAAATAGATAAGGAATTGAAAAATCTCACAAACAATGCTTTCAAATAGCCAACAATATCTCTGAAACTTCACATTGCTCTCAGGTACTCTCTAACAGTCTTCAATGATGATAGAGATAGATTCACAGAGCACACCTCATCCACAGGCTTCAAATCTCTTCCACACAACCCATAATCACCATGAATGTGAAAATAAAAGCTCTACTGACCTCTCATAGGGATTTAGCACTCCATTGATGCACATAGAAGAGATAATTGGTGATTCATCACTTCCATAGGCACGAAACCCTAGAAAAACCCTTTGTTAAGCTTCAAAACCCTATTTTGATTTTTCTCAGTAATTTTTTGACTCCCAACAGTGACCAATGTATAGAGCATCCAAAAATATGGAAATTGAAACTTGAACGGACTGATTTGGAGCTCGGATGAAGAAGTTATGTCGGTTTGAAGTTCGACCAATCAGAAAATTCAACATGGAATCTTTTGGACTGTTACTGTGCACCCACGCTACACCGAATCCCCGCCAGCGCATGCGCTGTCGCTTTACGATTGGTCCGATACAGAATCTGCGGTAGAGACTATTGGATTGACCGCAAAAAGGCGGTATCTTGTATGGACCGTCAGATCGGCATAATCACATCATGCGACCATCGGACAAGCTCTAGACCGCTGGATCAGAATCCGTGTGCCACTACGCCGTATGCGCGCATTACCGTATCACGCTTATCCTCTATGCTTCTCGGTACATTATATAAAGTTGCATCTAACCAATCAAATCACACGCGGGAGAATCTGATGCTTTCAACTCATATATACATGATCCCGCATTTTTGTGATCCGTCAGATGCGGATCTGACAGACGCGGCTCTTTCTCAACCGTCCGAATGGAATTTAACTCTATTTACGATAATTACTCACCAAATCCTTTAAGTTTTGATAATTTCAAATAGGCCCCTGGACTTCTTCAATATATTACTGTTTTCCCTGTTGTAAACAACTCAACGAGAGCTTGATTTTTTGCCATTTTTCGACCGTTTCGACGAGAATCGTGATATCTCCCTCATCCGACGTCGGAATTGAGCAATTCAAGTTGCGTTGGAAAGCTAACTCGACGCTCTACATCTTTCCAATGCCGGATATCAATGAACCTGCTGTGGGATCCACCAAAAATAGCTCAAAGTTGAAACTCTGTCAAACCTTGGAATTTGAACCCGAAACTTTGTGTGCATGCATACCAAGTGCCGTGGGCTGCCGTGTTGACATGTCACCTTGCCATTACACCCACGGGTCCCACCCACAGTCTCTCTCCTCTTTTTCTTTCTAATTTCTCTCTCCTCATTCTCTCTCTACATCTTCTTTCTTCATGTAATGCTTCAAGATGCCACAATACTGTCTCATCATCAAAAACTTGGCCACATCACTAGAAACACTGTCAGATCATTAGATCATCAGTTTTTTGTTCCTCTTGTCGACCACACCATCAGTGGGGCCCATATATAATCTCTCTCATCAAACTCAATGTAGAATACCATTCAACTCTCTGCAAGTCATCTGAAACACATGTAGAACACCGTAGAACACACATGCGAGGTTGCCACATCTATGCCATTGCATTAACACTCTCTCTCCTCATTTCTCTGAGTGAATACTCACAAACACTGTCACATCAGCCAAGTTGTCAACAATGACAACACAAAGTCCAACACACTTCCCACAAGTCTACAAGTTCTTAGGATCCAAAGTGCGGCCTACAAAAACAAGAAAGTTTTACTACCAATCCTGGTTTTTTCATTCGATCAGTTGTATCGGCCGATATTTATTGGTAACCAATACTTAATTGATGCTTTATTTATTTTTAATACCTTTTAATTTAATATCAGTCATATTTCACTCTACCATTGGTTCAATATTAATCCAATATTGATCATGTATCAATTTTTAGAGTGATCGACACTTTTTCCAATATTGTAAACTAAAACCATGTTATCTATTGTCATTGGTTCTTGATCGGAACTTCAAGTGGCAACACTTGTCAAGACAGAAGCAGATTAGGCAATAGAGGGTGGGGTTCGGAAACCTTGTGGCCACTCCGATGCCTACATCAAGACTGGAAAGCAAGTAGTCAGGAGCTCGGTAAGACAGTATGAGCTCCTGTAGAGAGGGGTTTAAGAGATTTGACAAGGAGAGGGTGAGAGAATTCAGAATTAGATTTGTACCTACGTTTTGCACCATTTATAGAGGTTAGGAGTGGCATTGATTTCGACTTCCATCAAGGGCGACTCCGATCGAACCGAACATGTCTTTAGGTGTGTGCCATCCATGGTAAGCTATGGTGGCAGCCTAAGCACAATCAAATGGGAATTCCATAGTCAATCCCTTAAAGATAGGGGTCAGATGCGATTGGGAAACCATAGGAGCCGTTAGATAACGATCTTGTAGTGACCCTCTTATAATGGCTTTTGAGATTCTAGCTCGGCCTTATCTCCACTAGCTGGCATGTTAGGATCTCGGGGGAATCTTTCCTTCATTATACAGATCTGCTATTATCTTCATAATCATGGGGATAACCCTTCTGCTTCTGGCGAGGTGGCATTCATCGTTAGTGCTTGCAAATGGCTACTCATGGTGCTTCCCCATTGTATCTGAGAGTTAGACATGTGTCGCCCTCTGGCTGGTGTTTTAATCCTTTCCCTAATAGATGGTTCTTGCACCCTCGGCTCCCAAGGGCTAATGGGGCAATATTATCTTGTCACCTTGGATCTTTTTACGCTTAGCTTGAGTGATCATGCTGAGTCGTGTCCGATGAAGGTCAGCCTTCCTTTGCCGAGGGGCTTCCAAGGTCGAGGTCGGTCTTCGTCTGTGATCTGGGCTTGAGACTCTGCTAAGTCACGAAGCTCCAATATTGCCTTTTGCCAAACATCTTGGCTTGACCGGCGAGCTAGCTCTGCTTTTTTGAGTATCCAGCTGTCAAATATCAATGAATAAATATCTCCGAACCAAGATCTCAAAATATCTCAGAGATTTCACTGATCCCAGATATCAAGGTCCCCATTTAATTTGATAGACCTGCAGCTATTGATATCCAGCCACACGTAACCACCATCAGGGATTATCGGACGAATAATTTGCCTTCGTCGCATGGGCGCTCTCCACCTAGCTCTGCTAGTGTTAAAAGCGAACCATTAGGGGCGTCATTATGATGCCTTTTTAGTGATTTGAGGCATCATTTTACAGGGTGTCAACATGAGTTGTAGCTAGGTTGCCGACAAGAGAGAAACTGGTGCATGCTTTTGACATTGCTTGCACACTTGGGTGTATTCGGTGCACTGCTTGGCCATGTTCAGCTAGAAATTAATACCTTGAAGGTATCCTATAGCATAGGGTTCGACTGCTTTGGTGGCTTCTACAGATGCCTTCATGGACTTCGGTTATCACATACTAAGCTTCAAAAGGTCTAAGACACCTAAGAAGAGGGAGAGTGAACGACTTCTTGTATATTGTCATATAACATATACCGCTAAGACTTGACCTGGATCCGACGTGCTTCCTTACAATCATCAAGGAGGCGGTTTTCTCTAAGATAAGTGAGAATGTGATCAATCCAGCATGACTCGGTTGATACTTGGAGAACTTTGATGCTTGGTTTTGTGCTAGCTACCTTTACAATGTTGACATAGATTGGATTGGTGAAGTCCCCTAGGTCGGTTGCCACAAGCTTTGACAGAGTATCAGCTTCTGTATCATCCTCCCAAGATACATTGTATAGCTGAACTTTACAAATATTGCTATAGCTTTTTGCACTTTTGCCAAGTACTCACGCATGTGTAATTGCTTGGACGCGTATTATCTATTTACTTGCCTTACAATGACTTGAGAATCACTGTAAACTGTTAGCTGGGTTACCATTAAATTTTTGGCAAGCTTGAGGCTGGCTAGTAAGGCTTCATATTCGGCAATGTTGTTCGTTGTTGGGAATTCGAACCTTATTACTGATTGTACCCTAAAGCCATCGGGGCTAATTAACACAATGCCTTCCTTGCTACTTGTTTATGATCCGTCTACATATAGGATCCACAGGGTCTGATCTTCACCTATGACAATCTTTGGACAGAATACCTAAATGGTTGTGTTGGGGTCATCCGGCTCGTTGAGGTCTTCTGGGATGGTAGTCTCCAGAAGAAAATCGGTTAAGGCCTATGCTTTAATCATCATCCTTGGCTTGTACTTGAGGTCGAACTTTCTAAGCTTGACTGCCTAGTTCAACATCCTGTCCGAGACATTAGATTGGGCTAGGACCTTCCTGAGTGGTTTATCTTCTAACACAATAACGGTATGTGTTGCCCTCTAGTACTTGGTGCTTTAATCCCCTTTCCCTAACATTACCAACATACCGAAACACAACATTGGTTATCACTTAATTAGGTGATAGGAGTGGAACTTGGGGCTAGCGGCTAGCCCACGAAAAATCAAGCTTCAATTTGATACAAATCTGACCAAGCCTCTCCTCAGCCCAGCTTGGCATTGCTTTCACCTCTATCGACCCAAATGGTTGGATAACCAGTGGCTTAATACGAATGGCGCCTACATCCACCTAAGAGAATTCGAGAAATTTTTTTAAATACCTGAAAAATGACTACACATCTTTCCACCTCACAAAGTAATCTATTTTCTTCTAACTAGGTTTTTCTCTAAAAAAATAATATATATAAAAACCCTAATCTCACACAATTAAAAATTACTTATACAAATGTAATGGATTCAAAATTGATCCAACTAACATATACAAACCCAATCAATAACTATGCAAGATCCATATGATACAAGACACAATCCCAACACAAAGAATCCAACAATAAAAAACCTATCTTTACTTTGATGTCCTATAATTATTGTTGAAGCTGCTAACTTTATATTACTATCTACAATTAAATTTACTTTTTACTTATATCATCATTAATTCTCTTTAGTCCATGAATTAAAATTTTAAAATATCAAACTGTTGAAGTCTTTTTTTTTTTTTTTTTTTTTTTTTGTGGGATAGATAACTGTTAAATGGTTCATAACTTTTATTCTTCACCTAGGGAACTACAACTCAAAAGTAATTTTCAGCCGAAAACTTTTATCCTTCACATATATATGAATGAAGTTTGACAATCAAAACCTTTTTGACTTGATAGACCGACCATTCTTCATTAAAATGGATTGATGGAGGGAAAAGGATTTGGAGAACTTTGACCCGACTAGCTGGGGTTGGATTCGCATAAACCCTGCTGATCCCATAGACATTTTACTATCTTTAGATTCATTGTTTTCAATGAAAGATGACAAAAAAGTAGTTGCAGGATAAAGAGTGTTATTTCCCTTGCTAATTGGCCATAGTATGAAGTTACTTAGAAACATCATTTGAAGCCTGAACGGTCCTACATTACATTATTGTTATCTGAGGACTCAAATCCGTGTTTCATTTCTGTATGGTCTTTCAAAGGGTCCTCCTGTAGGGACTACAAGCCAACTCCACTTGGGGGCATAAGACAAGAAAAGTTGGAGGATATGTGCTGTCGTTGAAATCTTGAATGATAAAATAACTGCTGTAATTTGTTGACCGTATATTTTTAAATCCCTAAAACTGATAAAAAAAAATTAGAAAAAACAAATCGAGATTACTATAGGGTGAGGGAGGGCCCATGTCAATACATGGGTAACCTGGACACTATTAAAAAATTTACCCACTAATTTGGTTGTTTACCCAAAAAAAAAAAAAAAAACCACTAATGTCAGTTTCTTTAATTAAAGACAAGATAGTGGAGGCTTGTGGTTTGATAAATTTGTACCTCACTAAAAAAGTAGTAACGACGTCCCCTTTCCCATTGGGATCCCATGGTTGGGTGGGAAAAAAAGATCATATGTAATGATGCCACCCATGTAGTGAGATTTTATCAATTCTAAGTAGATCAGTATGTATCCCAAGATAGTCAAAGTATATCAAGATATATGTTAATCTACTTTGAGTGGATGAGATCTTCACTACAGCTCACTACAGAGGATCCTCACACTAATAGAGGATCCTAGTCCATTTGGTGGTGGTCTATGATTGAATCTGACAAAAGAAAAAAAATAATAAAAAATAAAAAGTAAATTATAAGTACTTTTCTTATAGTTTGTCGTCGTTTTTTTTTTTTTTTGGTATGAGTTTATCCTTAAAACAAGTACATCCTAAACCTTTTAAACAATTACAAAGACATGTCTTTAAACAAAAAAAAAATCAATCAATTAGGCTTTGTTTGGTTGAAAGCGGAATTGATGGGAAGGGAATTGAAATTTTTATACTTTAAATAAAAACTTTTGTAGTTGTAATATAATATGATTGTATAAGATGCAAAATTTATTTTACTTTTCTTAACATATTTAGTAATGATAGTTATATGATATAAGATTTGGATGCAAAGTAAAGGGTAAGTTAATAACTAAATGTGGAATAATTTAGAATTAGTTAGATAGCAATATAACAGCATGTGTTGTAATCATTATAAAAGTTTCCATTTAAAATATAAAAATTTTACTTCCTGTCCTTCATTTTCCTTTGCAACCAAAGAAAGCCTTAATGAATTTCGTTCGTACAGAATAGATTAAAATTTTGAATACCTATAATACCCAAATTAAGTGAACGGACCTTGTTACTCTTTAAAATATTAGACTTGGTTTTTTTTTGTAAATTACAAAACCTGAGATCCTCAAATGTGTGTCATCATCTTCTCCTTCGTTTGGTCGTTGTCTGCAATTAAAAGGAAGAATCTGAAGTTGATTCAAATCTTCCTTCAAATCTTTCTTTTTCTAAGGTTTTATTATTTGTTAGGGTTTTTCATCTCAAGCCGAGCCGAAGATTGAAACTCTCAGTTCCAAAAATAATAGCCTGAAAACATCCAAACCAACAATACAAAACGATATTCAATCAATGAAATCAAGAATAAAAGCTAAAGCATGAGAAAAAAGAATAAGAATCAAAGGAGGAAGACGGTGAGAGAGAGAGAGAGAGAGAGAGAGGCCATACTTAGAATGAGGTTGGACTCATGGTGCCGGGAGCCATGATCAACAATGATCACACCATCTCTGTTGCCTAAATCGTGCATTTCCCATCGAAACCCTTCACTGTTAGCAGTCAAACAGAAGTTTTTTTTTTTTGACAAAAACCTGCGTTTTGCTGGATTTTGCTGCAATTTTACGAATCTGGGAATAGACGACTTGAAGTTCTATCGGTTTTGTCTTCATTATTGACTATGCATTAAACCTGTTCGATGAAAGGTCGGTTGGCAATGATGATTATTATGCCTGTTTCTTTTTAAGAAGAACTGATGAATGAATAGAAAGACCGATGGCTTTGGTCGCAATGGCTACCGAGTTGCCCTTGGAATTTATTGTTGCACTTCTGCAATCTCCTGATTAGCCACAACAATATGCATTTTCTGTTACAGAAATTGGCTACGGTAATCAATTTTCCATTGCCAAAAATAATATTTAGCAACGGGTCTTAAATTCCGTAGTGGTAAATACGTCTTAAGCTCTGTGTCACAAACTTGTGGGCTTACCCCACCTTAAACAAAGAAACTATTCCATTGGGCCAGCCCACTATGAAGCCCAATACCTACATCCTAGAAGGTCCTACCTACTAGAGTCTTCCACACTTGCATAGAAATGAAGAAGACTCTAGAAAGGAGATTAGATATTTAGAGAGTAGTAGAGAAACATCTAGTAGTATAGAAAGTTTTAGAGATAGTTCTAGACAATTCCTTACACCATTGGATTAATAACACATGTACAAATCCTAGCCATTGAGTTGTAAGGCCTCCAAGTATAAATAGGGGTTGACCACCCTCATTTGAGATAACAAGAGTTGAGTATTCTCAAAGTATTCCAAGCTTCATTTCTAAAAGTGTCTCTTGTTCTCTCTCTCTCTTTGTGTGCTAGTAAGTCTTGAGGGTCTTAGCAACAAGGGAGTCTTGAGTGAGTAGGCTGACTTGTGTGACGAATAAGAGGGTTGCACGAGTGCCGCATGGGCGAGTTAGCTTCTTCAAAGAAGAAGTCCGTGACATATGGCCAAAAAAATCATTTTATACTACGGAATATATGTTTCCGTTGTGGAATATACATTTCCAACAACGGTGCTATGTATTCTGTAGGGAAATAACTTTACCCAAACTTGTATCTACCATGTGAACTCCCTCCCTCGTTCTCTCCATATTTTCCCACTCATTTTCTACTACATACTATGGTACAATTAATCTGTTACCAATGATACATTAAAAAAAAAGGGTGGCATGCATATTTTCCTCCCGAACTCGATGACCTCATCCCATCGTCATTCCATCCTCTTATCTTTTCCAATGACATAAAAGATATTGGGTATGTCTGGTTGTAACCGACCGCATTCCAGCTACGCATCCATAGGATGGATAACTTTGGTATTTAAATGGACTAAAATGTAAAATCTAATGAACGTGACTCACCTCCATGTATGTGAATCTTCTATAGGCTCATGGACGGAGATGTAATCCCATAGAAGATATACTAACATACGTGGAGGTGAGCCATTTCCAAATCTAATGGCATACAACCTCAATGACAACGTCTGATTGTAACAAGGTCCAAACAAAGTCAAATATATATTTGTTTACCTCAATTGCTTTTGTCACTCTGGTTCATAGAATAGTGGCAAAAACAATATTTAGCAACAGAAAATAAAATTCCGTAGTGATAAATATGTTTTAGGCTACGGATAATTTGTTCCGTAACATATAATGTACATAACGACGGTGTAAATATTTCCGTAATTATAAATCTTTCTTTGCCCACGGGAAATAGTGGCCTGTAGCCCTTAAAATTTATAACTTGAGAGGAGTTAATTTGTTTGTGCCTAATGTGGTTTTGCTTGTCCGGTCTTCCTATCTTACTACAGTAATATGTTTCCGTTGTGGAATATCAAGCGGTTTAGTTTCCTCAAATCGCGATTTCTTTCTTCCTCCCATCTCCCGCGCACACTCTCTCCCTCATTCTTTCCAAAATAGTTTCTTTTTCTCTGTTTTCCCTCTCTCCCACTCTCCTGTAAGCACCCCATTTTTGCCCCCCTCTGCATAAGTGAACCAATATGGTAGGTTTTTGGCCTTTAACCCAAAGATTTGTGATTCTCTACTGAACCCCACAGTAGGGTCATGGGCTATTATCTACTTGGATGAATAGGTTGTGAAATTATCTTCGAAATGAGACCAGAATCATCAAATTCTGACTTCAAACAAGGAAGATATCGCAGTTTGAAAGTGCAAGGGCATTTACGTAATTATCGTATGATGCATGCATTATCATTCAAACTTCAAGACATCATATCTTGGTCATCTGATATCGGAATCAGATGATTCAAAGGCCAATATTCCTTATTTTCAATCCTCTTCAAAGTGGACGTGAAAAATCCCGGGTAGAAGTCACCAGTGGGTCCCATGCAAGCTTTCATGCAAAATTATCGTTAAAACTTTAAAGCTTCATATCTTTGTCGTAAGGCCATTATTCTTCATTTGTAATGTTCTACAAAGTGGACGAAAAAAAATCTCGGGTAGAAGTCTCCGAAGGGTCCCATGCAAAATTACACATGAAAATGGTCATTTAATCTTCGAAAATTCATATTTTGGTCACCCCATATCCAAATCAAGTAATTTTAGCTTCATTATGTTCCATTTTTAGTATTCTACAAAGTGGACGTGAAAAAATCTCGGGTAGAAGTCTCCGAAGGATCTCATGCAGAATGGTCAGCCAAATTATCAATAATTGGCCTACTTAAACTTCAGAAATTCATAAGTTGGCCATTTCATTTCCAAATGAGATGATTCAAGTTCCAATATTCCTCATTTTTAATGTTCTACAAAGTGAACATAGAAAATTTAGAATAGATGCTATCGAAAAATTTCATATGGAAGGGTGACATAAATGGACTATGAAATATCAACCTTAGTCCAAACCAACTTAATCCAACTTAGTCTAACTTAGCCCGGCCCAGCTCAGACCAATCCAGACCAAGTTATGTCATTCCATATGCATGCATTTCTTTTATATATGTATAATGTATAATATATTATTGTATATAATATATATATATCTTATGGATATATTATATGTATTAATACATTTATATATATATATATATATATATATATATATATATATATATATATATATATATATATATATATATATATATATATATTAGGAAAGAGAGAGGAAAGAGAAGCTATAGGAAAGAGAATGGGAGAAAGAAAAAAGGAAAGAGAGAGAAATAAAAGAAAAAAGAAAAGGAAAAAAAAAGATTCCCCTTTACGTTTTCTAGAAAGAAAACGTGAAAGAGAGAGGGAGAAAGAAAAAAAAAGGAAGGAAAGAGGAAGGAAAGAAAAAAAAAAAAAAAGGCAAAAAAAAAGGAAATGTTTTCTAAGAAAGAAAACGTGAAAAGAGAGGGAGAAAAAAAAAGGAAGGAAAAGAAGGAAGAAGAAAAGGAAAGAAGAAATAAAGAAAAGAGAGAAGGAATTTTCTAGAAGAAGGAAAGAGAGAAGGGATTGTCTAGAAGAAGAAGGAGAAAAAGGAAAGAAAGGAAGAAGAAAAAACGTGGGAAGGAAGAAAAGAAAGGAAAAAAGAAAAAAATGGAAAGGAAGGATTTTCTAGAAGAAAAAAAAGAAGAAAAGGAAGGAAGAGAGAAGAAAGAAGAGGAAGAGAGGATTTTCTAGAAGAGGGAGAGAGCGAAAACGTGTAGAATAGAGAGGGAGAAGAGAAAAGGGAAGGAAGAGAAGAAAGGAAAGAAGAAAAAAGGAAGAAAAAAAGATTTTCTAGAAAAAGAAGAAAGGAAAGTAGGATCTTCTAGAAAAGGAGAGAAAAAATATAAATAGGCAAGAGAAGAGAGAGGAGGGACTCTTTTTCCAGACCATAGAGAGAGGAAAACATGAGCGAGGGAGAGGAGAACGTGAGTGAGAGAGAGAAAACGTGAGAGAGGGAGAAAGAAAGAGAGAAGAAAAGAGAAAGGAAAGAAAAGAGAAGAAGAAAAGAGAGAAAGAGAAGAGAGAGAGAAACAGAAGAGAGGAGAAGGAGGATTCGCATTCAAAGGGGATTGATACAACCTCCAATCACCCTTCATCGATGGTTTCACTCGATTTGAGCACAAGGTTAGTACTCTAAACAAATTTAGAGGTCGTTAGAATGCTCGAATGCCAATTTTGCTTGAAAAATACTAATTTTCATGAAATCTCAATCATGAATGCTCTATTACATGCTTGTTAATATTAGAATGCCTATGTCTAATATTTTTAATGAATGATAATTTGTTTAAGCTATTCAATGATGAATTTTTGAATGATATACAATGATGTTTGATGTTTTTTGCAAATTTCATAAAGTGGTTTTCTGATTTGAAAATTCTAGATTTAGGATTGAAACTTAGGATGTAAATCACATGTATTTTTTCTAAGCTTTTGAAGCCCAAATGTTTATCGGAGTCTCTTTGATATGTTAGAAGACTACCCTAACAATTTTGTTCCATTTGAAATTGGAAAAATATATCAAACAATTTGTCTTTGACATTGCTGTTTTTCTTGGATGTAATGCAATCCTCCATCAGAAAGTCTCTAGACAAAGTCTTATGGCCATAATCAGAAAATCCATTTAATATGAACTTTTTAGACATGAAAGTCTTCTAAAAAATGGCACTGGTTTTATATTTTTTCAATTTTTTCTTGTATTGATATCAATTTTTAAGTGCATAGTGCTCTGATTTTGAATCTGTCATGATGTACTGATTTGCATGATTGAAAAGAGTCATTTTTCACAAAGAAAATATACTGTTTTAACTTGTTTTTCTTAATAAAATTTTAGGTCAGACAGTTATCTACATAGACATATATCTATATTTAATTTTTATTAAGAATAGAATTTTATTTGGAATTTATGGTGCAACTGGTCAAAAATCTGAAACAGATTTGACTAGTGAACATGTTCGGTCTTAGGGCATATCTTTGATCTTTTTTTTATTTTTATTGGGATTCAAATCCTTCATATGAAATATAATATATTAAGTCATCTTTCTATGAAAAAAGTTGAACTTGATTTGAATTTTGGAAGACCTACTTATGGTCATTCTTGTGTAATGTGACAAAATCTGAATACAGTTCATAGTTTTGTCCATTCTCTGAAACCTTGTGTCACAATTTTGATAGTTTTGAGTCATTAATCTTCCCAAATTTCTTCATAAAAATTATAATTTTTTCAAAGAACATTGAAAATATATTTTTTTTTATAATTTTTTACTTTTCAAAAAAAAAGGTTTCATTGATGTCTCATTCATTATAACATCAATGATTGTTTAAGTGAATTCTGTCATATTTGGATAAATGACTATATTTGGAGCATTCATATGCTTTGTTTGGATTATGCATACCATGTTTGCCACATTCCATGTGTTGTTATTTTTGATAGAATAGATAAATTTTTACCATATTTTAGTAAAATCTTAATAATTACTATTTTTAAGTCTTGCTATGCTTAGAAAATAATATATATGATCTTTTCTTTTTTTGAAAAAATCATGTCATATATGCATTCTATGATTGATACTTACCATATTGATATATATATATATACATATTAGATCTTGCATATTAGATCTTGTCATATTAGATCTTGCCATATTAGATCTTGCCATGCTTAGATCTTGTCATATTAGATCTTGCCATGCTTATATCTTATTATATTAGGTTTTTGCCTTATTTGCAATGCATGCCATATTAGGGAGATTTTCATAATCTTACTATATGATATGATAGTTACCATAGATATCATACATGCCATGCTTAGAATATTCTTTTTTTTGGCAATAATTTAATTTATACTGCACCCTTGTTGAATTATCATATCTGTACACCTAACAAACATATTAGGTGTGGGGACGTGTATTTAGGCACCCACATTCTTGGGAAGGGCATAATGGAAATAATAAAAATCTTAATAAAGAAAAAGAATGCTTTGCCAAATCTTCCAAAATTAGAATTCAGGATGAAAAGGGTAACTCAGGACGATTTTCACCTCTCAGTAAATCCTAAACCTAGAATAGGTTCAAAACCCTAAACCTAGAACAGGTTCTCACATTCTAACCTAGAACAGGTTATCCCATCAATTCCCAAACTACGCGGATTCTGATTCCTAGGTCAAACCCTAGGATACGTAGGCCATTTGGGAGAATCCCAAATTCGGATCCACACCTTAGTCCACTCGGACTATCCATAGATCCACTAGGATATTTATCCATTCCCATTCAACCCAGGGCCCGAACTACGTGGATTCTGATTCCTAGGTCAAACCCTAGGATACGTAGGCCATTTGGGAGAATCCCAAATTCGGATCCAAGCCTTAGTCCACTCGGACTATCCATAGATCCACTAGGATATTTACCTAAATTTTGACCCAAATAGGGTTATCCAGGTTCGAACTACATGGATTCTGATTCCTAGGTCAAACCCTAGGATACGTAGGCCATTTGGGAGAATCTTAAATTCGGATCCATACCTTAGTCCACTCGGACTATCCATAGATACACTAGGATACTTACCCATATTTTGACCCAAATAGGGTTATCCAACCCGAACTACGTGGATTCTGATTCCTAGGGCAAACCCTAGGATACGTAAGCTATTTGGGAGAAACCCAAATTCGGATCCACACCTTAGTCCAATAGGGTTATCCATAGATCCACTAGGATATCTACCCATCATCTCCCGAACTACGTGGATTCTGATTCCTAGGTCAAACCCTTGGATACGTAGGCCATTTGGGAGAAACCCAAATTCGGATCCACACCTTAGTCCACTCGAACTATCCATAGATCCACTAGGATATCCACCCATCATTTCGAACTACGCAGATTCTGATTCCTAGGTAAAACCCTAGGATACGTAGGCTATTTGGGAGAATCCTAAATTTGGATCCAAACCTTAGTCCACTCGGACTATCCATAGATCCTCTAGGATATTTATCCATATTTTGACCCAAATAGGGTTATCCATATTCCAACCCAGATAGGGTTATCCATATTTCGACCAAAATAGGGTTATCCACATTTTTGACCCAAAAAGGGTTATCCATTCTTAGATACACTAGGACTATTTATCAGTCCACATGGACTATTCAGATCCTAACCCAAAGGGTTTCTCAACCTTTCAAGCATAAACTTCAACTTGAACCAAGAACTTAATCATGCACAAGCATAAATCACAATCATAAACTTTAATCACACCTGAACTATGATGGTGAACCTGATTTTCGAAATAATTCCATAATACGTAGGCAATCTGATGGATATAGATTCAGTTCAATGATATCAAACCACTTGGTTTGGTTTGGTTTAACAAATAGAGTCTAGCATAGGAAAGGCATAGGAGATCTATTTCGATCGGGTGATTTGGGTGCCTAACCCCTTCCCATAACCTTAACCTGATGCTTACCCAATCTCTGATGGATCAGAAATCCAATCTAAGGGTCATGAGTCAATCGAAGTCTTACCTTGGGGTGAGATTTCACATTTCTAAGGTCCTAGACCTTAATCTAGGTGGCGACTTCCAAAATTTTCATCTTTGTCCTCACATCTCCCTCTCTCCCTCTCCAATCTCTCCACTCTCTCTTCCCCACTCCACTCTCTCATCCTGCAATCTCTCTTACCTCCGCAGCTTCAGCAGCATCTGCAACTCATCTCTTGTTTGAAGTTACTCACGAAGAGGAGCTACTGATCGGTATTCTGCATCTCATCTCTCTTTAACTAGGATCATCTGCAACCCATCTCTCTTTAATGATCCTCAACATGTCTATAACTCATTATAGCAATCCTATACTGTATCTTCGTGTATCAGGTAAAGTATGCTTCTCTATCTCTTTGAACTAGGAAACCCCAAATCGACATTAAGGCTGTGTATTTGATGATGGTAGTTTTTAGGGTTTAATTTCTTGGCTTTGGTCTTTGTTTATGTTAATTTAGGGTTTAATTTCTTGGATTTGGTCTCTATTTATGTTAATAACTAAAATCCCAAATCTGTTTTCCCTCTCTTCCCTCTCGCCGTTGTATCTTCATTCATCAATTCAGAGCTCTATAAGAAGATCCAATGTTTCGAATAACCATTCTTTGTTTTTTTGTTTTTTTTCCTGATGTTTTTGGCAGTCTGCCAAAGGAATGAATGCACAGTCTGCCAAAGGAATGAATGCTTGTTAACTTCAACGTTTGGATGTTGTGTTCGTTAACACTCTTAAGACAAGTTTTTCTAGGTCTTTTAAGCCCTTTATTTTTGGTTTATTGATCAGAAAGAGATGTATAAGTTGTCCAAATCCCCTTTTGCTTAACTTAGATATTTTGAGCAAGCTAATGGAAACACCACAGCTCAACTCATTGAAAATTCCAAAATTAAAATAAAACTTTTCATTACAGAAAAATGTAAGAGATTATGTAAAAAACACCAGCAGCTTCGATATCTTCACATAGGAGTAATCCAAATTGAAACTAACCCTTGCTTTTCTCTTTGATAAAAGATTCATTGAGAATCCACACTTTACCTCAATTGCTTTTGTTATGAGAGGTTACGCATTAGAAGTAAAATTTATGTTCTTTTTGTTTTTATAAAAGAGATGTAACCACCTTCCATTGTTTAGTTTTTTGAATAAGAACATTTTATTGAAAGTGTGTATGAAAAATCTCTTCTCTCGATTTACTCTCTCTCTTCTCTTTGGCATCTTCGCCCTTCTAGCAGTTCGATCTTTCTTTCCTCCCTTTCTATTGATCTGATATCTTCTTCCCTGGCAGCAACATAGTTGCTTCCTGTATCTCCCTTTATTTCTCTCTTTCTTCCTCCTTTCGATACCTTGTCTCTCCTTTATTGGCCTTTGAAAATTTTGAAACTAGAAGATTTCTGCAGTCTAAACTCTACTGTTACAGTTAGTATCCTTCCAATATTTTGTTAACAAATTTTCCAACCTGTGATCTGTGTTCTAAATCTGGTGGTCTAGTGTTCTGTTTCTGTTTTCTGATCTCAGATTTGAAAACTATTTTAAGTTCTTCATTCCGTTAATCTTTCTTCCCTATCTCTTCTCTTTTTTATTTTCCCTCTTTCTTCTCCCATTGCAGACTACTGAAATATCAAAATAATGGAGACTGAATCTCATGAGAGAAAATATTGGAACACTGATAGAAAAGGGAAGGGAAAGGAAGCAAGGAGAAGGGGAAGAGGAGAAGAACCTCACCAAGAACTAAGAGGGGAAGAGAAACCGAAAGAGAGAGAGAGAGAGACAAGGGGCTTACAACCAAGGGAGAGGAGAGAGATCAAAAGCCACATTGCTTTTTTTCCTTTTTTTCTTTATTTCCATTCCTTCAATATTAATTTAATAACAAATCTGCCTGTAAATAGGCTTACAAATCATACTTAAAATAGGACTCCAAACCTAAAGAAAATAGAGTTATAAACTAATGCAAACACTCAATAAACAACCACTTCTAAGGATGAAGGGACCCAAAAGATAAATAAGCATAAAATAAAGATCCTAATTAAACTAAAACTAATCCACGTCCAAGGGGATGGGGCCCACAATAAAAAAAATTATTAAAATAAATAAAAAGAGAAACTACATTCCTAATAGAAGTAAAACTTTAAAATAAAACTAAATCAATAGAAATAAAATTTATAAAGATTTCTAAATTAAATCTTCCTATCCAATGGATCTTGGCCTGCATCACAAAACCTGCAAGCTCTGAGCCCCTGGTTTGTCAGTTAAATATCTTTAAAACTGGGATTGTGTTGCAGCAATCAAATCCTCGGTTCCTAATATGAGATTAGGACTGGCCAGCTGCATCACCAAGATTTGGCCCTTTGCCTAATTTCTTTCCGTGGATCATAGAACTAGTATACTAAGGCTGTGTTTGGTATCATTTTTGTTTTTTATTTTTGTCTATTTATCAAAAAGTATTTTTGAAAACCATTTTTGATCAAAAATAAAATGTCATATCACTCTTATTATTTTTTTTTGGTTTACTGATTAGAAAGTTATAAATCTAGTTTGGTGAGTTAAGGTTGGTTGGATCTTGTACTAGCTGGATTTCTTCTTTCTGTATATTGATATAGCAACTATTTTGGGTACTGCAGCCTCCTGTTAACTGTTCAGTCATATATACTCGTTGAAGTTTAATATATGTTCTGCTATTGAATTTGTTTTGTTTTTCTTCTTGAAGTTATCATTTTGTGCATCTTTAATTTTTCAAATTGGAGTTATTTTGGAAATTGACCGCGTTTTACAATAAATTTTTGTTTCAAAGAACTGAGCCATTTGCAACCATGCCTTTAAAAGTGTAGAACATTTGAACTTTCCACCAAAACATCTGAGTTTGTTTGCATTTGATTCGGTATGTAAGTTTTGGTTTACTGATCAAAAAGTTATAAATCTAGTTTGGTGAGTTAAGTGTTGACCTTCGGATTGTAATTGTTGGTAAAATTGGCTTAGTTTGAGGAGAGAGAGTGTCTATGGACCCCACTGATGATGTGGTAATGTTTCCATTGGCCTGACAGTGTTTTTGAAGTGTTGCGGCATCATCTTGAAGAATGAAATAAAGAAAGAAGATGTAGAGAGAGAAAGATGAGAATGAAGAGAGAGAGACTGTAGAGAGAGAAAAAGGAGAGAGAAAATGTGGGTGGGACCCATTGTGCCAAGGTGGCATGCCACCATGGCAGCCAGCCTGGCCGAGGGCCACAACACCATAGTGGCAGCCAGCCACATGGCCAGCCGCATGGCACAGTAGCAGGCTCGTAAGCCCACTGTCGCATGCCATGCCCACTGCCATGCACCAAGCAAAGCAGCATTGGCATGCCTTGGCAGCAGGCCCGCAAGCCTTGCGTGGGCCCTAGTCGCACCCCTAGTAAGCACCCCTCATGTGCTCGACACAATGCCTAGAGAGAGAGTCGACAAATCTTAGAGAGAAGTTCTCTCTGCCAAATTCGTCTCTACAGGGTTTTGGATTAAAAAAATGGTTACAGACGTCATTTGTTATGATGTTTAGGGGCATTTTCAGCATAAAAAGAGGTCAAGATGCGAGATCAGCGACAGGAATGAAGCCATGACATCCAGATTCCAAATGGATGGCCTGAAAGAACGCGGGCTAGAGTGTATCTCGACGGGTGCGTCATTATGATCCCGCACAGATTATGATTGGCTAGATGCAGGTTAATAGATTGCGCCACGTCACATGCAAGTAGCGCATTGATTCGGTGTAGCGCGAATACCGTGAGGCGCCACAGTTGATCCAGATCCTGCGTTCGATATTGAATCCGATCGCGCCTGACGCGGTTTATTCGGATCCGACGGATGAGAACAAATCCCGCCTTTTTGAGTGATATCCAATGGCCGGTAGAGAAGATTCTACTGCGGCCAATTAGAACGCGACAACACATCGGCGCAGCGTGGCTACGGTGCGGCGCGGGTGCACGGTTATGAAAGGAAAGATTCCATTTTAAATGTTTTGGTTGGCCGAACTTCAAACTGCCATAACTTCTTCATCCGAGCTCCAAATCGGTCCGTTCAAGTTGCAGTTTCCATATTTTCAGATGCTCTATACATTGGGAGCCGTTGGGAGTCAAAATATTGCTGAGAAAAATTGAAAAGAGTGCTTTGAAGCTTAAGAGAAGGATTTTCTAGGTTTTCATGCCCTGTGGGATGTTTCATCACCAACTACCTCTTCTCTGCTCATCAATGGATTGCTGAATCACTCTGAGAGGTTGGTAAACTTTTTATTTTTTCATTCATGGTGATTATGGGTTGTGTGGAGGAGATTGGAAGTCTATGAGCAAGGTGTGCTCTATGAATCAAGTTTTACTATCATTGAAGGTTGTTCAAGGTTTCTCAAAGCAGTGTGAAGCTTCAAAAATTATGCTGGCCATTCAAGAATATCGGTTGTGAGATTTTCTCATTTCCTATCTTTTTTAATGTTTTTTTATCCACTGTATGCTAGTATAGGTGAAAATAAAAAGTAGAATACCTATCTAGTTTGTGGGTTTCATTGTAGAGTAATTCTTATAAGTCCCAAAAATATTTTATTTGTGGTGTGTTTAGTGGGTGCTGGACACTGGCTGTTAAGCCTGAATCTTGACATTGTTACGCCCTCTCAGTTTTATGCTGAAAAAATCTAGGGTTAGTATCCTTGTATGTAACAGACTAAAAGTTGAGTATTGAGTAAGTACGGAGCCCGTGGGGCATTACTCCGTGGACTAGCCATCACATACTATGGTGGTGAACCACATAATATCTCTGTGTTCTTTGTATTTGCTTTCTTGTATATTTTGAAGTGTGTGGAATGGCTTGTAGGGTGGGTGTGCAAATTTTGTAGACTTGACCCGTGGTAGTGGGTGGTTTGTATCGCTGTGTGTATATAAAATCAGATATCCATCGGCGGTAGTGAATTTATCGGAGAAAAGCCCCTTACTTCACCCCCCCTCTCAGTTATATCATGTTTATCAATTGGTATCTGAGCACCAGGCTCGGTGACCGCTTAATCAGCAACTGAGAATATCAGAATAAAGATATGACACCTGAGGAAGGTTCTAACAAGCCCCCATTGTTCGATGGGATGGATTTTATTTTTTGAAAAAGACAAATGGAGGTCTATGTAGGATCTCTTGGTTATGATGTTGGGCTTCTGTGAAAAATGACTACACTCCACATGACACAAATGCTTCCACTGCAGTAGACAAGAAAATTTTTGAGAATAATAGAAAGACTCTCAATGCCATTCAAGGGGGATTGAAAAATAGTAAATTAGCTAAAATCATGGACTGCAAGACAGCAAAGGAAGTATGGGGTAGACTGATCAACATATATGAAGGAGATAAGAAGATCAAGACTGTCAAGCTGCAAACATTCAGAGGTCAGTTTGAGAATCTAAAGATGAATGAGGATGAGACCATTGATCAATACATGAACAAGGTTAATGAAGTGGTCAATTCTATTAGAGGACTTGGTGAAGACCTAAATGGTCATATTGTTTGTCAGAAAATTTTAAGGTCTCTTACTCTAAAATTTGAATCAAAAGTATCAGCTCTTGAAGACACCAAGGACTTGAAACAGGTTACTATTGATGAGATTCATGGAGCCTTAACAGCTTTTGAGATGAGGGTTGATCCTGGAACCACTAGTGACAAGCAGGTAGCTTTCAAGGCTATGATGAAGCTAAAAATTTCTGAAAAATCAAATGAGGAAGAAAGTGAAGATGAGGATATAATTTCACTCATCTTCACTAGGAAATTGAAGAAGGGTACAACAAAGTATTAGAACAAGCTTCCATTCAAGTGCTTCAATTGTGATAAAGTTGGACACTTCGCTGCAAAGTACCCAATGAAGAGTAAGTTTGACAGTGATGATGAAGATGATAGAAAAAGCAAGTTTAAAGGAAAGAAAAACTACAACTTCAAGAAAAACAGGACCAACAGAAAGAGTTTTATCTTTAAGAGAAGCACTGAAACCTCAGATGATGATTCTGATGAAATCTCAGAAGATGAGCCTAGTGAGGCTTTGTTCATGGTTTTCATTGAAGATCAAGAGAAGAACAAAAATAAAGAAAAATTCTCCTCAAAAAGCAATGAAAAAGGCATTGTGGAATCTATCTCTAGTAGTGAAGAAGAGAAGGGGAATGAAATTTCAAGCTCTGGTGATGATGAAGAAGGTGAGGTGAATTTTGAGGAAGAGTTTGTTGCAGCTATGAAGGAACTCAAGAAAGAAAGAAAATATAATAAGTTTGCCTCATAAGAAGTTAAAAAGCAGAAAAAGTTAATTCATGATTTAAGAATTCAAGGTGTAGAGTCCAAGAAAATTATTGAAAATCTCAAGACTCAGCTTGGACAGGTATCTACAAACCGCTCCAAATTAATGACTGAGAATACAGGTTTGAGAGCTCAACTTGAAATACAAGCCCTTGTGATGAGTAAATTTGAAGAGCTTGAGAAGGAATTTATTCTGTTAAAAGCAAAGGTTGTAAGACCCGTATCAAACCAACCGGTCTTACCACCTTGAACCAGGTCTACCCATCATGGTCGAGCCAAATGGACCAAGTGCGTGAAGGAGACAACGATCCCAGGTATTAAACTGACCCAAAAACACTAAAATAGGGGGGAGGGTCGCACACCCAGCTAGGCAGGGTCGGACCCCCCAATATAAAAGTCAGACCCTGAGTTTCTAACCGGGGGTCGGACAACTTAGAACCAGGGGTCGACGGGATCTCCGACCCCCTCATCGACCCCCAGTCTGCCGACAGAAATTGTGATTTGGAAACTTTCCAAATTTCAATGGGATTCTTTCTTAAGCTCAGTGGGACTTATTTTGGGAGTTTCTACTCTATAACTCTATAAATAGGACGTCCCTAAGCCTCTTTCACTCCTTTTAGAACCCTAATTGGATTGAGAGAAAGAGAAGAGAAGGAGAAGAGAAGGAGAAGAGAAGGAAAGTGGAAAAGATGACCAAAGAGAAGGCTTCAGAGAAACAAGTCTAATTCTCAAGTATGGATACCATCTCCATGAATTTTCTTAAGACCTTAGAGTAGATAGTGAAAAGGGTATGATCTAGGAGAAACCCAAATCATCTATCCATGGTTAGGTTTCAATGGAAAACCATGGAGGAGATCATTAAAACCATGTAGAGGAATAAACTATAGTTATAAACCATAGAACATGTATGGAATGGATTATAGAAGCAAGCCATAGGACCCAAACACGAAAGAATGGACTGTAGGATGAAAATCTCGACTAAACCCACAGGGGGTCGCACATGGGGTCGATGGAGAATCGACCCTACCATACCCTAGCATCGATCCCCAGTGTTCGGAAAGTCCAGAATAGGGGTGGTAGCACCCAGGGTCGATGGAACATCCGACCCTAACATCGACCCCCAGTTAACAGCAAGCTTTAAAAATTAGAATTAATTCTAATTAAATTCTATCGACTTGATTAGGTCTTCTAGTGATATAATAGTGATATTAAGTTGATTCTTAAAGCTTGAAAGAGGATCTACAATCAAGCAAAGGTGAGGGAACAAGACCTAAACTAATTGGTTAATAATAAACTGTTTTATTTCTTGAGTCCAATGCCATGATTGATTCTACGCGTGTATGCTTGTCATGTGCATTTAACATGTCATCCAATATTTCTATTATTATTTGTCACACCCCAATTCCACACTGTTCAGAATGGTGTGATGAACCGCCAAATAACCAACGGTTCAACCAGGATCTCTAATAGGCTATCCCCGCGTTATCCAAACTTTACACGCATCCACAATCATAATCGAGTAATACACAATAGCGGAAAATTTATAAATAATATGAACTGAGAACTAGAATGATACCCATAAATAATATCAAATTATTCTGTGTTTAACTAAGACATAAATATTTAAATACCAAATACATGTCTTATAAATCCAATGAAGAAACCTACAAAAAATATCTAATCGAATACACACGAGTTGCACTCGCAAGAGGAGTCGTGTGTATCGTCTTCAGCTCTAACTTTCATAGCTGCTACAGTTCCATACGCCGATGCGTTCATATAATCTTCGACTGTATAACCTGCATCATCAACTAAAAATATTCGACGTCGAGGGGTGAACACACAACACGGCTCAGTGAGTAGCCAAAACAATGCAACAATACATATGCATGCAAAAGTCAATTCATATCTTTGGTCTTGGTTTATAGTTTGCAATGTGCAATAGAAAGGTTGGGTGATCAAAGGTTAACGGTTATTGATACCGCCTCTATACACAGGGTGTGGAAGCCCGCCCGAAGTTTAACGGTTATTGTCGTCCCAATCCACCCTACCATAACATTATACAACAAAGGTTAACGGTTATTGCTATATAATGCTATACCAACACGTAAGCCCCCGTAGCGAGGGCTTGCAAACCGGGCTCGCTACTAACCAATCCTAATGCCAAACAGTGTATCCAAGGCCTCACCCCAGCATCCCTCGAACATCCATAGAGATAGAGCTAAGGCCCCCGGTAGAGTCGAGACTACAAGGACCGAGACCACCTCCCGATACTCTACGACATAATAGTTTTGCTAAGGTAATGGCGATACGACATGCCAATGCACAAGACTTGAGTTAGAGATAGAGCTAAAGTGCCGAGACCCGCCAAAGGTTAACGCTTATTGACATTCTCATCACACCTCCCGATACTCGCCGCATCAAGCACATCAACCACACACATACAAGCACATGCCTATTCCTATCATCATCATCATCATCATGTTATAAACAATAAAGTAAATATGCATGAACAAGTAATAGAAATATTGGATGGCATGCTATATGCACATTACAAACATATTCGCATAGAATCAAACATGGCATAGGACTCAAGAAATAGAAAACAGTTTATTATTAACCAATTTAGTTTGGGGTTAAGGTTCCTCACCTTGGCTTGCTAAAAGATATTTTTCAAGCTTTAGAATCACCTTTATAATGTTATTATATTGCTAGCAAACCTAACAAAGTCGATAGAATTTAATTAGAATTAATTCAGAATTTAAAAACCATTCCATCAACCGAGGGTCGATGCTAGGTCGATGCTAGGTTGATGGCTCTATCGACCCTCCCTCCATTCCGAACTTCCCGAATGCTGAGGGTCGATGGTCAGAAACACCTATGGTCGGATGGTCTATCGACCCTCGGTGCGACCCTTGGTGCACTCGGTCCAATTCCACTTTTAATCCATTCTTCGTGTTTGGGGTCCTATGGCTTGCTTCCTACATCATTCAACAGCTTCCATGGTCTAGAACCATGTATAAACCATCTAAATAGTTTTCGTGCATCCTCTTATGGTTTTCCATGAAAGCCTAACCATGGATGGTGGTTTGGGTTTCTCCGAAATCCTACACTCAACCATATCTAACCTAAGGTCCGTAGAAACTCATGGAATTAGTATCCATACCCGAGAAGATTACTTTTCTCTCGCAATTTCTTCCCCTTTTTGCTAAGCCTTCTTCCTAGCCTCCTTTCTTCCTCTTTTCCTTCTTTTCTCTTTCTATCAATTCAATTGGGGTTGTGAAAGGAGTGAAAGTGGCTTAGGAACGTCCTTTAAATAGGCTAGGAATGTCCTATAATAATCCCATTGAGATTTGGAAAGAATCCCAACCAAAGATTAGGAAATTTCCTAATTTCAGTTTTCGTCAGAAACCGAGGGTCGATGATCCCGTGGACCCTAGGGTCTTAAGCTGTCCGACCCTCCCTTCAAAACCGAGGGTCCGACTTCTTTTGGGAGGTCCGACCGCCTTCACCTGGGTGTGCGACCCTCCCCAGAATTAAGTGTTTTTGGGTCGATTTCGCACTGGATCTCGATCTCCTTCATGCCCTTGGTCCATTTGACTCGACCATGATGGGTAAACCTGGTTTAAGATGGTAAGACCGGGTTAAATTGACACGGGTCATA